>CM067474.1:58459412-58546588 GCA_034552555.1 Semaprochilodus insignis
GGGGGGGGGGGGGGGGGGGGGGGGGGGGTGTTGAGGGTCGCGCATGATACTAGAACAGATAATACGAAACATGATGATGATTGCTTTATTTGCCTAATTGGGTGGAATGGATGACATTCGTGAGTCAGGCGGGAGCTTACTAATTGACTAGCATTTAGGGCTGACCTGCGGTCTTTCATTATTAGCATATTAGCCTTACAACTGCACCTCCTAGCCCAACACACACTAACACACCACTACCAATTCAGTGTCACTGCAGTGCTGAGAATGATCCAGTACCCAAATAATACCTGCTCTGTGGTGGTCCTGTGGGGGTCCTGGCCATTGAAGAACAGGGTAAAAGTGGGATACCAAAGTATACAGAGAATCAGATGGACTACAGTCTGTAATTGTAGAACTACGATATGTACAATATGTTAATTGCGTCTGACAAAATGGACAATGAGTGTAGATACAAGCTGTTGGTTTTAATGTTATATCAGATTTGTGTATTTGTTAATCACCCTGTACAATTGCAGTTCTATTGTTTTGCAGTCCTCTGGAGTAATGCTCATTTCTCATTCAAGGATAAAGCAAGGAAGTGTTTGTTTTTATAGCTCATTTATTGGCTCAGTATGCGTCTCCATGTGGCATCAATCCAAGCGTCGACTCTTGCTCTTAAATTGCCCCTGAGGGGGCGGATGTGCTTATCGGTCAGCTTGAAGACTCCTGCCCCATGGGCTACAATCTGAGCACCGCATTTAAACCCAGACAAAACCATGCAGACAGACGTGACTGTAAATCTGGATCAGACACGTCCAATTAGCTTGTTAAGATGTGCTAAGCAGGTTGGTTACTTGATATGCTGTCATTACATCTCTGACCAGTAGAGGGCACTGTTTCCATTCCATCAAACATCTCACACAAGCAATATCAACCTTGTGTTCATTTACCGTTCCAAGAGAGCTGTAATAGTGAATCACAGGGGCATTTGAGCCAGTTTAATAGGAATCTGGTCTAGTGAGTGTTTACATCAAGACAGAAACACATACAACATGCAAGAAAAGAAAAGAATAAAATAAAAACATAGCACAGAATATACAATTATACAAGTTCAGGTGGACATTGTGGCAGGATATGGTTTAAATAGCATATTCTAACTGTACAATATATGCATAATACTGAACCAGTAAAGTCTATATCATAGCTGTCCAAATAACAACATGAATCTCTATTTTTGTGGATTTGTACTTCTGTGCATCATTTGAAGACAGCAGCTACTGTTTACATTTCATGATGAATGGACTAACAGAAATGGATCAAAACTGCTTGGAAGTTTATTTCCATTGACTTCCATTCCAATCAGGTTTTTTCCAGTCTTTTTGGAGATACTTGTTTTTCTTTGAACAGCGATGATATGTGGTATATGGCTTTCTGGCTCATAGATTTGAGTTGTCTTTACAGTGGAAAGATGGACAGAAAGATCTGAGATGTATAAGAGTGGTTCCTGATTTTCTCCTCTCTCTCAAAAGATAAAAAGCTCTAAGTTGCATTTATCTGATGGTGTCAGTTTTGGTGGTCTACCAGGTCTTGCCTGTGTTTGTAGGGGTCTTATTAAATATTTACTTTATACATTTACCGCATTTAGCTGATGCTCTGATCCAGAGCGACAAGGTTAATTATATTACAGATAAGGCCCATATAGTCTTAGGAGTGTTGTAGTGACTCACTGGCAGGTAGGGGTGTTACCTGTTGCACATATTGCTGAAGTGTGATCTCTGACTTTCGCACACTATATTATATCTCATATTTCTTATTTCAAGATTGTTGAAATGATATTACGAGATCAAGACAATAATTGAACAAAGTGGAATTGCCTCTGCAGTGATAAAAGTCAATAAGTATTTACAAAAGTGTACTTCTGTATTATATTATATTATATTATATTATATTAT
Organism: Semaprochilodus insignis; assembly: GCA_034552555.1. Taxonomy (NCBI): domain Eukaryota; kingdom Metazoa; phylum Chordata; class Actinopteri; order Characiformes; family Prochilodontidae; genus Semaprochilodus; species Semaprochilodus insignis. Next base: position 58,461,347 of record CM067474.1, read on the forward strand.
ATTATATTATATTATATTATATTATATATATATTTTTTTCACTTGTCAACATGCTATTTGTTACTGTTCACTGCAAATGTCTAGAAATTAGCCCTGATAAAATACTGCTTCTTTTGTCGTTGCGCAGCTTTACTTTCCATTAATCTTCCACTGTAGGAGAACATTCAAACACAGGTAGTTATTAAAAGGCACCTTCCTCTATCAATAACACTGGCTGTCTCTGCTGCCCTCTAGTGTCCAACCGTGGTTCAGCATTATCAAACAGGCAGCACAGAGTCCAGGCTGTTCACACCCAAGGCCTAATATGCCCACCTAGGTCTTTTACTGCCACAGGCCTTGTTTTTCCCACATATTCCAGGCAGCATTGGAACCTGCATTGGACTCACTAAAATGAATGATTACCAGAGCGCCCAAAGTGTTTTGTGAAAGTAAACCCTTTGATGTTGGTTTAGATGAGAAAATAAAGGTTTACAAGGCGTCTATCGTCTACAAAAATAATTTGCAGGAATGTCGTGAATGATTACATTATGGTAAAGGAATTTCATGGCGGGCATCCATGAGCAAGGAAAAGCAAAGCAAACAAGAGTTTGCCTAAAGGGGAAAAGACGAAGAACGGCTGGCTTATACAAGAAGACTGAGTCTGTCATGAACGGGACTGCCACCGGACGTCTATGGTGGAAAAAAAACCTTTATTAAATATTAAACTGCAACATAACTGAAAGTGTCATGGAGTGTAATAGAGCAGTAGAGCTCTTGGCAGTTGAAATATGCAACAGAACTCTTAGCAGCTGAATACAATAAAAGCTGTTTTAAAAAAAAAAACGTCTCTTTACCAGTCCACTCAGACATTTCTGTCAAGGCTGGAAAGCATGGAAAATTGAACATTTCTAGGAGCATAACAATCCGCTCTTTCCTTCACTCCCAGTATCATCACTTCCCCCTTTTCTTTTTTCAGTTACATTTTTTTAAGCAGTAGCATTGTGCTGAAAGGGGGCCCAAAGTTTTAGGAGCGTATGTGTGATATAGGCATTCAGAGGTCATTGAAAATGAGATGCCAGTTTGTTTTTCATTGGGATTTTTAGGCAATTTACATCAAACAATGTGTGATAACCTGCTATAACATGACAAGAGACAACAATGTGCACTTATAACTGATACTTCAAAACATTGATGTAAACATGATGACCAGATTGTTGATATGGGGTGCAGGACCTAATTGTGTCATACACCACATTTTATTGCCATTTGAGAGCATACTAAATGAGAGATACAGCGTTAGGGAGAAAAAACTAATCTACACAAAGCTTGAGACATTATTACTGTAATGCTGGTCAAAAAGCGCAGATGATTACGGATAATAAACAGACTGGCTTATATACTGAGGAAAACAGGTGTGGATAATTAGAATTCAGGTGCCTGAGATCGACTCAGATGGCGCTCATTTGGTAGAAGACAGGAAACACTCTGGACAGGTCACTAGTCCGTTGCAGGGCAGACACACAGACGTACACATTCACACTTAGGGACAATTTAGCATCTCCAGTTCATCTGACTGCATGTCTTTAGACTGATGGAGGAAACCCACACAGGGAGAACATGCAAACTCCACACAGAGAGGACCCTGGACGCCCCAGATGGGAACCTAGCCCCTTCTTGCTGACAGGTCACAGTACTACCCACTGTATCACTGTGCTTCCCCCCTTTTTTCTAATGCTTAAAAAAAGGATTAGGCCACTTCAGGGTTAAGAGCTAGCCTACAACTCTGCATGCACTTTTACACCGGACACCTAAACCTGCTTGTGTTTTAGCTATAATCCACCAAAGCAGCCAACTGTTGCCAAGAGTGTCTCAGCCCACTACATAGAAAACACAGCTTTAATGATATTAAATACACTGTGACAAAACAGAATAAATGCCAAAACCCTAAAACAAGCATACATTAGTCTGCACTACATTCAGTTGACCTTAATCCAGAACATTCCAGATGCCCTCTCACCACCCCAACTTCCCAGGCCCCTGCATAGTGTTTCATTTGGAAGCAGGACAAGTAGTCATTGGGGATTTGATAAAACCTCTCACTGTAACCTTGTAATAAAGCAGAATTCCAGTGATTTTTAAAATGAAATTAAATGCAAAATTAAATTATTCAGAGCAAAATCTTCCATTCTAGAGAAACCTCAGTAGAAGTCACAGTGGTGGTGATAGGAACCAGGCTGTCTGCATTACAGAACACTATTACATGAGATAGTTATGAATGTGCTGCTTGAGGTCTAATAAATTTTTATACATTCGTTTAAAAACTAAATATTTTTAAATACTTAACTATAAAATTCACTCATCATGAAAAAAACATTCGCACCCAGAAGGAGGTGTGGGATTGCAGTGCTATTGGGAAAGAAGATAAAGGTTACCAAGAACAATAAATGATGATACATTTAGACTGATATGGGTAATATTTATTGAGCTACACGTACAGAAGTAGTGTCTCTCAGTATGGCTAACGCAACATTCCAGACATCTTGGCATGGAGTTGTAGAGGTTCCTAATGGTGTCCTGTGATAATGCAGCTTGAATATTCTCACACAGATCCTGCAGATTTTGCGGTAGGGGTGGAGGTGGAGTGACACAAGGCCTTCTGGATGTGTGACTCGTGACAACAAACCACTGACCACGGTGCCTCCACACAGATTCGTTGGTCGTCTCCACCAAGACAAAATTAGGACTCATTACTGAAGATGACCCGCTGCCAATCTGAGTCATTCCATGGCAAACTTGAATCATTCACATGTCTCACGATGTCAGACTTACCTACCAAGTTTCATTCCTGTCAGCTCATTCCCTCTGGGAACCATTTTTTCGATGATGAGTGTATTAAAACACAGAAGACAACAGATGTTTCCATCTCAATTGCTGAATTATCCAGAAAGTTTGAAAAAAATCACTTCTTTTTCCTTCTTAATTATTGTATCCCTGTTTTCCTCTTTCCTCTACCCAGTTGTCTCTGGTCGCTTGCCAGGCCACCATTGTAAATGCGAATTTATTGTTAATGGCCTGCCTGGTTAAATTAAAGGTCACATAAAGCAAAATGAATTAAATAAATAGTAACTAAACTATTGATTCTGATTTACCGCTGAGGGGATGTTGTGTAGAACTTTAATGCAGTGGAAAACTTGTAATAAATATTGAAGGATTGTGCTGTACAAGGGCTGCTTGAAATGCAGCAATGGTCCGTCCGCAGATGTTCTCATCCAACATCTGTCAGGTCCATAATGTATCACTATAAAACAACAGTGCTCCTCAGCAACACCGGCATCCAGGCTCAAATTGAGCGCGCTTGGGCCGACGAGAAAATGCAGACCTCTTAAATAACTTCCACAAATAACCATCGTTAGGGCATTCAAGAATTTCCTTTCCTCCAAGTAGATTTAAACAGCAGTGGTATGAATATGTAATTAATGCAGAATAAGCGGCAGCAAAGTGTAACAATAATTAAATTATGCAGTTGGGTTCATGCGACAGATCCATTGAGAAATTAGCTCTGCACCAAATCAGTAATAATTATAACATGCTCAATTTGACAAATCTACGCTAAGGGACCTGGGAATATTTCACTGCATATCATTCAGTGCACTCCCTTTAACTAGCCACAGTTTGTAATTTTGTTATCATTACCTGGGAGACACGCTGCATAAGAAATCATCCAGCATTATCTTGCATTTATAATGTGGAACAGTATCAGCATTCATTCATCACCTTACAATCCCAGTCTTATTAAAGCCCAAGGCTTACTATTCAGTAACTACACGCACTACAATGTGGTATTTCTAAAGTGTCTCACTGTGTAATGAAGGCAGAACCCACTGGACTTCTTAGGGACCAGCATCCACCAAAAAATAAAGCCGCCACAACGAGTGTCATTAAAGAACCTGTTTTGTTCTTGAAAGAACCACAAAGAAGTTTTTTGCATTCAAATTTTATAAGCACTTTGCAAGATCACATGACCTGCCAAATTCATTCTCCGAACAATAGGGGACAGTATATCACCAGAAAGTTGTGGTGTTCATGCCTATCGTAAGAAATGCACAGACCCTCCTCCTCGATATTAGCATTTGGACTGGACCTGAATAAAACGGCAAACTACTGTAACCTTTGTGGTTCTCTGGAGAAACCTGAGATTTCGACAACTCAAAGTTACGATCCATAACGGCAACAAGAAACGCAGCCTTTCCAGCGCTAACAGCTAAAAACACAGCACTCTGCCTGAATGTTGCTCATTAGCAGCTGAATTTGGATTGAAAACATTTCAGAGCCAACACTGTCTCAACTGTGCACTACAGTACCACAGTATATGCTATGTACTTGTCTTAGTGGGTTTGTGGCAGGCTAACATTGTGTGTACTAGCCTGCCACAGTGTTTCTTACTAACAGGAAGTGATGATGCTTACATCATACCAAGCTGTCAAGTCTACTTTGGCAAAGATTTAACAAAATGCAATAGATAAACACATTATTTAACAGAATACATGTATTTCTACAGGTTTTTGCCATCCCCTAATTTTCAAAGATTTTCTAAATGTGAGAAGCCCCACTCTTTCCATTTCCCACTGCATTGTGGGACAATAGTGTCCATCATTACCATACACAGAAATGAACTGGTTCTGAGTGTGCCTTGTGGATTTTTGAGTATACTCAACACTGACATTCATAACTGTACTACATACTACATACTCAAAAACTAGTTGGTATTAGTATTAAGTGCACCATTGGGACGCACCTCTAGCTAATCTTGTAATAGCATTACAGGTAAAAATATTTTATATGATTACATTCATTAAAAATAAATGATTTGATTTCCATTCCCCCAATGGAATGGCTACTAGTAGGAAGAGGATATAACGATATACTGGCCTGCAGCAAGAGGATATAAATATATATAAATATATATATATATACAATAAATATTAAGCCTTATGCTGCATTTATGTGTTAGTAAGTGGTTGACAGCAAACTGGATCTTTCATTGTTTTAAATGAAACAGCAATGAAAGATTTTTTTTTTCAATCCCAGTATATAAACACCGCATTAGGATGTAATATGTTTGTTAATTCAAGGGGCTGTAAGCAAGTTGCAACATACTGGAACAAATGTATCCATTTATTTATATCTTCTTGTTTGAGACTGGAAAAGCTGGTATAACTACATCCAGTGTTAATGTGCGTTGTTTGTGTGTTCATTGGCAGCAGACAGACATGCGAAAAGACACAGAACATTGGAACACTTGATTTGGTATTGGCATTGTGGTGTACCACACCTGTAGGGTTTTTAGGGATAGGCACAAGGACCCAGGGGCAAAGCTGCTCTTCTAACCCTTCCTCTTTGGGGGAAGAGTCCAGCTAGAGTGAAGCTCCTAAGGTGTAGAGTGTCTGAAGGTAGACTTTAGGGAGGTGACAGTGCTCTTGCTTCCAAAAGCAATGGGTTGAGGCTGGGAAGAATATGGAGAACCAGAAAGTCCTTCATTTTGTGCCAGTTGGTAAGTTCAGTGCAGCTTCTTTCTGTGTTGTGCACTCCTGCCATATGCTCAGTACTCACATGGGTGATGTGGGAAGAAAGCTACTGTGTCATTAACTCGGATTTCTTTGTGTTTTGTCTTTGTTTTTCTTTTTTCCTTTATTTTTTCCATCTCATGAACAAATCATCACCCACGAGAGATGGTCTCCTTCTTTGGCATTTGTGGTATTTCTCTTTATTTCAAGATATCAGTGGCTGTGCAGTTAACACACCACCCTTTCATCAGTATATCATGTGTAGTGAGGAAAACTTTCATGTATCAATCAAAAATGTTCAAGATGGGTCAAGTGAGGCTGTAAAAAGGGAATATTTATGTTTTTATCTAAAGGATGAAATAGCAACCATGCAACAAGTCAACCACGCAAGTATGATGAAAGATTTCACTTGCAACTGTCTTTTGCAAGAAACTTGGCTGTGGTTTAGCTATGTCACCACTCCATGCTTGAAGTCTGTGATTTTAGTTCACTCTTGCACAGAGTCGGGGAGCATACCTAATAGATATCTTGTTATAATGCATAACAATTAACATATTTGGAATACATTTATCATACATTTAACATTCATCTGGCTAAGGCACATGGGAATAACTCTGCTGGAAGAGCCTTTTACCTAGAAGACCCATGGATTTTTCCCTGTTTTATGTAGTATGTTGAAAGTTTCTAAATGGCTCTAACTAACTCCCCAGTGCACATTGGAATCATGTAGTATGTTGAAAGTTTCTAAATGGCTCTAACTAACTCCCCAGTGCACATTGGAATCTATATGGAACTCAAGCTGCAAAAAAAATCCTGGATAAATAAGACTCCCTAAAGGAGTGTGTGGGGCTAAACTACTGTAGACTGTTAAGGCTGATATATGTAAATGCACTGATGTATACTGGACATCGCAAAACAGTGCATCACTCTGGTTTATAGTGTGTGTTTAAATGCACTTATTAATCCAATAACTGCAGAAAATTTCCCAGATGACTTTGTTATCAGATTAACTAGGGCACTGTTGACCCTGACATGTAGTGATTCTATGTTGAGCTGCTAGTTTGTTGAGCTGCTAGTTTTTTAAACCACATGTCATTTTAGTCTATATGAATATTTTCAAATGTCTAGATTGATGAACATCTGGAAGAGTAAGAACATTTACAGGCTTCAGTTTGTCAACTATGTAGTTCATTCAGCGTCACTCCTCCAATAGTGTTTTGTTGCCATCTTGCGGGTTCTGTTTGCTTTTTTGGGTACTGCACTCTGTTTTCATACATGCATGCTAAAATGCAGGTCTCTTTATCAAATTTCTTAATTGTATATCGAGGCCTAAGAAATCAGAGTATGCTGTTTACAGGGCCACTCGATTAAACAGACAACTGGAAAAATCTAATCTGATTATTATTAAGTGCATGTAAACACATCCTAAATGATTTATCAGTCTAATCAGGCTTTAGCAGGAACTTGTGTTTGTAAAGAAGCGGTTGACCATGCTCTCTACACATACTGCGCATGTTTTCAAATAGTTAGTAAACAGGCATTGGCAGCAATCTTTTTGAAGGTTAATTTATTTATTTGGTAGATAGGTATCCTAAACATACTGCCCTGGATATGTAAAAAGCAACTATACTCTGAATATTGTCTTTTCAAAATGTGACCCAATATTTCTGTTCCGTTACATCCCAACCCTGATGTTACAACAAGGTCTTCCCTACTGCATGTGCTGTTTAATCCGCATACAAGCTTTGTCAGTCTGTCTTTTTACTGCAGACTCAATTTCCTCGCTATATTGCACTCATATTCACACATAGCCTCTGCAAGACATGAATGCATTCAAGTTCATTAGGCAAGAAGGCAGGGAGCATGTTTATAATTAGAATATCCATTTGTCTGCAAAGCTGCATAGATTACTGGTTGCTTATATCTTGCCTGGCCCCTATATTTGGGTGATTTAAAGGTTCATTTGTTCCGCTTGTATTTGCTCTTCCTGAGGATAAGCAGATTAACAATCTGAAAAATGCCTCTCAATTCTGACCAATTTCAAGGATTTGGTGCATTCGTCTGACACTGGATCGAAGGTGTGATGATAATCAGCACTTATAGCTGTGCTTAGCAGTAGCTAATGTGGATGAAATTCCCAGTTCAGAATCATTGTGTTACATTTGCTGCGTTTGTATGCAGAGAGGCCAGCACATAATATTAAATAATGTAATCTTGCGTGTGTAATTATGCATCCAAGAGGCTTCAGAATCAGTTAATTGGACTACAGGTGTAGGTGTATCTTATACCCACCTGTCAGATTATTAGGTATGCCTCCTTGTACCTACACTCATTGTCCATTTTATCAGCTCCACTTACCATATAGATGCACTTTGTAGTTCTACAGTTACAGACTGTAGTTCATCTGATTCTCTGCATACTTTGTTACGCTGTTCTTCAATGGTCATCATTCATTCCCAGCACTGCATTGATGTTTTGGTGGTGTGTTAGTGTATGTTGTGCTGGTACATGTGGATCTGACCTTTAAACACTATGTCCACTCACTGTCCACTCTATTAGATACTCCTAACTTGCTGGCTCACCTTGTAGATGTAAAGTCAGAGACAACAGCTCACGAAAGTGCTCCTATATGGTAAGTGAAGCTGATACAATGGACAATGAGTGTAAATACAAGGAGGTGTATCTAATGAAGTGGCCGGTGGGTGTACATTGTCAACAATAAAGGTGCTAAAAAGGGGTCTTTGGAGTGATGTCATGGAAAAGCCACTTTTGTGGAGGGTTGTTAAAAGAACTTTTGACATTACTGTGAATATTTTATGATAAATGACCAGAATGAAAACAGTCTGGTTCCACTGACCGGCATTAAAAGTGACGTATTTTTTAATCTCCTGTAAAGTTAGGAGCAGTTTGGAGATACGTGGCTTTATTCTGTCAGCAGTGATACATAGTATGAAAATATGTTTGTTCTCCTCAATGTATTCACATATTGTCTGAGGGTCCCTGAGGACCAATTTGAGAAGCATGTACCACTCTAGACAATGTAAATGACCTATGAATATACTTATACATTTTTCAAGATGATTTAAAAACTACTTTTAATTGTGCACATTTCAAATAGTAATTTGCTATCTATAAAAGTGACTGGTTGCTTAAGAGTGGGCAAAACAGCAACAATATAACATTACAGTACTAATTGTTAGATATTTATTTATTACATATATAAGAAATAAGCGCATACAAATAAATCGGCAAAATTTATATATATATAGTTTGAAAAAAGCCTGTCAGCTTCAATACATATTCATATACATCATATGGAGCAGCTCTTGTTTATTAATTGTTATAACTGCTTATTAATACGTTGTAAAGTGTTTATGACCTAACTAAGAACAATAACAGCATATTTTTAAACAATTTATATATCCTTTATAGCCGTATATAAGGTAGCCTTATTCTAAAGTGGTACCAACATAATTTACCATGACAATGATAACATATCACCACTTCTATGGTTATCTGTATCTTGGTTGACACCCCTGGAAGTTGTTGGAACCTCACTGTGATAGTTTTAGCCAATCATTTAGGGAACAGCAGAGGATGTTCCTGAGGCTTTCTGTTTCTTAAGGCTGTGCTCCAGCCTCTGGAGCCCCTCTGCATGTGTCATTCCTCCAGACAAGAACAAATGTGTTATAATACCGTTCCATGTAGATTCCCTGTATATTTAGGTGTAAATGAAGCCTTACAATTTGGAAATTTGCCAGCAGCAAAATGTAATATATGAATACCAGGCAGGAAAACTTCACAGGTCATGTGAAACAAGGGTCTGTCTAGGGAAGATGTGTTTGGAGACCTTAAAGATGTTAGAAGCTGATGTTTGAGAGACTGTGGCAAATACAAACCAGGCTCTTTCAGCCCTGGGGGAGGGGGATGGGTGTCCTAATTATTTTGCAGCAGTGGATTGTGCAGAGCCGAGGGCTAAACCTACAGTGAATGTGTGGAATTATGATTATGTTAAAGAAAACGACTGTAGTATAGGAAATATGTATATGAAATAAATGTACTGAATTAGCTTTTTTCTCTAAATATGTACATAATTTTCATGTGAATAGAACACAATGACATCAGTTATGCCCTTTAGCTTACCTTCCTTTGGTGAGCATTTTAATCAAGTAACATTTTTCAACTGTGTCCTAAATTAGCTGTATCTCGTGTCCATGCTTAACTGCCCAGCATGAACATGCTCTTTGGAGTCCCACTGTGGCAGGCTGAAGGAAATAGAGGGTTTAGTAGAGGCATTGTGGTTAGTGTCCCTGTGCTGCTGGAGACTGGGAGTGAGCCAGCTAACAGTCAGAACCTGCTCTGCTTAACATTGATCTGGCCTTGAGCAAGGCCCTTAACCTCAGAGCTGACCCTGACCGTAACCCAAATCGTCATTTGTGTGTGTCTACAGAGAATGTTTTTTTTTGTCTGGAGAGGAGGAAACATTTGTAATTATTGTTTGTCTATTCCACTCAGTGTATCACTGTGTCCTCATGTGGAAGACTTTCAAGGTTCTCTGATATTAGCTATTCTGTACTGTGTGCTATCATTAGCTATCTTTGTAGCTATCTCCTCCTAGGTAAACACATTGGCCATGAATTATTATATGAAATTATATATATATATATATATATATATATATATATATATATATATATATATATTAGTAGTGAATCAGAACAGTGAAATATAAACTTCAAAAAACAGAACAAAAGAAACTATCACTTCATGATGATCAGTGCTAGAACTTCCATAGTTCTATATCGGACTCAGAACTTCAGTAGTTTAGGTTTCAGGTTACTCTACAAAACATGCATTCTACGAAGCACTACAGGAGAGACCAAAAACATTCTTAAGTGATGTAATTGTAATAACCTCCTGTTATGTTTGGTTTGATTCTGTGTGTCATCACTATTTACACTTGGGTCAGGAGTTGCTGAAGTTGTAAACTTTCCTGGTTTTGATATTAGACACATGCTTTTGGGTCTTTAATCAAGCTCTCACACTGTGCAACAAAATATGCCCAGAACAAGCTTGCAGTGTGACTATGGTTAGTGCTTACTTTCCTGGGGGGTTGTACTTGGTGTTTAATAGAAGGGCACTACTTGCAGCAGAATTATGGCCTCCCCTCTGTCTTACTGATGCTACAATATGCTTTTCTGCATGTAGATATCCAAGTGATTCATTTCATAGCCCGCTGAGCCTTTTTCATGTCACTAGCCCAGACAGAAAGATCAGTGTGGAGACAAGCAGAATAGCACGATTTCGTCTGGAGTGGGGAGCCATGAAGGTGTCATGTTCAGTAGCTGAGCTCAACTTCTGAAGTGTTCAAGTTTAAGCTCCTGTTTGGCTTCTTATCATATGCCACCAACCGCACTGGGGTAGTTAATTACTCCAGATTGTAATGGCAGCCTAACTACTCAGTACTTTACTTAGTTTACTCTTGCTTGAAGTTACTGAAGTGAAAAATGGACATGGACATCCAGCTTTGGATGCCCAGAAGAGGAACATAACATGAGTACATCCCTCCCTCCATGTAGGCTTCATCCTGTAAGGAATACATAAACAAGCTCTTTGTTTTGTTAGGATCTCACTGTACAAGTGCCAGTAGGTCAGTGAAAGTGCTAAGCCAACTGTTTTGGGGTCAGCGCCAACTCTTCTGTCTTTGGCCCTCGAGAAAGGCTCCAGCCTTGACATGCAACAATATCTCTGTTGACACTACAGGACAGCACAGTCAGCAACAGGAAGTCAGCAGGCTCGCTAACAGGAAGTCCAGCAGCAGAACAACGGTCACAACAACCTGTCCATGGGGAAATAATTCCAGCAGTACTGTCAGCGAAACTTGATTTGATTGCCTAGTGTGCAGCAGACAGCAAGAACAGAGTTATTACATTGAAAAGTTTGGAAAAAGAGCAATCCAGTGTCTGAAATGAACCATTATCAATATAGGGTGGTGCAGCCAAATGTGGGACAATTTTTGCACAATGTAGTAAAACTTCTCAGAGTAACATTTAAGGCTATTTGTGCAATTCCATGTCACCAATTACAATGTTATTGCTGTTATAAAACATAGAGACTTATATGTGTGACTATTACATTGAGAATCAAACAACATCAGATAAATAGACTGCAAAAACTTTCATGCATTTATTAGAAAGACGTTAAGTAGCCTATATTATCATATCTGTCCTGCAGAGCAAACAGAATTACATGCACAGCTAAACATACGTGAACCTGCTGTGAACTACTAAGGTTAAACCATTAAGGTATTGTCTATTTCTCTAAATAGTGAGCACATACAACTGTAGCAGCCGTGTTTAAAGGCAAAACCTCAAACCTTGATTCAACACATAAAACCTAGAAATGCATAAAACCATGACCTACTGCATTATGGATATATGAGTGAATAACACATGTAACACAACTGGCAGAAATTAACTCATAACATTTCCAAAAACAAGCATATGTTAAAAAGCTATAACTGTCTGCAACCCCATTAGCCTCTGCACAGCTTTCATGGAACCACTGGGAACAGACTGCACATGAAAGCCACTCCTCTAAGGACTTTCTGACGCTGTATAAATGTCGGCAGATTGCACAAGCTTCCTGGTCCACCTGTCTAGTTTTCACCTATGTTGTTTTTTGCTTTTTCCTTTGTTCTTTCCTCCTTTCTCTGTGATGAAAGAAAAATGGTCATCACTGGTCATATAGTAGGAAAGAGATTGGCTAGTGGTGCTGGAAATGTGATCTGGTTGGAAGGAGACTTCTGGCTGTCACTACATCAACCTCCTCTGCCATAGGTACAAGGGCTGTAGTTATCATCAGAAGAACTTGGGGTGGAGAGTGCTGGGGGGCACAGATTGCTGGCTGGATAGCATCATGCAGTGGGTGACACTGGGTCAGCTCCAGAGGATCCGACATTTGTGGACAGCAGAAATCATCATTATTATCATTATCACCACCATCAAGTGGAGGACACCCTGGGGTTGCTGATGAACTGAGAGATCCTTTCAAGAGACTCCACTGAACCATGACTAGAGTCTCTTAAAATGATCTCTCAGTTGTTTGAGATGGTATGGAAAGATTCTCCTTGTTCTTGGCTGGGTTTAATGGATATTTCCCTGACCCTCGATAGCCAGCCTGGGCATTCTGTGTTGTGGCGGCTTTTACCCAAACAATGCAATTGTACGCAGTTTTACTAAAGCCATTTATTCCTTTTTTCACAACGAACTGGGAGGCCAGTGATCAAGTGTTTACATCCTCAGGGGGGATCCCACATTTACCCAGGGTTGCAATCATCTCCCCAATTTCTGCTTCATCCTCCATCCAAATGAATGGCTTTCTTCTTTGTGCTGGAGAGTGGATTTAGGAGCATTGCCCCTCAAAAGGCCACATAAAGACACATGCATAAAGGCACATGCTCTTCATGAAAAGGGACGATTGCTGTTATTGCTGTTGTTGTTTGTTAGTTTAGGATGCTTTTTGTGTTCCGCTCATCATCAATAAAACAGTTGCTCAAATAGTTGCACCTAGAAATAATCAACCGACAGGAATGTTGTGAGACATGCAAAGGATTCACACTTGACCGTGTGTGTGTGCATGTAAACAAGAACGAGTTCCAGAAGATCCAAGATTGGTGGACAGCAGAAATCTTTATCATCATCATCACCATCATCAAGCTGTTAGTTTAGGATGCCTTTATGTGTTACACTGATCATCAAAAAACAGTTGCACAAATAGTTGTACCCAGAAACCATCAACTGACAGGAATGAAAAGTTTCAAGTTCATCTGTGCGTGTGACGCAAGGACGGGCCTTATCTCTATACCTGATTGACCAACAACCACGATTGTGGACGTTTAGCAAGCAGTGATGCCCTCCATGAGACTTCCTGTTAGTGCCAGAACCATTGGCAGATGGCTGCACAAAGCATGACTACATGCACACAGACCGTCGGACTACATGCACACAGACCCTAGGACTACATGCACACAGACCCTAGGACTACATGCAAGCAAACCGCNACACAGACCCTAGGACTACATGCACACAGACCCTAGGACTACATGCAAGCAAACCGCAGGACTGTTATGACAAGACTGTTATGAAGACTGCCCTTAACTTCACCTCAACATCACCAACGATTGCAATGGTATCGAGGCAGCGGGACATCTTTAGTAACGAGTTGCGCTTTCTCTTGGTGGAGACCAAACCAATGAATCTGTGTGCGTCCAGAAGGCCTGGTATCACTCCACCTCCAACCCTTACCGCAAAATTAGTTTGAACTGTGTGAGAATATTCAAGTTGCATTGGATGGATTATCACAGAACACCATTAGGAACCTCCACAACTCCATGCCGAGCTGACATGGGTGCCTGACGCCATGCTGAAGGCATACTACTTCTGTATGTGTAACTCAATAAATATTGCCCATATCAGTCTAAATGTATCATCATTTATTGTTCCTGGTAACCTTTATCTTCCTTCCCAATAGCACTGCAATCCCACACTTCCTTCTGGGTGCAACTATTTGAGCAGGTGAAAGTATCTACCATGTAGTGAAAGTACATAACAGAAGTGACATTCCCGTTCGTTGTTTTGGGCTGTATTTAAGTGGCAATTATGCCTGTTCTAATAAAAGAGCATTTCCTAAAGAGAAACGATGCCATCCTCTGGCTCATCGGCATCATTCTCTCACAAACAAAAGGGGATAATGATAGCATCATTGTGTATTATAGCCAGCAGTTAAGCAAGCAAAAGCGCAATTACCTCGTAATGCATAGGGAATTGCTGTTGTGCTATGCCAGTTCCAGCCATAGTCTGCCCTGTCCATCAGTTGAATGGAGGTACCACAGGCACAACACTGACTCCACATACATAACATGAAACATGGAACTTGGAACTGGGGCATAATAAATGGTTATTCTAGTTTCCTGTGTGCTATGTTCAGATTCACACCATGTTCCATAATTACGGGTAGGGACACCTTTTACCACCATATGCTAATTCAAACTGTCTGCAATTCCAATTAAAAGCAGATTTCTTGTGTATTGCTCTGTGCAAAAATAGACATAACCATATGTAGCCCATACTAATCACTGGCAGTCTTGTGTGCTGTTTTCAGACGTGTCACTGCTTCAGCTATATCTGCATTACACCTACACATGTTCATAGCACCTTTTGAACCTGTGCTACATATTTATCATAAATGGGATAAAAAGCAGTTCTGTTGTTCTGGGATCATGCTCTATGCATGGAGTTATATTAAAGCACACACCAATCAGCAGTATCACATCACCCTCACAGAGTGAAGGCCACAGTGTTTTTGTTACTGTGGCACTCAGAGGTTAGTCTTAGCGAAGTACAACTATGGGAAAACTGAATTTCATACACCAGTCTTCTACTCTGGTCCCAGAGATCCACTGCACAGTTCTAGGTATTTTTGCCTCTAATACATCTAATGCAGCGCATGAAGAACTTGACCATTACCTGATGAGCTGGATCAGTTTTGGTATATATGAAAATGTGCCAGACAGTGGATAGTGGATACCCAGGACTGGAGTTGAAAACAATTGCTTTACACTGTATAGCTATGTGGAATAGCTGCATGCGGTATAATATTTTAATTTGATCTCCTGTGTTATCTAGGGAAACACACCCCAGCTAGCTCACCTATTGGTTAGGTCTTCAGGAGCTGAACCAAAGGCCTAATCTGTCAGATTAAACATCATAACGTAATTATGAACTGACAATGTAGTGAACTAATCCCATTTTGATTCTAATGGGCTGAATTTATTTAGGGAGGAACAAGCATCACTCCTAGGCCATCAGGATATCCTAAATATGTCACTGACTGTTTTGATTTGAATGCTGCTCCAGATGGGATTTTGTCAACTGTCAGTAGAACTGTTCAGTTCCAGAAATTTGTGGAGTTGACTCCAGTTCTGTTATGAGAGCTGATAAGTCAATTCCATAGAAGTGTCTTGTTTCTCTATTCCAAAATACACACAGAGAAGGCAAAATAAAAAGTACTCAACAGTACAGTTACTTGACGTTTCTCTGTCAGCTTTGGGTGAAGCTCTGGTGAAGGAAGACAATTTGTACACCCTTGTTTTAAACTTTTTTCAAAGCATAGGTCACAGCTTGTCTGGGGAGTAATAACAGAATATCTCACTGTGCAATGTGGAATTGAGTCTAAAGCAATTCTGGAATCAGAAAAAAGAACTGTTTCTTTTTGGGATCAACTCTTAGTGTTTAAAATGACAGTCTGTCCATCACTGAACGTGAATACTGAATCGGATACAACATCGGCAGCTCATGAGAAGTCCCGGTATGCCAAAGAGTAAAGTGTAGAAGTGCTGGTATTGTGTACTGGTGAGTACTGACCAACTTCAAGCACTTGCGCTAGTAGAAATTAGCATTAGCAATGTTGGTTTATTTTAATAGTTAAATTTTTTTTTGCCCGTTATTAAGGCCTAGCTTTAACACTCATGGTTTGCTACAGTTAACTGCAAAATGTATCAATAAGAAATTGTATCTAATAAAGTGGCCAACTAGTATATATGTACTGTATGTTATATTCACTGGCAGCGGGGTATCAGAAAAGAACATAATGTGGAACATATATGGCTTCTAAAGAAGGATTAGGAAATCTCCCCTCAGCCTCCCTAACCCCACCACTCTGCCTTGAATTGCATTTAAGGTCTTTAAGTCTTGCATGCTTTATGCTATCAGGATTTCACATACATTGTATAAAGTACAGAGATAGGAAATTTCCATTATATTCCAGTCTGTTTGATTGCACTGGGTGTGCAGTTAAGCCTGTGGTTTAAAGGGGAATTGAGTATTGATAAGAGTGGCAGTAAACCACCACCATGCCTGCTCCCCTCTGACTGAGCCATTGACTTTGCATACCCACATAATGCTTCACATAATGTATCTGTAAGAGGTCAGTTAGAGTGTACTCTTGCCACATAAATAAGATTTTCTAAATGCGACACAATTAGTTTTGCTAAATACAGAACGTAAAATTAAAAGAAATGTGAGGGATTATTCCTGGGGGGGACCTTTATTGTTTGTAATGCTTTTAACCTGTGACAGGCACAATCAAGAAAAGAAAAATGGTACTCTACATGTTTACTCGGATTATAATAAGTGTTCATTTCTCTTGTCTCCCACAGATGCCCCACCCTCAAGGAATGGGCATGTCTTCAGAAGGATGGGTGCGTACATAACAGTTATAAATGCTGCTGATGTCCCCGTAGTGGATAATACTGATCATTTTGGCAATTAGTATTCAGGATGTTCTGTAGCATATTTTATTTATTTTATTTTTTTATTTTTTATTTTTGCAAAGATTCCACTTTTTAGATGATATATTACTTACTGTTCTGCCCAATAATGAGCCCTAATAACACAAGCAATATGGAATTTAGGAAAACCACATGCATATAGATACTTCTTATCTATCCAAATGAATTTATTCTGCGGATTCTGAAAGAACTGTTGAAAAGTACACTAAACTTAGCAGTCTGATCCATCTGTATGTCCATCTACATGTATTTTTCTCTTCATCCTGGATCGACCTGCGGAGGTTGGGTTCCGCTCTTGAGCCTGGTTCCTCCCGAGGTTTCTTCCTTACTCAAGGGAGTTTTTCCTCGCCACTGTTGCCTCTGGCTTGCTCAAGGGGGGCTTGGACCCGGCTTTCTTACATCTGTACATTAACGCCGTGTTTTTCTCTTTTCTTGTTCCTTTATAACTAACTTATTTTCTGTGAAGCTGCTTTGAGACAACGTTGGTTGTAAAAAGCACTATATAAATAAATTTTGATTGATTGATTGATTGGTCTATGTAATCTGAACACATACATTACCCGAACAAGAAGAAGCACAGTTTATAAACCTGTTTTTTTTTTTTCTTTTTGATACTTTAGACATATAATTGGAAGTAAACATAGTAAACAAAACTATTGGTTCACGCATACATTACTTGTTATTGTATCTACCATTTGAGAACCTGAGCCTTGTGAGGTCTTTGTGGTTTTGGCTTGTTTCCCTTTGGCAGAAAGCATGTGATTCTACAACCTGTCACGATGATCAAACATTCCACCCCAATCAAATAAATCACAGATCACAAACACTCTGTTTTTTGTTAGTAACCAATTCAGCTGACTCTTTTTGTTGTTGTTAACAGGCTCTCTGTGGGTTAATTGGACTATATTTTGATAGCTAACAGACTCCAGTAATATTCAGTCAACATCCAAAGTACAGAATACGCTACATAAAGCGCTGCAAGATTTCTGCACTAAACATGTCCATTATATCATGGTGTATATACAGTGATACACGGAAGTTTCAGAGTTGTAACAGTGATTCCAGCAGCATATGATTTCCTTTGGATGTTGCATTGTTTCAATGAACACCTCTTATATGCTTAAATACTGTACTTAAAGCCAAACTCTGCATATGAATGGAGGAGCCTTGGATTGAAATAGACTGGACAGAAATTTCTGGACTAAGCTAAAACACATTACTCTAATCTTATAGTCCATTAACCACTATATGGCCGGATTAATGTCCCTGATTCTTTGATTTTTAATTTTATATGGATTTATAGTGATTATAACCTCTTAGCTATGAGGGCATTCAAACAGAGCAAGGCAGCTGCAGCACTGAGTTAATTCTTCAGGAAAACATGCAGTATACCTCACTGCACGGTTATGCTCTTCCATGCAAAGAAAGAATTTATTAGGGGTGTCTACTGTTATATTGCTCCGTGTGTCTGGATCTGAGTGCGTTTTTTATTAGCTCTTCAACATGCCCTGCACTCTCCAGCAGATGGTACATATATTTTAGCAGGAAGACATGGCATTCCCATACCATAAACAAAGTTTGTGACGCTCGCGTTACTGGGCTTGAGATGAAAAATATCCACAGTTCACCTGCGATGGCTGCCCGCCTGATGTGGTTATGATAGCTATGCTCTCACCCCCTGAATACTGAAATTTCATTCTGATGTAAAAGCAGTGAAATGTCATGTGGCAGACTGAGGCAGCTAGAATGAGATTAGAATAACTGCGGGAGGAAAATCTGCATGTTTTCTGAGAGCGGCTCTGTGGCGTTCTTTCAGAGATGCAGGAGGACGAGGAGCAGCAGCCAGAATCACCCCGAGCCCCCACAGACAGCAGCCATGTCTATGGGCCCCACACCCAGACCACCAACTCAGGTAAGAGAGAGAGAGAGAGAGAGAGAGAGCTAAAAAAGAGAATGGTAACAGAGATATATGTGTGTGTGTGTGTGTGTGTGAGAGAGAGAGAGAGAGAGACAGAGACAGAGAGAAAAAGAGAAAGTAAGATACATAAAGGAGACAGAGAGACATGCAAAAAAAGAGAGCAAGAAATAGACAAAAAATCATGAGAGAGGTAAAAGAGGAGAGAAAAAGAGAGATGAAAGAGAGATATTAAAGAAGAGAGCCAGAGAGAAAAGAAATAGAGACAGGGGGTCAAAGAAAGCTAGATAGAAGCAGAGAAGACAAAGGGAGAAAGAGGGGGACATGATAGAGAGATAAAGATAGATGCATGAACAGAGAAAGAGAGAGAAGGAACGAAAGAGGGGGAGAAAGATAGATAAAGAAAAGGGGTGGGAAAATAGATCAAGAAGAGAGAGTGAAAGGGAGAAAGAGTGATAAATAGAGAGAGAAAAAGAAAGATTCATAAAAAGAGAGGTATAGGCACAGAACATAGACACAGATGGAGAAAGGATGAGAAGAGGGGGCAGGAAAATAAAGATTTCAGAGAAACAAATGAAGATAAATAGAAATAGAGAGAAATATAAATAAATAAGTGGATGGAGGGGAAAAGTGAGTGAAAGAAGAAAGAAACGGAGGTAGAGAAAAAGAGAGAGGGGTCTGAGAAAGGTAGAGGCAGAAAAGATAGATGGAGAGAGGAAGACAGGAGAGAGAAGGAAAAAAGATAGGGAGAGAGAGAGAAATAAATGAAGAAAGATAAAAGAAGAAAGAGAGATGAAAGATAGATACATGAAGATAGTGAATGTGAGAGAGTGAGAGGGAGAAAGATCAGAGATCAGAGAACGCTAGATATAGGCACAGAAGATAGACAGATGAAGAGAAGAGAGATAGAGACAGAAAGAGCATTTTCAGAGAGACAGTTGGAAAGAGAAAAACGTGAGCGAGAGAAAAAAGAGACAGGGATAAAAAGAGAGAAAGAGAGAAAGAAGAAAGAGAGAAAGTCAGAGAAAGCTAGTCAGAGAAAGCTAGATAGAAGCAGAGTAAGACAAGTGAGAGAGAGAGAGAGAGACATAACATGCTCCATGCCAGACTATTGTTGAAGAACTCTTCCTGATTATTGCCTGCAGCCAAGTATGGNAGAGAGAGAGAGAGAGAGAGAGAGAGAGAGAGAGAGAGAGAGAGAGAGACATAACATGCTCCATGCCAGACTATTGTTGAAGAACTCTTCCTGATTATTGCCTGCAGCCAAGTATGGAGGGAACCCCAATAGTATTCCGCCCACTCATCACTCCTGGCAACGTTTCTCTATCTCTCCATCTCTCTCTCTCTCTCTCTAATACACAAAACACACACACACACACACACACACACACAGACCTCCTTAGCACCATAAAGAGCTGCCAGAAATTCTCTGTGTTTCAGATTCAGCCAGAGGAAGAATCCTGATTGTTCTCATATTTGGGGCAGCATGTTTACAGTAATAGTAGAACAGCCTGTGCCAGGTTGCACTCAGCAGCAAACACCAATAAACAAGAAGGTCAGAGTTGAGGGACTCCAGCAGGCTTATTTAATGTGTCCCTGGCACTCTCATAGCCTTTACCTATTTATAACCAGGCAGACACAATAGAGAGGGCTCAAGGCCTGTGACTAATGAGGGGAAACACAGCCACTAACACTGCTCCGCTTCAGAGGCTTGTTGATGCATTTTGTAAACTGTTTTGCTCTTCTTGTTTCCCACTCTATCAGATTCTGATTCTTCAAGATTTGGACTCCTAAACACATCAAGAAAAGTAAGCTTTCTATGGCCACCTCTTTTGATAAGAGGTAACTAAAGCACTTTATAATAGGTATCAAATAAATGACAGGTGATTATTCCGTCTGTAAACCTCTCTGCGTGTCCCTGTGCAGTATGTGAAGCTGATGAACTTTCAGGAGGAGGTGCGGGCTCACAGGGATTTGGACAGCTTCCTGGCCCAGGCCAGCATCCTGCTGGATGAAAAGGCCGCCTCTCTGGACGAGGTGTTGCGACGCATGCTGGAGCATGTAGCCCGGGACGGCCAGGGCAGCTGGAACCAGCAGGAGGTCACCCGTGCCCTGTTCACTGATGCTGGGGGCCAGGAGGCCAGTGGTGAGCGCCATGCAGCTACATGCAACAGGGCTGGAAGAAGCAGCCGACTGGGCCTCCTCTGCCACTGCCTTAAAGCATCTGACTGGGGCTCATTAATGGAAGCTCGTAAAGCCTTTAAAGAGAATTAAGCGGATTTCAATTAAGGATTACTCATGGGTTAAATTGATTCCATTAAAGAGATGGCCTTTTTAAGGGAAGTTTTTTGGATCCTTGTGTGTTCTTGCTGGTTTACTCTGCTACCTGTCTTTCAGTGCACCTGCTGGCTGAAACCATTCAGGGTGTGACGGCCACGGCCACTGGGGTACGCTACCAGCAGTCCTGGCTTTGTGTGCTGTGAGTGACAACCTTTAGCTGACCACCTCTGGCAGACAGATTTCAATGCTACATCTGGCAACACACACTGCTCCAGACAAAAAGCAATGTTTGGTATAGAACAATGGGACACAGACTTTACCCATCAAAACTTTGGAGACACCTTGCTTTTTTCTGTTTATTAGAAGTTAGGATATTTGAAAGGACAAAATGCAAGCCACACACACACATATATATAAACATATATATATGCACACTGATCAGCCATAATGTTATAACCTCCTTGTTTCTACACTCATTTTCCATTATAGCAGCTCCAATTACCATATAGATCCACATTGTTGTCTTATAATTACAGACTGTAGTCTATCTGTTTCTCTGTATACTTTTTAGCTTTCACCCTGTTGTGGTCAGGATCCCGACAGGGCCACCACAGAGGTATTATTATGATCATTCTCAGCACTACAATGACAATGACATGGTGGTGGCGTGTTGTGCTGGTGTGAGAGGATCAGACACACCAGTGCTGCTGGAGTTTAAAGACCTCAGTGTCACTGCTGGACTGAGAATAGTCCACCAACCAAAACTATCTAACCAACAACGTCTTGTGGGCAGAATCCTGTCACCACCGATGAAGAAATAGAGGGTGACTAAAACAATCTGTGCAGCAGCAGATGAGCTATCGTCGCTCACTGTACGTCTACAAGGTGGACCAGCAAGGTAGGAGTGTCTAATAGAGTGGACACAGTGTTTAAACACTCCAGCAGCACTGCTGTGTCTGATCCACTCATACCAGCACACACTAACACACTAACACACCACCACCACGTCAGTGTCACTGCAGTGCTGAGAATGATCCACCACCCACATAATACCTGCTCTGTAGGGGTCCCGTAGGGGTCCTGATCATTGAAGAACAGAGTGAAAGGGGGAGGACAAAATATGCAGAGAATCAGATGGACTACAGTCTGTAAGTGTAGAACTACAAAGTGCACCTATATGGTAAATGGAGCTATGGTTGATAAATATATGCACGTATCGTCAAACAAATAGTTGCACCTAGAAGGAATCAACCGACTGGAATGAAACTTGTCGGATAGTTTTGATATTGTCAGACAGTGCTTGGTTGCGCATGTGACATAAGGAGGGACGGGCCTTATTGCTGTACCTGACTGACCCCAGCAGCCACGACTGCGGACACTTAGCAAGCAGTGACGCCCTTCATGAGTCATCCTGTTAATGTAAGAACAATTGACAGAAGGCTGCACGACCCTGGACTACATGCACACAGACTGTTATGACGACTGCCCTTAACACCACGTCAACGTCGCCAAAGACTGCAATGGTGTCGTGCCAGACTGTCATAGAGTGACTCAGAATAGCAGCAGGTCATCTTCAGTGACGAGTCCCACTTTTGTCTTGGTGGAGACACAGAACGAATCCATGTGTGGAGGCACTGTGGTCAGCGCCAAGATGAACGGTTTGTTGTCACTCGTCACATGTCCAGAAGGCCTGGTGTCACTCCACCTCCACTCCTACTGCAAAATGTGCAGCAACTGTGTGAGAATATTCAATGGGATGGATTATCTCAGGACACCTTTAGGAACCTTTGCAACTCCATGCCAACATGCCGAGACGTCTGGCAGGTTGTGTCAGCAAACATGGTGGCCCAACGCCATACTGAGAGACACTACTTCTGTAGGTGTAGCTTAATAAATATTGTCCATATCATTCTAAATTTATCATTTATTGTTCCTGGTAACCTTTATTGTCTTTCCCAATAGCACTGCAATCCCACACTTCCTTATGGATCCAACTATTATTTTGATGATGAGTGTATATGGCACATCTAATGTTACACCAAGCATTTTAACCCCTTGTACTCAAAACATTAGTAAGTACGTGTAGTATGTTCTTTTATACTTTATTGAAATGTAACAACAAGAAGTCTGAAATTTCCAGTAAAAGCAAGGTGTCTAGTTATAGTGATGATGTGTCTCTTTCTTTAAACGCATTCCACTGCTAAATCTGTAACTATTCATGGATTCAGAATGCGACATGTGTGTTCCACAGATGTTATGTTAAATAAGCCCCTGAGGTCTTTTCTCTTTGCTTGTCATTTATTTCAGATGTAATGTGAAGAGCCTGCAGCGGCGCTGTGTCTGCATCACCCGGCTGGAGAGGCCTCAGAACTGGGGGGTGAACTGCTGTGAGGTCCGTTTTGTCATCCTCATCCTTGCACCACCTAGAACGGTGAGCATCTGCTTATTACGGCACCTGTGTTCTCCAGTGGTGTTACAGCCATTATTGCTCAGTGTGTGTTTTAGCATTCACTCCCAACAACAGTTTGATTGGCCACAGCTCTGTTCATTTGCATAAAGTTAGTCCAGAAGGAGAGAGCAGAGTGATGATGTGCATTAGCGGTTTCTCCAGTGAGTTATATGTGTATATTGTCAGCTCTTGGCTCGTTATAGCACTGCATGACATGTTCTGTTTGATGTACACTCATCATCAAAAGAATAGCTGCACGCAGAAGGATGTGTCAGATTGCAGTGCTATTGGGAAGGAACATAAAGGTTACCAGGAACAATAAATGATGATACATTTAGACTGATATGAGCAATATTTACTGAGCTACACATACAGAAGTAGTGTCTCTCAGTATGGCATATGGCAACTGCTGAGATGTCTCAGCATTGAGTTGTAGAGGTTCCTAACGGCGTCCTGTGATAATCCATCCCATGCAGCTTGAATATTCTTACACAGTTCCTGCAGATTTTGCAGTAGGGGTGGAGGTGGAGTGACACCAGGTCTTCTGGACCTGTGACAACAAGCCGTTCATCTTGGCACTGACCACGCTGCCTCCACACACGGATTCGTTGGTCATCTCCACCAAGACAAAAGGGGGACTCGTCACTGAAGATGACCCGCTACCATTCAGAGTCACTCCATGACAGTCTGGCATGACAGCATTGCAGTCTTTGCAACGTTGATGTGACATGTTTCTACACTCTTTTTCAATTTTGTCAGCTGCATTTACCATATAGTTTATAGAAGCACTTTGTAATTCTACAAGTACAGGTTGTAGTCCATCTGTTCCCCTGTGTACTTTGTTAGTCCCCTTTCACACTGTTCTTCAATGGTCAGAACCCCACCAAGAACCACCACAGAGCAGGTATTATGTGGGTGGTGGATCATTCTCAGCACTGCAGTGACACTGACGTTGTGTTAGTGTGTGGTGCTGCTGGAGTTTTAACCACATCCAACCAAAACTATCCGTTTTCTTACGGGCAGCGTCCTACGACCACTGATGAAGGACTTGAGGATGACCAATACAAACTACGCGTCCTGTGCATTCCAGAGAAGACGTGCTACCTCTCTTAGGGGGTCTTCCTTTTAAGTCTTCAACTTTCTTATTAGAGAACTGGCTCGGGTGTAAACCTGCTTTGAGACAATAACTGTCATGAAATCTAGAATTATTATAATTAATTAAATTATGGATGTTAATTAATGAATGAGTGTTTGTGGTTATATACTGTCTTATCCTCACTATAAACCACCTCTCTCCAGAAAAGCACCAAGACAGCTATAGAACTTGGACGCACCTTCGCCACCATGTTCTCAGACATCTCCTTCCGACAGAAGCTACTGGAGACAAGGACTCAGGAGGACTTCAAACAGGAGCTGGTGCACCAGCGGCAGCTGCTCTCTTCTGCCACTTATAAAGCCTCCATGGAGGAGGAGACCAGTCCCCACAGCAGTAAACCACTAAAGGTCTGAGACAGAGATCGAGTGCTATGAAATGATGAGTCAGTAGGCCTTGGATGTGTTTCCAGTTAATGGCTAGTGTCTTGGAGTCACACGTATCACTGGCAAGAACGATAGCAAGCTGCACTTTTGTATAGATCATGTCTCACTTGTAGCTCAGCGAATAATGACTGTATGTAACTGTGTAGCAGAACCCCAATAATAACGGTAGAGTCAGCCTCAAGGTGCTTCAGAGGAATTATTATTTTGACTTTAGATGGCCCTGGTAACCAATACGTGTTCGAATCCAAAACAACAAAAGCTGTAGTGGCCCTTTTAAGCTATTATATTGATTTTTAGGGGGTTATGTAGCATGTAGCAGACAATTCCCCATACAGAGACCACCCTCAGACTGTGCTCCATCTTAAGCCAATAAAGAGCTACTCCACCACAACAAGACTGCCAGTGTTTTCTCCCTGCCCAGTTACAAAAAAAAGACAGAAAGAAAGAAAGAAAAAAAACACACTATCAGGCAAGAGCAGTGAATGGCAAGCAGCGGCCTAGCAGCTTAGCCAAGCCTGCCCGTGTTCCCTGGCACCCACGCACCCTCTCCCTTTTGCACAGATGAATTATTTCCTTATGAATAGCTCTCTAATATCAGCAGTTTCTTTGCTCTCTGCACAGAGCTTGCTAGCCAGTTCTACAAAAGACAAGTGCTTCCATTGTTTACACACACTGCTGTGTTAAAGGTTTGAAAGTAATTCAGTTATCCATAGGAACAAATGTTTAAACATTTATGAGGGGGGCGATCTATAGGGCTTTTCCTGCAGCACGCAAAGAGGTGCAATAACTCATGTGCAGCTACTTTCAAACACAGTCCCTCTAAATGAAGTTGGCCCTGCTTAGTGCCAAAGCAGTAAAAAGCTCAAAGAAAGCTGGAGATGCTGTGAAATGATAAAATCAAGGATTTCGCTCCAAAAATCTGTGTATCTATTTGTTGAAAAGAATTGCTGAAAAGAAAAGAATTACAGAAAACACATTTCTCCAATAAAGGTGGTATTAATAATAATGCAGCACGTATATTTTGTTGTATGTATAAAGCCTATACCCCTGAAAAGTTCCCCAAAACCAAATAAACAAAGCTCTTTAAACGTTATTGTTGTCCAAAGGCAAAAATGCATATCCATTTTTGTCAATTTTGACTTTTATGCATCGTTTGAACACAGCAGCTGCTGTTTACATTGTGTGAAAATGTTATGATGAATGGAAAAACAGAAAAGGNTTTAAATGTTATTGTTGTCCAAAGGCAAAAATGCATATCCATTTTTGTCAATTTTGACTTTTATGCATCGTTTGAACACAGCAGCTGCTGTTTACATTGTGTGAAAATGTTATGATGAATGGAAAAACAGAAAAGGATTAAATTTTGCTTGGAAGTTCCATTGGCTTACATTAAAATTAAATTTTAGTTTTTAGCCCTCTCCTGTAAAGTTGCCATTTGGAGATGCTTGTTTTTCTTTGGATAGTGACAATGTGGAACATGTGCTTGTGTGGGATATGTTGGTCTGGTCACTGGTTTATAGGCCTTACCTTTCTCTATTTTCATGTAGGTAAAAGACTTTCTGCGAGCTGGTCATGGTATTTATGAAGACCTCAGTCGTAGACTTCCTCATTATCTGTCCGACTTCACTGATGGTGAGTGAGCTAAGGTTTTGGTGCTCAGTTTGATGATTGTTGCAGATCGTTGATTGTTGGTTCTTTCTATCCCAGAAATCTGATTAAAAATAAAATCAGTTGGATTTTTATGTTTAACCCTTTAAATCCATTAAATACCAATGTGAATTATTCAAGGACCACCGTGCAAACTGGCTGGGCTATTCTTGGGTATAGAAGTGTGTGGTAAACACTTTGAACCCACTGGTGGACCCTAAGGTTTTAAGGGGCTAATATCATAATACATGGGTCTATTAGCCGTACTTTCTTGTTTTCAGGCCTTGCTATCTACCAGCATCAGTTGGTGGGTAGTTAATTTGCCCAGTGTTAAATTATTGCTGATTCAGCATGTACCTTTTAAATCACTTCTAAAAACACAGACATGATTCATAGTTACTGTCACTGCAGTGTGAAAAATCACTTTACTGCAATTTACTGGACATTTTAGCAGCATGTTGATAGGCTTCATGTTGCCATGGTGTAAAACAATTCTAGCCAAACAGCTGAGTGAGATGGGGAGAAAAGATTACCATGCTGTGATCAGTGCCTGGCTAACTGCTATCCTAAATCAACTGATCTGGTCACGGTTCTTGAACTAAAAGCTTTTTTGGGTGTTGACTCTCTATGTGATGCTGATCTACAAACACAGGTACACGATGTACTGTGGTGTACATGCTTGTACTAATGGAGGTGGTACAATGAGGCACATTTCAACAGTACACAAATCAATGGCTGAAATACTATGTACTGTATGTAAGTGGTCAGCTAGCAGTCAGCTGGCATCTATTGAATTCAGACTAATTTAAAGGTGTAAAATGAAATATTAGCTAATTGTACATATTTGAAACTTGGCCATAATGAAAATGGCTTTGACATCAAAGTTCAATCAGTGCAACTTTAAATGTACCCTACGTCATCATTCAGCTGAGGGTTTTCATGTAGCACCACCTGGTGGGAAGTAATTTTTTCTGATGGAACTGAGACTTGTTCCTTCATGTATTGATGCAGTTGCATCCCTCATGCATGTTGTATTTTAGATTGTGTGTGTGGGATGTTTGAGTAGATATATTGTCTTGAGACTAGAGATGTAGGAGTGTTCTGTGAGCACCATCTGGGACAGATAACATACATCTCACTAACCTTTGGGCTGCGGAAGTGTCTGTGAGAGCTTCTGAATGATAGGAGGAAAATTGAAGGTATGTGTCTGTGTAGTCTGCTGTCTTGAATGTTTAAGAGTCTGACACTGTGGATTATCTTTGGCTGGACTGAGTGAGCTTAATCCGCTAAAATGCTGCAAACCTTGGTACATCTGTCTGTGCAAATGGGGCATGATCACTCACCAGTTCCTCGAAAGTGCTGTGTCTGGAAAAGAGTGCTTTCATATATCCAGTGATTGTGTAAACTGTATTTTGGCAGATTAGCACTTTTTGAGAGGTCATCCACACAGCTTAGTAATATTGTAGTATATATTTTCAATTATGGTTATTCAGGCCATTTTATACACTTCTCTTCAGTTCTGAGGCTAGGATTGTATGTTCAATACCAATCCAGGAGATAAAAGTAGACTGAAGTATACTTAATTTAAGCATATTTAGTATACTTCCTTGTACTCATGATTAATGTACTGAACGTGTGCTATTTGTATTATACTATGTACTTAGTATGAAAAATCTGTTATATCTAAATAATATCTAAATATCTATTATTAGTGCTATTAAAGCTATACTTAAATAAAACTAACTGTAACTAACAAGATAACTAATAAGATAATAAGATTCCCTTAGATATAGTTAAGTACATTTTAAAGAACATTTCTAGTAGATTAAAATGTACTTAATTTTTCACTGGGAGTGCAAATTAGTATAAATTATATTAAGCACATAGAAGTATTACTGAGACAAAACATACTTGTGATTATTACATTTATAATATATATAGTATATATTGTACTTGTATTTAGCACAAAATAATAATGTGCTTGAAATGTACTTGCTAATATTAAAATACATTTCTAGTACATTAAAATATACTTCATTTTTACCTGGGATGTGACATTTATAGCCATGACTTTACCCTGGTGATAAAATGTACCTTTAGTATTTTATTATCCTGATTTATCATTTATGTTGCCAACTGGTACAGGTAATTCAATGCACAGACCTACTCATCCACCCTCCACACACATACATTATCTTCATATTTACGTGAGCGACTGTTGATTGTCTGGATTTATCCAAAGCATCAGCTCTGATGCTGATTGGCAGCTGCATTGGATGCATTTGCCTTAGTTAGAATCAGGCTTTTATAGCAGAATGCATGAAAGTGGTGTTCAAACCCAAACCCCTTTTTTGGATGCCACGTATCTGCTGATTGTTAGCCTTTCCACGCTTACTAAATCTGCTGTCATTTGTTCCCATTAGTTGAGACAGAGCTCAGATATTGAGTTTCACTGATTGTATCCATTTTATGATGATCTTTCAGCACTGCTCTTGTTTTTGACAGCAGTCTTATGTGACCTGTGTTGCTTCCACCACACTTTCTTCAAGCAAGTATTCATCGCTGTCTCTATCATCGCCTCCCACTGATGCACCAGACAGGATGAAGGACAAAGTCGATCACAGAAAAGTCAATATGTTATTTACTCAACAAAAACACTATGTTTCTCTACAAGGTTAATATGATATGCAGTCCAGACTACAGTGTACTACAGGAAGCACTGAGGGCCCTTTATTTATACCCATACATTATGAGCTATGGTAAATAATAAGCAAACAGCTCTTCAGGCTACTGCATCATTTAACCAGTTTAATATTTTATTGTGCCACTTTACCAGATGTGATGTGAACAGGTTTCCTGGACAAGCATTGATATTTTTTGTCACATTAAACTGTTTGGAATACTGTGGCAGGCTTAGAATATACCAATCCCACAGTAAATGCAATATGCATCACTTGCTGGTCCTGGTGTCTACATGATATACAAAGACCATGCATCTTGCTGTTGCTTTGTATGGCTGTTTTTGGACAATAACGTGTGATCTTTTTGGACTGTTGGGCTGTTTTCACATAACTGTAGTGGTGGAAGTTCTATTCCGCAATTAGCTTCTGTTCATACTTTCCCTTAGAATCAGGAAACACTCACAAAGTATAACAGAGTGGATGTCCAATACCTCTACTGTGGTGTGCTGAATGGGTGCAGCCCTGACAATAGCTTCTTCCATTGTAGCGATACACCTTTTTCATCAAGGTATGTTTTGCCTTGTACCCTTACGACAGATGTACTTGCAGAGGGGCATGAATAAAGGCCACAGTAAATGCACCAAGCATAAAGCCCCGGCTCTGTCTGAAAGACAGACCAATCAGCTGAGGCATGTGAATATGAAGGATGTTGTGGAGGTGGGGGAGGGGGGGTGATGTGGGCTGGTTATTGGCAAACTTTCTATTCTTGCTGTTCTTGTGTAAACCATTTGAAGGATGTAGTCACTGCACATTTATTGACCAAACTTTTGTAAATGCTGCTGGGGGAAAGCTTTGTGTGAGCAATAGACTGACAGAAAAAAATGGAATTTGTGTGAGTGGAAATCGGCTGTAAGTCTTATTCAGGAGGAAAACGGGCACTGTTGTGCGGTGAGTAAATCTGCTTTATCTCTGTTGGCTGACTGGTTTATGAATTAGTGAGGACTCAATGTTGAGCACAGTTCATGTAAAAAGCGAATCCCATATGGGTGTTAATAGAAACTAGAAGAGGAAAGTTTATGTGTAAGTTCAATGCTGTGAACTGCTATTGGTCCTTTGCTGTAGTGTTCCAAGTGGTTGATAAGATATGTTGCTTGTCTGTTGCTGTGGTGTCCAAGGTAGTTGCTAAGGTGTTGTTTGTCCATTGCTGTGGTATCCAATGTGGTTCCTAAGGTATTGCTAGTCCATTGCTATATTATCCAGTGTAGCTGTTCAGGTTTAGTTAGACTGTTTTGCAGTATCCCCGGTGGTTGCTAAGGTGTTCCTAGGACTCTGTTGTGTTGTCCCAGGTGGTTGCTGAAGTGTTGCTAGGACACTGCTGTGGTATCACAGGTTGTTGCTAAGGCATTACTAGGACATTGTTATGGTGTCCCATATGGTTAGTAAAGTGTAGCTAGGACATGGCTATGGTGTCCTAGGTGGTTGCTAAAGTGTTGCTAGGACACTGCTGTGGTATCCCAGGTGGTTACTGAAGTGTTGGTACCACACTGCTGTGGTATCATAGGTGGTTGCTAAGGCGTTACTAGGACACTGTTATGGTGTCCCATGTGGTTAAGATAAGATAAGACTTTATTGATCCAGAAGGAAATTGCAGTGTCACAGTACTATTACCACAGGTTATAACAGTGAAAAGAGTACATATACATATATGAAATATGTAATGTGCTAGACATATGCAAGAGCAACCTTGGTGGATATTGCACTAATAAACATATTAAGAGATTAATAGTAATAAGACGAGAGGTGTGTCTATATACATTAATGGGCATGTATAAGACATTAGCAAGAGCAGCAAATGTATATTTGCACTATAGAGATATGAGGTAGCAGGACTATCAATAAAATATGATATTAATAAAGTATTATTACTAGGAGCCACAGTGACAGGAGTGGTCATCTAGAGAGCAGAAATACAGTGGAAGTGTAGTAACAGCAGCAGGTCAGTTAAAAATAACATAGTGCAAGTGAGTGCATGATAGTTATAATATCTGGTCATGTAGCAGTAGGTGTTGTAGCAGCACAGTTCAGACAGGAGATCAGTAGTGTCCCTGCAATAAGGAGACTCATTGTAAAGTCTTATTGCAGTGGGAAAAAAAGATCTCACGTGGTGCTAAAGTGTAGTAAAGTGTAGCTAGGACATGGCTATGGTGTCCCAGGTGATTGCTAAAGTGTTGCTAGGCCAAGGATAAAAATAATTAATTGTGTTTTTATGTTATGAGCAAAAACACCAAGTCACAAGCCAACAATCCCCTTCAGTTCATGATTTCACCTAGAAGAAAGATAAAATTCACTTGAATATCTCTAATGGATTTAGGTTTGCAGTAAGTTGAACCATGTAATCATGAATCACAAAACATTTATTGTCACATTCATAAAAATGCTGAGGATATGCAGTCCAGTGGTAGGTGGACTAAGGCCTGAATGTCATTTAGAGGGGACCTGAACTCCTGCAGCTGTAAAACTAAGCTCTTGCT
Source organism: Semaprochilodus insignis (assembly GCA_034552555.1). Lineage (NCBI taxonomy): Eukaryota > Metazoa > Chordata > Actinopteri > Characiformes > Prochilodontidae > Semaprochilodus > Semaprochilodus insignis. Next base: position 58,493,282 of record CM067474.1, read on the forward strand.
GAGCGGACTGAGGTATAAGCTGATATGCTGCTCCTGTCCACAGGTATGCATGGAAGTAACAGGTCTTTGCTGAAGTATACAACCACTGCCATCTTCCTCTACATTGCCATCCTGCTGCCTGCCATCGCCTTCGGGTCACTTAATGACGAGAGCACCCGAGGAGAGATAGGTTTGTACTGGTTACTATTTGTGTGTTCAAATAATAGACCTCACTGGTAAATTTACATGCTTTGCTTAGATCAGATTTGCTTTCTGCCGCGATAGCTGACATTTGTGTTCGGTAAGTGACCCACACAGAGCTCACTCTACCTAGCAAGAACCATAAGCAGCAGCTTAGGGTCCAATAAGAATTTCTGCTTTATTACTGTTACGTTATGCTGTGCAAGATGCTTGAGTGAGGGAATCTGACTGCATTATGATGCTGAAAGCAAAAAGCATGTTTTGACTTTATTTTGTAGTGTTACTGTTATACCTGTTTTTGGGCATGAGGTAATCAAGTAATAGTCAGTCTAGATGGAGAATGCTATGACAGAATTATATTGTAACTCATTAGAACACTAAATGGGCATCTGCTTTACCTGCTTTTTTAAACATAATTTAGACAGATTTTAGTCATTTTTAGTTTGCTAATGTTATGTCAATAAATTTAGAATTCCTGATTTTGGAATGTTTGTTTAGGACTATAATATTCATATATATAAATATTTGAATTAAATCTGGTCCTTATGTACCTAATAATTCAGTACAGCATTTGCATATTAAACATAGTAGACTCAACATAAATAAGCATGCCATGACAGCATTTAAATAAATAAACTAAAAGAGTAAGATGTGTGGTTCAAAGTATTCAAACAGATATGTGACATTAGCCAATTAACCACTATTAACTTCATGACCAGTATCACAGAAAATTATGTTTCATTGATTGAGAAAGCCAAACAAACCCAGTTAGTGCACAGTAACTGTTCCATCCTCATAGGGGCTCATCAAATATACTAATCATTCGACAATAATAAAATAAAAACTTAAAATAATAACTTATGGAAAAATGATCCCTTACACTTACAAGGTATAGGGGAGTGCACTAACCCCCAAACCAGTCCTGCTTAAGGTCCCCAAATGCTAGAGGTGACTCTGGACCCATATCTAGTATAAATTCCAGATTCCACATATTGCATACTGGATATGTGCCTGATCTAGGAGTTTGTATTAAAGCAAATTAAATGTTGAGGCTTTCTTTGTGTTTACAAACCAGGATGAAATTTGTGTCCCCATTTACACCTGGCATTAACATACATCTTGGATGATCTGACCATAAGTGGACAACACTACAACAGGGCATACTATGTCTCAGATATGCGTTACGATCCCATTCAAACCACCTTTGGAGGAGGGAAGGGATTTCCACATAATGTTATACAGTATGAAGCAGTATGAAAGCTAAATTGTCCTGATGTGTCCCTGACAGCAGTGAAGGATGCATGAACTGCATCATCACAGAAAGAGATACAAGCAACTCTGTAGCTTCTTTCTGCGTCTCTTCTTCTGTTTGTCTATATTTTGACTTTGTGCTCTATGTGATTAAAACATTTGCAACAGCTGGTACACTTACCTGAACACGGACATGCAGGACTATTCTTGTATAACAGCAAACACAGTGAGAGACTCACATAGTAATGCTGTACCCCTCCTCCAGTCACGAAATCTCATGATGATCATGAGTGGTCATTCTCGAAGATACATGAAAATGCCAGGGGTAAATGACTATCCACTTGATGTTCACTTGTGATCACTCGAGGCAGTTGTTAAACGGAAATGGCATTGATTTTTTGTTATTTCTGCATAATTCCATCATTCAGTGTGGTTTGATATGAAACATTGTAAGCCTACATATCTTCTGATTGTCTTATATTAAATGATGGGAAAAAAATTCTTTTGATACTATTTTGCTTTATGACGCCCATCATATTCTTCTCGAAATATGTACAAATATAAGTATTCAGACACCAGACATCAGATATTTGTAACAATTGCATGCAATAACGTTCTGTGAGGGAGTTTCTAGAGGTATCAAACTTACCCGACATCCGGTTCCTATCATCACTACTGTGAACAATTCTGAACAGTGCATTTCACATTAAACATTTTGCAGATCAACGATTCAATAATGCAGAAATTTCGCTTTACTTCAACCCCTGAATGTAACTTATACACTCAAACATGTACCAGTGTTCCTATGTTAATGTTTGTCTGTTTGATGCCTGTATCTCATCTTTGAAACTGCTAGTGACTGTTAGTTAAATGAAAAGTATATTAATATGAATAACTGTTCATATACAATACCACTCAAAAGTTCTGACACCCTCAACTAAATAGATGTTGAATCTTAAAGACTCTACAGACTTACACTTAACAGTTCCAGTTGATGAGATGTCTGAGACAATACATATCCTGATACACCACATATACTCTTGACGTATCACAGTATTATATTTTAGTCATATCTTCACCTCTAAAATATATATAGTTGCACAAAAAAAACTTTTATCTCATTTTTTAGAACAGTTTAAAGCTCTATATACCCTTTCAATTTAGTGAATATTCAAGATGGACAGACCAATAGAATTGGTCCAAAATTGCTTAGAAAAAAAATCTTGTTATATCAGCCTCCACTGCATGTTAAGAAAGCTGTTTAATCCTCATATAAAGTTCCATTTTGGAGGTTGTTTAAAGTGGACTATATAATTCCATGAGTGCTATTTTATAGTTCGAAGTCTTCACTTTTTTCTAAAGTAAAGCATTAAGCTAAAAATAAGGGAACCTTCTATGAGTAGCTATGCCCAGACTTTTTACTGGAACTGTATGATTGTATATAACGTCACATTAGCAATGGTATCTGTAGAGCTAGTGAGCATTTTACATGTGATGTTTGCTTTACTTCTCCCAGATGTCCAGAAGACCATTGTGGGCCAGTGTATTGGAGGTGTAATCTATTCTCTTTTAGCTGGTTCTCCTCTGGTCATTCCCCTGACCACCGCACCCCTTGCCATCTTCATCAGTGGTACACTTTCAAATTCTTTCTGATTTAAATAAATAAAAATAACACATCACAATTGATGCTTCACCATCTGTTGTTCTGCTGTGGTCTTGCAGTTATCAGAGGTATCTGTGATGATTATGGCCTTGACTTCCCTGCATTCTATGCCTGCATCGGCCTCTGGAACAGCCTGTTCCTTATACTGGGCGGCGTCTTCAATGTTAGCTTATTCATGAAGCTTTTCAAACGGTCAGTGAATAGACACATAGGAAGAAATATAAGACTAGAAGTGTTTACCTGTTTTTCAGCATGTAGACATTTTGTAGTTGCTTTACTATGTATATAATGCAAACTGAAATTCCACTGTTGCATTGAATTGAAACCTAGAAAACTGAAACCTGGTCTTTCTTTGTTTGTCTGCGCAGTTTTCATATGTCCCTCACAGGCTCGTAATCACATCTCTGTTCTTGATGTGCCTTGAGCCACTTGTTATGTCTTTGTCTGTGATTGGCTGCTTTCATAAAGAACGAGATTGGTTTCTTAGCGTATGCTATGTGCCCCCTCAGCTCCACAGAGGAAGTCATAGCTTTGTTCATCTCAATTGCCTTTGTGGGTGATGCTGTGAAAGGCACCATCAAAAGTAAGTTCACGTACATTGAAACACACACACCATGACAGAAACTTTGAACATGCATTCAGTAGGAAGGCCAATTTGACTAGAAAAGAGGACGTCAAACACTTTAGCTGTCATCTGACTAAAGGGATGTATTCAAGAAAATGGAACAGAATGATAACTTTGAACACAAACGTGTATCACATCCTCTACAGGGAACAAACTTAAATTTGACATTTCATTTATTTGCTGAGTTTAACATATTGGAAAGAAAATGAAACATAAAAAATATGTGCCATGTGCACATATTTTGTGGACCACATTTTTATTTTATTGTGCTTTCCAGTTCAATTCATCAGAGTAATTGTTCATTAAAATATTTAGGCTATGTTCTCTCTCTAGGCACTAGTCTGTCACTGGAGTGGTACCCTCAAAAGTCAGTCTTCAGTACCTTTATTTAGGAAACATAATTGTACCATAATTCATTGCATTACGGTTTTTACCAAACTCAACTATATACTGGGTACTCGTAAAACATATTGAATTGGCAAGTATCTCAAGCGAACCAGTCACTCACCCACTTTAGGTGTTGTTGGTCACGTAACTACATCTGCCTTGACAAGTCTTCCTTTTTTCCCTCTCTCTCAGTCTTTCATAAGTACTACCATGGACCAACGCTAGTGAACAGCAGTGCTTCGGAGTTACACAGCTTGGCTGATATGCTCCAGCAGCCTGAAAGCAGCAGTGCCGGTGTCTCTTTGCCTGCAGTACTCACACTGTGCACCAGGGAGCGGCCTATCCTCTGTCTACTGCTCATGCTGGGAACTCTGTGGCTCGGTTATGTTCTTTTCCTCATAAAGAGGAGGTAACTGTGGACTGCTCTGTTGCAGTTTTCACCAGCTAGTCATATTGCAGGTGGGGATTGGGATGTGTCTTTAAAAGGTCAAGGACCTCTCTGACTTAACTGATGCAGTGAAATGATTCAGTGAGTGAATTACTGAGAGGTTTTTCTTTATAACTAACAAATACATCTCAGCCTGACAGTCTTCAGATCATACTGTGACGCTTACCATACAGTCATTTCACTCAATAGGACTGTAGATGTCTTAAAACAGCCCATGCAATGACCCTCCCCCACCATTTTGTGCAGATGAGTAAAAAACAAAATAAAACAAAATAGTACAATTTAAGTACTAACTGGGTTGGGTTGCCAGGTAGTGCACTTATGCTATATATATCTGTGTATTATTCTCTCTAGGTAGCAGCACTGGCCCTTGTTCGGGCAGTGTCTGAGCTCAGGGTGAGTTTTAGACTCCTAACTTACTTATACTAGCTGGGAAACATTATCCGACAGAACGCTAAGCACGGTTGTAAGTCGCTCTGAATAAGAGCGTCTGCTAAATGCCATAAATGTAAATGTAAATGTAAGTAGACATCCCTTTTTTGACAATCTTCCCATTTTACACTTTCATGGCCTAGTTATTTTGTACTAGACCTATGTACTAGGTAGCTAACAAATCAAAATATTTAAACGGCTGGCAATGCATGTAAGGGGTTAAAGAACATCCAGGTTTCTTTATGGTATAGTGTCTAAAGGAGACAGGATGGCATTACTTTTTGTAAACGTACTGTAGCGTGGGGGTAGGCAACTCAAAGTTTGTGCCAATAGCGCAGCTTTATTTAGAAATGACTCAGGAGCCAGAGTACAAGAAACTCTTATTTCTACAAGGAGGAAATATGCTCTTTAAACTTCTAGTACAGCAGTAGTCAGCTACAAAATCCAGCCAGGGGTTTGGAAGCAGGGCTCAAACCTGGATGACAGTAGCTCACACCCCCAAACCCAGTACCGAACAAAACATAAACTGTCAGCATACATGTCACATACTTTAAAATGCAACCAAAAATTGTTTTAAGCAAAGCATCATGGGAACCAAAGTCTGCCCTGATGCTCAATTTCTCTCCCCTTGTCCAAAAGAAGTGACCCACAGACAGGGTATCTTCTGAAGCTGCTGGGGAGTGGCACTGTCAGTGGCATTTCAGCAATGCTGGGGAGCCCGGAAGAGCTGGAGAACATTAGTAGGGTCCTGCAGGACTTCGCTCTGGACGGCTATGGAGTCAGCGGGTCCCAATGAACCACCATGTGGTGCTGGGTTTTGGTGTGCACCCTATACACCATGTTTATGAGTCTTTCTACCACGATGCCAGGGCCCATTTACTGTCCAGTACTGTACAGAAACTCCTGGCCCTTGGCCTGCAGGTCATAGTTTCACTTTTGCCAGAAATTCGCATGTACCAGGTGTTGTCTCAGCCATGGAACATGGCTGCATCAGTTGTGCACCCGTCTGTTCAGCCTGGGTGCCTGGACAGCCCATCAGCATTGCTGTGACTCTGTCCTAGCCGGTGCACTGTAACCCCAGTTACAGCCACAAGAGCAGATGTGGGTGTTCAAGTGGGAGGAGCCAGGGACAGTCCAGGTTGAGTCTGACCAGAGAAGATAAGGCAGGGAAAATAGGTCAAACTTTCAAAAACTGGAGTTCAAAAAATGAGTAGGAGACCTGAAAAATACATAGGTGTTTCTGTTCATCCTTTCACTGCGAGAAGAACTCAACCATATGGGTCTGAAAGGATGTGGACATGCCAAAAATGCTGAAAATATTGATTTTGTATTTACTTGTTAAGGCTTTGGTATTCTGTTGTACTAAACATTGAAAAAGTAATAACTGTTACTTACTAGTTGAAAAAGTATGGTCTTTTGCACAGTCCTTACTCAGCCAGAGGTCTTCAAATCCACATTAATTCAATGTGCTGGAAGACCCCTGTGCAGGACTGTCTCAGAAATTCCTCGTCTTCAGGTTTTAATGATGTACTTTGGTTTTCCCCAGCCCGTTTCTCCACGCCAAAGTAAGGGAAGTTGTGTCGGACTGTGCTTTGCCCATTTCTGTGGTCATATTCTCCTTTGTGGGCTCCTATCTATTCATCGACATTGAGCGTAAGTGTTTCGCTATCACATGAATAAAAATATCACATTAAACAAACTTCTGCCCTCTAGAAGTCGACGAGTCGAATCCTCAGTCGGAGACCCTTTAAGTCGACTGAGAACCTTCAAGTCGACTGACAACAGTGACGAGTTTTTTTTCTTTTGTAAAACAGACAAAAGCCTGCCAAATGCACAAGAACTTTACAAATTTAAAAAGACATTTTAATAATTATTAAAAGGGGAATAATAAATAAATATTTAAGTTCTAGCCGGGCTATGACGCATGCTTGCTAAAAAATTAAATCCATGTGACAACGTGCCCTGGTGGAACGATGTCTCAGAGAGCTTTTGAAGAAGAGAATCCGAACAAATTAAAGCTAATTCTGCTCGTCATTTAGTCAGACATCGAACACTGCTTCAAACCAGTGAGTTGACTTTTGTTTTAGACATAATGGCTGTTTGTGGTGAAGGAAAAACGGACCGAAGACATATGTTTATTTATTATTTATGATTAATATTATTATTAATTTATGAATAATATGTCACTTAATATGCCTTCTGATAAACAAAGAATATAATAATTAAACGGTTTCAGGTCTACCGTTCTTCTTTTCATCTAAAAATAATTTAAATATTGACTAATTTGGTTTTATTTAGGAGTTTATTATTTATGAGAGATGAAAGACAAAGGGTCATCCTACTGAAGAAGTGGTTAAAAGTGAAATTAAAAAGACTATAAGCGCTAATTTTTAGCATAAATACGTGCTTACTGCCGGACGTTATATACTGTAATTAAATCAGGCTCCAAAAAAATATGTACTGATTACTAGATAATGTATATGAAGAAAAACATGAACGAATAGTCGAATCGTCGGCCAGGACGGGCGAATCCAATTCGACTGACAAAATTCTGAATCGGGTACAGCCCTACAAATAAGGGATTTCTCATTTTTCAGTTTCCGGTGATGCTGCTAAAAAAATTCCACAAAGCAACTTGAAGAACTATTTTAATTATCTGGCTTTTATGAAACATCTTCATATTGTATCTCCATTACTCTAACCTCCACTCACTATAACATTCTGGGGCATTTCTGTTTTGCACCTACCCACAGTTCCTGTGTTCAACTACTACAGCGCTCCCATATTCAGCGTGGCTTCTTTGAATAAGCTCACGGCCATGAATGTACTGAGTGCATGTGGCCTTGGTTTCCTCCTTGCTCTACTCATCTTCATCGACCAGAACATTGTGGTCTCCCTCACCAATGCCCCTGAGAACAGGTGCACTTTGTGAAAAAAATATCTCTTTTTGAAGCTGTATCAGATTCAGCTGTAATATCATGTTATATATTTGCCAGAGATTCTTATGAGAGTATAAATACAGTTTGATTTTTATCTTGTCTACTTCCTAGGTAGCTACAGTCTGGCTTTCTCCAAGATCACTGAGCCGTCACACATTCTGGCGGTGTCAGTTTTGTGCAGACAGTTACAGGATGCAGTGAGCGTCAGTGTCTGTGTGTGTGTTTCAGATTGCTGAAGGGAACAGCGTACCACTGGGATCTCATGCTCTCTGGATTTATCAACATCTTGATGTCAGTGCTGGGGTTGCCATGGATGCACGCAGCTTTCCCCCACTCCACACTGCATGTCCGTCAGCTGGCCAAGGTTGAGCAGCGTGTGGAGCATGGACACCTCTATGAGACGTAAGCAGCTCAGCACTGGACACTTCTAAAGAGTACCCAGAATATAGGAGTGCATCATTGAACAGTCACTGATACTAGTTAATTGATTATTTAATAAACAGCATTCAAACGGCAAATGAGCCCAGGTTAGCCCAAAAGGCTAATCTCATCTGGCCAGCTGTCAAGAGTCACCCTAAATCACTCACTCACCTTCTAAACTGCTTTCACCACCTGGGACATGGGGGTTCTTGGAGCCTATCCCAGCGCTAGCTGGATAGAAGGCAGGAAACATCCTGGATAGGCTACCTATCCATCACAGAGCAGACACACAGACATAGACATTCACTCACACCTAGGCGGCAATTTAGCATCTCCAGTCCACCTGACTACATGTCTTTGGACTGTGAACTCCACACAGAAAGGACCCGGGATGCCCTGATCGGGAATCAAACCAAGACACTAACCACTGCGCCACCATGCCATCCCACCCTGAAACAGCTTCCTTTAAAGGTACAAGTTGATACTATCATAGAACATAAGTAATGTAGCATGATATAACATCTAGCAGAGAACATAGACCAACATACATGATGGTCATGCATCACAATCAGTGATATCCACAAAACAGGGTACATAAGCAGCACAACATTTGTGAAGCAGTTCAGCTGATGTGACCTTGACAAGTGACACTTCCAATTATACTTCCGATTATAGACACTTGGCATCCAAGATGTGGAGTCAGTCTTCATTGAACTAATGAGTTTACTATGTGCATCATGAACAAGGAAATGCCACCAACTTCTAAGACTGGACTTTGAAGATGTTTATAAGAAGCATTTTTTCCCTTTAAGAATGAATGGGGTGGAAAAGTGTATGCCCATCTACTGTACTTCTGCTTGACCAACAGAAACTCGTCTGTTGGTCTTTTTTTCTCCCATTACTTATTACTCTCATAGAGTCCCATTCCTTTGGATTGGTGAACATTTAGCAACATTTAGAACCTGATCTTTTAAACATGTCACATGTCTCCATGCGTAAGATTAATAATGTGAACAGCGACTGAAGCAGTAAAATAGCTTAGCAAGATGTTAGTCAGGACATTAATTCTAAAACAGTTTTGATTGTGTGTAAGTACATTGTATAACAGTGTATTTAGTACATTATGTGTTCAGATCTCTCATGGAAAATAATTGTTCACTCACAAAGACAAATGAATAACTTAACCATGTACCTTCAGGATTGTCAGTGTGAAGGAGACTCGTCTGACATCACTGGCTGCAAACATCCTGATCGGTTTGTCTGTGTTCCTGCTGCCAGTGCCGCTGCAATGGATTCCCAAACCCGTCCTGTACGGACTCTTCCTCTACATCGCTCTCACCTCCATCGACGGCAACCAGATGTGTGACCGGATCGCCCTGCTGCTCAAAGAACAAGTGAGCGTTGAAGGACAAATGAGATACTTAGAACTTTTTATTAGAAATTAAAGTTCCACTGTATAAGTAGTCACTGACATTCAACTAAATATGTTGACAATAACAAAATACTCCAGCATTTTTAAACTAATAGTACTATATATTCACAGAAGTTCACAGATTCCGTGAGGTAGTTACAATATTTCTGAACTGTTATCTTAAGATCATGACTTAATTGTCTTGTAATCACAACTAGTCTTAACATTGCAAGACAATTGATGATTTTAAGTTCACAAGTCAAATAAGTTGTGATCTTGAGGAACAACTTTTATTATCTTGAGATCACACGTTGTGATCTTGAGAAAACACCTTTCTTTATCTTGAGATCACATGACAATTAGGTAATAATCTCTAGATAACAGTCCAACTAGAACTACCTACTAGCCTCTCTGGACATATAAAATGGGTTACCATGAGACGGATTATCGTGGACAATAATTTTCTGGTGCTGAAATAGAATTGATGCACTTATAATAGAAACTAGGAATGTATTAATATCCATTTTTTAAAGTGTCTGATACCATAACATATGATTTACTTATTATGAAGTAGTTGTTAGTGTAAATGAGTGCATATGTACCTTAAATATTAAATCTGCCTAAGTGAGGCTGTGTTTCCTACTCATTGTGTAGAACTCTGGTATAAAAGCTTCACTTGCAGGCCAGACTCATGCGTCAGTAAAGAGATTTCTTACACCACAGAACCTAAACTTTTATTCAGTCAAGCAGAGTAAAGTTGCATATATGGATCATGTTGACCTTTTCTCCTGCATTTTGCTAACCTCGTCTCTCTACCTGTATTGGGGAAGCGGTTGGGATTTTGCCTAGCCTTGTCTCTCCACCTGTACTGGGGAAGCAGTTGGGATTTTGCCTAGCCTCGTCTCTCCACCTGTATTGGGGAAGCATTTGTGGTTGTGATTTGGTGTGTTGTAAGACTGGCTAAAATCACACAACGTATTGCTGGTTGAAAGGAATCAGACAGGGTGTCATTTTTAAAGTGACATTTGGCGGCTTTGTGTCTGACGTCCATGGAGTGCAACATTTCTAACTTGAGTTGTTTGGTCATTATTGCGGCATTGTACATGTGCCTTATATCACATTTCATCAGCCTGTATCAGTATATTGGATATAATGAGTACAAGTAAATGAGTATAGTATTGGCTCGATACTCGATACCAGAATCAGTATCAAAGCATCCATAATAGAATTCAGGGCTTCAGGTCCGGGTGCTTGTTTTGAATGGACATTTCTTCACTTTAGCTTGTTAATATTGTGAGGTAGAGGACCATCAAAATAAAGTGCGACCAAATGCATTATTTTATAATACTCTGAAAAACTCACAATATGTTTGCCATGTAAATGTTATCCTTTAATTCCTCAGCCAACGTATTATTTAATTAAGCTTGTGCTTTCTGTTTAGTCTGTTTTTTGTTCACCCATGCAGTTGATTACACATGTAGCCTGAAAGGTTCTATTTACCAAGGTTTTATTTACAAATCTTAAGCCCCTTCTCTCTCACTCTCTTTCTCTCACCTTATTCCCTAGACTTCATATCCACCCACACACTACATCCGTCGAGTGCCTCAGAGGAAAGTTCACTACTTCACAGGTCTACAGCTCATCCAACTGATCATCCTGTGTGCCTTTGGGATGTACCCTCTGCCGTATATGAAGATGATCTTCCCCTTACTCATGATCCTCCTCATTCCTGTCAGGTATGAAACAATATTGCTCAAATCTGATTGACTGAGAGATGATTGAAGACAGTATAAAACTATGCACCTATACTAAATTCTGTGTTAATGGGCCAAAATAAGCTCACCGGACAAAAAGTTAGTCACCTTCATGTTTAAGGTGGTAGTAACTTCAGGCTCCTGCAGATGGTGCTGCACGAGGATGATGGGGCTATAAATACCTGCAGTGTGTGAGTGACGGGATTCATAGATTGAGAAGAGGTGGTACGTGAATGTCTTGTTTGATGTGTAGAAAATGGGTCTAAAGCAGATGTTAATGATTGGCAAAAAGGAGTGATTGCATTTGGGTGTGCCAAAGACCATGGTGTGAAGGAAGTAGCTGAATCTTTAGGTATATGGAAGCAGTGGCTAAAATCCCAGTTTACAGGATGTCCTCCACCAAATCTGGCCCAACTGTGCAATTCTTCGATGCAAGAGTGGCTGAACATTGATGTGGCCTACATCCAGAAACTTGTCCAGTACATGCCATTCCAATCACAGTTGTTATTCATGCTCCTACACACTATGTTTCAATATTTTTCAGTCACAGGTGACTCATTTTTCCCTGGTGATCTTATTGTAAACTATTCTTTTCATAGTGACTGTTAACAAACTGATAACTGATATCATTATCACATTAACAATGGTTACAATGCCTAACTAATATTAAGTAAACATGTAACAACTACATGTTTACATGTTAAGTAAACATTAAATTCTTGTTGTATGTTCACTGAACATTAGTTAACTATTGTTAATGTGTTACTTCATGTTGGTTAGCCAAAACTTAATGTATTAAGTTCATCACTATGGTCAATAATGTATTCCAGTAACTTAATGTTCTTGTTTTACTGCATTTACATGCACAGCAGTGAGCTGCCCTGTGAACAAGTCTCACACTGGTGTGCTAATGCAGGGGGAAAAGCCCTTCAGAAAAAGTGTACTTCATTGTTAAAGTTGAGGTATAGTCGATGTGAAGTCGTTTCACAGCAACTTGGTTTTATATGGATGAAAAGTGGATGCAATCTTTAACACACTGAAACATTGATGTGCCTTTCACTAGGAAGACAAACAGTGGAAAAAATTGATCCTTCGAGTAGTAACAGCGATGAAGTTATCACCACCTTTCTTTTTTAGCTGGTGCAACTGAGACACTGTCAAAAAAGGCAACTGCTAGAAAAAGTTAAACACCAACTCTCAGATGTGTACTCGGCTTGACATGTTTTTAAAGCACTTTGTGGCCCTGGCTTGTAGCTCTCTAAATTGCCAGATTCTGGCCCTGTAGCCTTCAGTCTCACAGACTTTGGACACACGTTCTTTGACAATTACTGAAGTGCTTGTTGTAAATCGTTTTCTGTGACAATGAAGAGAGCTCCGGAGAACAGGCGGCACTGGAATGAAGGATTTATTTGAAGAGTGCTCTGGCCGCCCTGACCAACAAGCCCAGTCTAACCCACAGGCCTCCCTGCGAGGACCCTATGCAGAGTGTTTGCCCTACAGCAACAGGTTCATCTGTTAAGGATTAAAGCCCTTTTCAGATTGGAGTGGTTTTACATGGGGAGGTGGAGTAAGGTCATTTTAGGATGTGTGTAAAATTTATGACCAACTCGAACAGGATAAGAAATCTCAGCATAAATGACTTGAGATGGGAGTGGTTACTCGATTTACTCACTGCCGTCACATCCAAAAAACATGCATAATACGTAACTTCCGCTGCTCACAACTAGAAAACATGGTGCAAACCAAAGGAGGGAAGAAAGCACATGACTGGACCAGGGCAAAAGCTTTGTGCCTAATTTCAGAATGGGGCAAACGTCACTTTAAATAACAATTGGAACGAATAGTACATTACCATTCTGTCTGGGAAGCCATATGAGAAGAGGTTTGCCACAGACTTGAATGTCCTGAGGTATCTGGGCCATGCACAAAAAACTAAATGCCTTCTCGAGCACCTCCATACTTCATACAAACACATTTCCACAGGATATGACAGAATATTTACACACATGTGTATTCGCACGGGATTAACATAACCTGGCGATATTGTTGTGGCTTGTTTTACAGAAGCTTAATAGGTGCTGGAATCTTTACTGACACGGGAGTGTGCAGTCAGTGAAAATGCATGACATGGTGCATTCAGATGGGACTAAAATCACTGTGAAACAATGGTAATAATTACATTACCCCACCTCCCCATGTAAAACCAATCCCATCTGAATAGGGCTTATGTCAGATCATATGGTGCCTTAAACCAACAGATCTCGCAATTAATGAAATGGCCAAATCCAAGTGGAGCAATATATAAAAATATATCTAACATAAAGATGATAAATGTGGACAGCATGAACTGTTTGAGTTTGAGTTACTCATGCAGTGAATGTGGTGTTGAGTTCATTAACAATACTTCTAAATAGACGCCAGTCTAACAACTCTGAATGGGCACCATTAGTGTCTGCTAATAGGCTGCGCTGCTGCTTATATGGCTTCATATCAGTGTGCTGTGATTTAACTGTCTTGATCAGGTTTGCAATGTAATTGTAATTCGCTCCCTGAACTCTCCACAGTTTCAGCAGCCATACAAACGTGTCCTGGGAGTAATGATCATTTGCACAGATCAACAATTTACTATCATCACAAACACAGACGAAGAAAGAAATCGTTTTTGTGGACACAAAACTCACTCCACCACTCACAAGACTCTTCACGTTTCCGAACGGAAGTTAATATTAATTTGGTTTGGCAAATCTGGCAGGTTAACGTTCACAAGATTTAGATTTATATCCAGTCAACTATAGAATTTTATGGAACAACAAGCGCTGAATAATGGAGCTACTGTTTGCTGCGGTAGATTCAGGTGTGCAAAATCAGGGTAAAGGCATGATTCAAATATTTTTTAAAAAGTGCCAAAAAAATACTAAATTGTCTATAAATTGGATTTGGCATTATTGTAATCCTCCAAGTTATCACCTCTGATTTTATGATGTACCTGTAATCTGATTGAACTATACTGGAATACAGTACTTTTTATTCATATCCTGATCCCATAATGCTGCTACATTATTATTCCATTACAATCCAACCTTATATATATGGGTCAATAGCAAATAAGGTTTTAAAATGTCAATTTTAATTTTAAACATATATCTATGTGCACATGGATGGATTATCACAGGACACTATTAAGAACCTTTACAACTCCATGCTGAGACGTCTGGCATGTTGTGTTAGCAAACATGGCGACCTGTTGTCATACTAAGAAACACTACTTCTGTATGTGTATCTCAATAAATATTACCCATATCAGTCTAAATGTATCATCATTTACTGTTGCTGGTAACCTTTATCTTCCTTCCCAATAGCACTGCAATCCCACACTTCCTTCTGGGTGCAACTATTCAACAATACACTCTATATGAGTGTATATATTGTTGTTGCAGCACCTTACATTTTTAGACTTCTGGAGGCAGAAACTAAAGCATTTCACGTGGTTGCACTGAAAACTGTTTCACACTAAAGAGGTCTGGTGACTGATTTGATACATTTCATGCATTTATTAAATTATTTTAGGGGAAAATGAACACCAAAATTATGATATAATATAACTATAATGTAAATGTATATAAATGTATATGAATATGGATACTTATTTATGTCCGTATTCCAATTTATCATTATTATATGTGAATATAAGTTAAGTAGACAACACATTACTCTGCTAAATTTAGTGCAGAGTTTTGCACAATTTATTTGCTTGCATATTGGAAACACATACAAGATAAAATGTGCCTTTTGCACCTGCCACATTCTATGACTTTATCCCCCTGTGATACGTTCAAATTAGCAGTTAAACAGCAATTGTGTATTAAAGGAAGGATCAACAGAACAATCAACAAAACATGTCAATTTGACCTCTGAATTTTGCATTGTAAAAATCCTTATAACAAGTGGTAAAATCACTGTTACACATGGCTTATTGTTTTATCGTGTCACTCCTGGAATCTGTATGCAGAGCACAGCAAGACTGTAGCTAATATTCTTGAGTGGGCAGTGTGTTCTTTGTTGTTCTGTGTCAAACAGTGAAATAATATTCATGATATGTCGTGCTGGGTCATGACTCATGTTGCATGCTGAGTATGATCCAATACAGAGAAAACATGCAGTGATGTTAACTGGACTGATGATCTGTTATGACACTTTCTTCATCTCCTTTTTAGGAAGAGCTTGCTGCCAAAGATCATTGAAGCAAAGTACTTGGACATCATAGATGCTCAGCACATGTAACAAGTGATAGAACTTTACCAAAGAGTTGTAAACACATGCAACACTGTGTCTTGGGAAAGAAGCAGTAGTGACACCAAATGAGCAATGCTAGACTTTGTTCTGTCTATTGTTGCTGTCATATACAGCAACAGTCTTATACATTGTGTGAACATTTCAGGGCCAATAAACCGATGAAGAAGGTCCAAAATGACTTGGAATAAAATCTCATTGAAATTAAGATTTTTTTTGCTTTACTTATAAAGTTACCATTTCAGAGATAAGAGATAGGAGTTCACCTTTCGTGAACTGCACTGCTCTTTTTCTTAAGTGATTTTTTTAATTCTGTGTTTTTACGTAATGGATTCCTGTATTAATCTGACTGCTCGATTCATTTATTTCTCCCGTCTCTTTAAGGCAGTTAACTGAGTTCATTCCAATCACTGGCCTTAACTCAGTTAAGTCAAACGCATTACAAATGAATGATGGTCCGTTTATTGCAACTATTGTAATGAAATGAACAGTGCAGGGTTCTGATATTCTTCTGCCAACATGTCACTCAGGGGATACGTGTTGTACTCTTTTTTTGGTTTTCTTTTCATCCACCAGAGAAAGTACTGTGAAATTAGCTTATATATTTTCATACTCTGATGAAGCTGCACGCCTACAATTTTGGTGTTTAGTGTTCATCAGCAGTACCCAGTGGATCAGGCTGAGCTAGAGCAAAAACTATGCTTCCAGCTGGTGGGTGGACACATTCCGCATCACAGATACTGTTACTGACAGAGAGGCTGCCACCAAGTAATGTTAGGAATTGAATATGTTAGTTTTAGGTGTAAGTAGGGCCATTCTTGAACGTGTTGGGCATATTTTATTTTCCGTATGTTGAATATGTTATTATGTTACAGTCTGGTCCAGTTTGTATTTTTCTTCTCATTGTTCTGTTTGTGGGTCATGAAGAGAAACCTATGGTATGTAGTTAATTATCATTAAACATGGAACATTTTGCTTGTGGATTTGATTACTTTGTGTGAATTTTTTGGCACAAAATGAACACAAGATAATAAAAAATGTATTGGGTTGAGTGTTTATAGTTGTGTGTTTGGTTCCAATTAAAAGCTACACTTACTGACTGTTCTATCAGTTTTGCAGCTCTTGGCTGAATCTGAGCAAGAAGTAGAGTTCCTGTTATCACTACTTTTATCAGCACTCACACCATCAATAAATACCAGTGACTCATTTCCAATGGCAGCCATACATGCCCATGCCATAACACTGCCGCCACCATGTTTCACAGATGATATGGTATGCTCCAGAGTCCTTCCTTTCCTTCTCCATACTCCTCTCTTCCCATCATTCTAGTTCGAGTTAATGTTGGTTGTATCTGCCCAAAGAATCTTGGGAGCTTATGTTCATGCGAATCACTGTTAGCTTAGGGCTAACAAACTACTAGAATCCCATAAGGACGCTAGCAGAAATTAGCATTATCACAGAGATGGGTTGTTTCCTGGACTACTTCATTTCAAATCCTTTGTGATGATGTACAGAGGTGAAATCACAAAAAGTGTATCACTTTCCAAATACTTACAGACCTGCCTGGTATGTACAGCAGACAATGAAGACAACAAAGTCTCCTGTACACCTGCAATCACAGGTTTCCCTAAACAAGCTTGAAAATGATTAGATTAATAGAATCAGAAGTGTTAAACCAGTGGGGAACCCTTAAGGGATTCTACAGCTTCAGAGAAGTCCTAGGAACTGAAAAGAAGACATGTCTGTAATTATTATTAGCTTGTTTTTTTTACCTTTGCTTCATTGTTTTGAACCACCTTTCTGAAACTGGCTAACTATTTTTTTCTCTATGGTATCTAGGTAGATGTGCCTAAGCAAGCTCCCCTATTAGTTAGGACTTCAAGAGCAATGAAGATTAACTGCCAGCATAAATATGAAGTGACCAAGGAATCAGCCAATCAGATTTTGATGTCCTGCTGGCAGGACAAATTACATGAAAAAAACCTTCACTCTAGGACTGCAGGAGGTCCTCGATACATAAGTGAATATTCAATTGATGTATTCAATTGATGTCAAACTTGTCACCGTCACCATACCACCACTCAACGCTGTGATGACAGCACCACCCATAGAGCCACTATGTATAAATTATAGCCATGTTGTGTTGCATGGTTCATGGTTGTAGTAAGAACAGCAACAAAAAACAAATTGCTGTAAGCTTTCATAGAATCCTGGCAGTTTGACCAGGCCAAAGAGGCCTTAGAACTGAGCCAGCAAAAGGGAAATCTTTGGACAGCCGGAATAAACAGGAAAACTCTCAGTCTTCCCAGACCAGTCTGCAGTCATCAGTCTTTCACTACTAGACAGTTAGGATACATTCTAGTAGTTTTGTCCTTGATCATTTTTGAGTGTTGAGAATTGTCCATGACAGACAATTGACACTGACTGACAACTGACTTATACAGTCAACTTATACTTTTAGCTTGACAATGAATGCAGGTGAGGGAACACCAGAACGTTAGCACCGCTCATGTAATATCAAGCTAACACTGACTATCCCCATCAAACACTGTCAGTACTGTCGATATGTACCTGTTACCCACTTTTGTTTCATGACATCACTGATCTTTACAGACCTAATAATTCTAGCAGTTTTAGCTCCTGAGAGGTGTTGGCTTATGAAATAGATGATAATGACATTCATGGATGTATGGGTTTTTTATTGCGGCCAATAGTGCACAATCAGGACCCAAAAATAACTTTTTGTAATGGACTTGGTATGGATCAACACCTCTAATTAAAATAACTTTTTCTTGATATCCTGATTTGGAAATCATGGCCTGCATTGAGTGCTTATACACCAAATTATTGGTCACAGGGACACTTAATTTCCAGGTTTTGTGAATACTATATGAACTATATGAGCAAATGACAAATTAGCTCACCGAACAAAAGATTAGCCATCTGTGACTGAACTGTCCCAAATAGTGTGTAATACCTCCATGAGCACAAATAACAACAGCGATTCAATTTGGCATGGACTGGACAAGTTTCTGGATGTAGGCCGTATCAATGGTCAGCCACTCAAAAGAGTTGTGCAGTTGAGCCAGATTTGGTGGATGCCTTCCCTGGCACAATCCTGAGGAGAATTTCCTGTAGACTGGGATTTTAGCCACTGCTGGTAGACCCGTATGACCGTATGTTTCCATACACCTGCAAATTCAGCTACTTCCTTCACACTATGGCTTTTGGCACGCCCAAATGCAGTCATTCCTTTTAGACATTCACTGCACTGCAGCACCTCTTCTCAATCTATGAATCTTAGGGAGCTTATGTTCATGCGAATCACTGTCAGCTTGGCGCTAACAAACGACCAGAAACCCATAGGAATGCTAACAGAAGTTAGAATTATCACAGATGTTGATCCTTTCCTCAGGTTTTGACCATGTTTTGACTTGGTCTGAACTGAAGGCCTAGCTCTGATAGTCATGGTTCACTACTAGTGAACCAGAGGGAATATACAGTGCATTTAAATCCAACAAACTGCTGAACCTTCACCTCCAAGACTGACTGCAAATTGTATGGTGTAAAAGTATGAACATAGCACATTAGAAGCTAACAGAACAGAGAAACCAGAATGGAATAAAGTTCATTAGGACAGAATAGAATGAAAGAGTGGAAGAAATGAAACACTGAAGGCGGTGAGCACATGGTTTGCAGCACCTGTAATGTAAATGTATCCCAGCAGTTCATAAACTAGCGATCCAGAGTAAAGGCTGGATTTTGACCTGTGGCTGTAAGTTGAGCTGCCCTCTAGCCGCTCAGCTCAGACTGCCAGTGTATTGTACACTGTACACAGCTGCTCTCAAACTTCCACATCACTCTCAGAGTCTCTTCTCTTCCTGGGCATTTCTGCAGCATGGAATGGCACAATGCCTGAAATTGTCAGGATTTCACGAACATCACGTCTATGCCGACTCACACGGAAAGTTTTGTATCCTAGCAACCCACGCTCAAGCACGGCGCTGGGTTTCAGAGCAGGATGGTGAAGAGGCTCACACAGAACGAGCTGATGAGCTGTTTATACGTAATCAGAGAGGGTTTGGAAAGATACGGAGCTTGTAGAGGAGCAGCAGCAGGTCAATCACCTGTCTGCTCTGATGAAGGACAGGTCTAATTCTTCTCCTTTCCAGTTGTGTTGTCCAAATCACCAAGACAGTTTCGGTTTATAATCAGTGTAACATGCCTTCTGATATTTAGGGGAAATAGAGAGAGAGAGAGAGGAGATGCTTGATAGTGGCTGATTTCACCACCACAAAAATTTTGTTTCCTGATTGCATTAATGTAGCCTTACGACGACCTGAATGATTACAAATTGCAAATTGTTCTGTGCTTGCAAGGATCTGGAAATATGAGGTTCATTAGCTTGTTTTAGGAATCTTTGAATTCATGCTATTTTCCTAAATTGATCATGAATATGTATTTTATGCTATAATAAGCCAAGAAATCTTAAAACTGAATAATTTACTGGTAAATAGAGTACAGATTAGTACCATGCTCTTTCACTGAAAAGACTGTGACACAAAGTCAAGTTCAACTGCTTGATTTAAGAATCATGCATTATGCACATTTAAGAAAACATCAATGTAGTAAGTTACTTACTTGCAAAATTAAAATAAAACTTGTTTGGGCTGGTAAATTGGGGTTTTATTCTTAGCCAACAGACCCCTTTATACCTGCAAGCCTCTTAAATCTACTTTCACCATCCTGTGAGTAGCGAGTGGAAGCACAAGGTGGGTGTTTCTAATAAAAAGGCCAGGGAGTGGGAGTACAAGTGTCTTATAGTGCCCCCTTCTGGGCCTGCATGGTACTGAAGAAGACGTGCAAGCCTCCTCCCGGCTCAACCTGCTCCACCCATAGCTTGCACCTGCTGCCGATCATGGACTTATCAGGACTGCTCCTTAATCCCCTTTGTTTTCCTATTTGTTCTAAGCTGAGTTCTTAGCTGTGTTTCTAATTGCCTTGTCTCCTGGTTTGCCTGCCTGTGAGTGTTGGAATGTCCCAAATAAAGCTGCTTAGCACTTGCAGGCTGCCTCAACCCCCTCTTTACAACAAGGTAGGTGTTTCTAATAAAGTGGCCAGTAAGTGGAAATACAAGATGGATGTTTCCAATAAAGTGGTCAGTGAGTGGAAGTGCAAGGTAGGTGTTTGTAGCAAAGTGGCCAGTGACTGCATGTGGCCAAGGTAGGTGTTTCTAATAAAGTGGTCAATGAGTGGATTAAAGTGTCTAGTAATTGTAAGGTACATGGAAAGTGTTTCTATTAAACTGGCCTATTAGTCAAAAGCACATACAGTAGGTGTTTCTAATAAAATAAGGGGAAGTACAGGGGAAGTGTTTTATAATGTATTGGCAGGTGATCTTCAATGATCATTGATCTCACACCAAACGCAATGCTTTTTTAAAATCTGCAGGACACGTCACATCTAGAGTTTTATCAACATATGATGGAGATAATGATGGAAAGAGAAGAAGGAGGGGAGTCAGACAGTAGAATAGAGAAAGGGTGATCAGTGATGACTCCGACCCTGTATTTGCCCCCTCTTCCCCAGAGTTGCCCCTCCCTTATTTCCTCTTTTCACATGTGTCATTTCTAAATTCACCCTAATTCAGAGTCCTGCAGCAAACATGTCATATGACATTTACAATGATTTCCAAACAGATTTTTTTAAATATATAATTTTTCCCAGCTGAGAAACACACAGCCATATTATTCTCTGCCTTCATTATGTCTTTAGGGGCTATTAAATTGTTTCAGTGCACTTTCTCCATTTATCTACAGGAGAGCATGTTGGCACCCTGTCAGCTCTATTGTCATTTACACTGCCTGCATCTCATTCTTCAATCTCAGTGAAATATTTCTCATAATAATGTAACAGTGTTGAATATGAACAAAACATTATAGGTGATGTATGTATTTAATATTGTGTCTTGGTGTATCACAAGGCCAACAGAAACACTGGTAATGTTCTCTTTTCCAGTCCCTTAAGTTCTGAGGTCTTATCCGGCTAAGTGTGAAGTACAAACTCTAAAGCACTAGGTAATTATTTTAAGAGACACGATGGCTGGTTCCAAGGCAGTCTTGTTAAATTACCCTAAAAAGCCCAACAGGTTGTAAGTATTAACTGAGTAAGTGTGTAATACAAACTGCAGAATGCTGTGTAATTATGTTGATAAAGTATAGATGATACAAAGTTATGTATGTAATGTAAAATGTTTGTATATTAATAAAGTTCAAAGAGTCTTACATAGTATGTTTTATTACCAGATGACCAGTTTATCTGTATATCAAATATATAATGTGAGTCTGGGTTGCATAGACTCTTAATGCAGTTTTGTTCGCTTTCCACCATTTATTTCAGAAAACTATATTTGCACCTTGTCATTCAATATGACTTACATACTTGGAAGTGTTTCCGTGACATTTCTGTGAAAGTTTCTGTGAAATGTTGTCTGTTTATAGTGTAATAATTAAGATTTTAACACGTAATTTTATTATTTTAATAACTAGAAACGGTTAGTCTTTTCAGTATGTACACAGTGTTGTGGATATTGTACGTATTTTTATTCAGTCAATATTTAGAACCTGTTGGGCATTTTATTGTACTTTAGTTGTGTTTTTGTTTTTAATTTGTCATCATATAACTCAAAAGAATTGTTTGTACATGGTACCTACCTGGTTAAAACCTACGATTTAGAGGTAACATTATTTGGCAACTTTTTTGTCTCAGATTCAAGAATAAGGGTTTCTAAATGGTTTCTGTCTTAGATTTATAATTCTGCAAAATCTTTAAGTGTGGAACTTCTACATTCTGTAGAAGACAACACCTCTTTCATATAAATGGTCCTCACAAGAACTGCCCACTGAAATGTTATGTTGGGAATCAAATGTGGGGCAAATTTCAATGATACTCTGAACAAATTTAGCCAACTTTGAAAGGATTATTGTTGTTGTTGTTATTATTATTATTATTATTATTAATAATAATAATAATAATATTAATATTATTATTATTGTGCTGTTGTTATTAATGATAAATGTTGTTGTTGTTGTATCCAATGAATCTGAAAAAAAAAAACTGAATGTGTTCTGTCATAGCTCTGTTAGTATTTGATCTCCAGTGATTGGTCTTCTGTGGCTGGAAGTCTAATGACATTACATGAGCAGAACACGGCAAGACTCTAGATGAAGCATATACAATTCTTCACCAGGCCCAGCTCATGAAGTTTTCGGCTCCTGGACACAATGTTTTGTTTTGTGTTGTTTTTATTTGGGGTCCCTACCTGATTACATTTCTTGGGTGGTCAGGGTATTTTTTTATGATATCACAGCAGGTTACATGAGGCCTATGCAGCAGCAGCAGCAGCAGCAGGACACGTTCAGGAAAAGGAGAATGCTCAGGAAACCGAAGTGAATGTAAAGGAAAGACATGGAGTCAGGATTACGATCGACCCGTAATACAATGGTAAATTATTTTGTTTTCTTTTTTTTTCTTGCTGTGCTGCTAGTCACGTTTCTACCACAAGTTAGAAACAAATGTTTAGGTTTTCTAATAATTGTCCATGTGGCCATGAACCCCATTGCATGATCCAGGTCTGGCCTTCACCTTCCCAGATTGGTAGTGTTCAGGTGATACACCTAGTGAATGGAATTGGCAAAGACTAAATGATGGGGAAAACTGGAGAGAAATATCATTATTTAAAGTGAATATTCACATATAATCCTTTTTAGATCAACGAAAGGTGGTTCCTTAATAGTATTGCTCCAACATGCATTTCTAGCATCCTTATTTTGAAGACAATAACAAGTGTTTGGCCAAACTTCTTTTTCTTTAATTCTACTATGTATTTATTCTTTTTAAACGTCAACTTGTGCTAGCAAGGCAGATTTCATGCATATTATCAATTAGGCTTGTGACTAATTTTGATATGGAAGTTCATGAATGGGTATCTGGTTAACTGCAAGGAGGGACACAATCACTGCTTGGCAGCCACTGCTCTCTGCCATTGCCTCAAGCCTTCAGATTAGTATTCGTCATGTCCATAACAAGCATGTATACAGCGAGGTCCTCAGTAGTTTCAGAAGAGTTTAATGTGGACATAGTGACCAGACTAAAATGACAGCAGTGACTGACCTGTTCAGGTATTCCACACACAATATATGTCATTGCTATGATCATGTTGTGAATGTTGTAATATAAAGGTTTTGAGGGTAACTAACCACTTGCAAATCTTCTGTATATCGCTGCTGTCCAAAGAAAAACATGTGTCTAATTTTCATTGATGTTTACTTTTCATCATGTGAACACATCCGCTGCTGTTTGCATTGTGGAAAAGATTTCCCGATGAATGGACCAACAGAAATGGCACAAAATTGCTTGGGGGAAGATGTCTGGTTCCATTGACTTAATTTAAAATTAAAGGAGGTTTTTGCCCTCTCCTGTAAAGTTGCCATTTTGTATATACTTGTTTTTCTTTGGACTAATAAAATACATATAATTTAGACCACTCAGTGTTGCTAGCTATATTAGCATGCTTTAGCTCAATATCAGTAGCTACAGGACACATCCTCTGGAGGTGGTATATTAGCAGCTAACATTGTATTGTTACCTATTCATAACATATTTCAACAAGCCTGAGAAAATCAATTGTTAAGTAGTATATTGATGGTAAAGAGACAAGATAGAAAATGAGACCAAGAGGAAGCAGTACTTTAAGAAGTAATGTGCAACTTTCCCTTGATTTTTAGTATATATTTCAACATGTGTGTTCAGCTGAAATATGTAAATAAATGAATAATAATAATAATACTTTATTCTTATATAGCGCTTTTCAAGAACTCAAAGATGTTTACAATTGTTAGTTCACAAAAATGCACGGACATCAGACAAAAAAAGAAAACAAAGCATCAATAACCACAAAGACAAATGGACAATATGAGCACAGACTTTTGAAGAGCAGTTTAGGCCTGAGGCGGGTTATAAGCGAGTGTGAAGAGATTAGACACAATGATATTCGGGCTCAACAGCAAACACAGAGCAATGGTAACCAAGTCGAGGCTGAGAGAGAGAGAACATGAGAGACAGGCCTGGGTCGAAAACCAGAGAGTCAAATAGCCAGCGAACAGAACCAGAGGGAGATCAAAAGAGGAATTGAGACAGCAGGCAGGTAGGTCAAAGCACAGAGAAAGCAACCAAGGAGGGCGAATGAAACAGAAGGGAAATCCGGAAGCGAGAGTAGAATAAACAAAGGTAGCAGAGATCAAGAGAAACGCTTGGTATGCAAACAGGGTTTGGCAATACTTTGCAAGGTGGATGTGGGTGAGAGGGGTTTATATAGCGGCTGAGAAATGAGGTGCAGATGGCAAATCAGTACTCTGGTGACCTAGAACACGGAAGTGGAGTATGAATGGGTGTTTCGGGGATCGTTGCAGTGACGTCATTGAGGAGGGTATTCTGGGAGATGGAGTGCGGGAGATCGGAAGCGGTTGGGAAACCCGGAAGCGTGACAGTAGCCCAGCTGTAGAAGACCTAAAGGAGCGAGAGGGTTTGTAAGGAAGATGATGATCAGACCGGTAAGAAGGAGCAGGATTGTTCAGAGCTTTGTAGGTGAGTAGGAGAACTTTGAATTGTATGTGATATTTTACAGGAAGCCAGTGGAGATGCTGTAGAACGGGTGTAATATGGTGATGTGAGCGGGTGTGGGTGAGGAGACCGGCAGCAGCGTTTTGGACCATCTGGAGTTTGTAAATGGAGGAAGAGTTGATGCCAGCTAGAAGGGAGTTACAGTAGGTCCAAACGGCTGGAAATGAAAGCATGAATAAGGGTTTCCGCAGCAGACTGAGAGAGACATGTTCTGATTTCAGTAAAGTTGCGTAGATGGAAAAAAGAAGTTTTAACTACAGAGTTAATATGGGCACTAAATGAGAGGGTTTAATCGAGGATGACATCCAGATTTCAGATCAGTGGGGAAGGAGAGACAGCTACATCATCAGTGTACAGAGTAAGAGGAGGAGTATTATTGAGGGTTGGATCCAGTAAGAACGAGAAAAGTTTTATAAATGTTTAACACGAGAAAGTTATGCTTCATCCACTTCTTGATCTCTGATAAGCAGGTTTCTACGTGAGTAGTAGATCTTTAATGGATTTAGAGCTAAAGTAAATCTGGGTGTCATCCGAATAGTCAGATCATTAATTAAATTAAATGTAGACAGGGTAACAGAGCTAAATGAGTTGATGGAACAGAAATAGCAGTTTGTGGAAGAGTGGAGGAATTGGGGAAATAAGCAGGAGAAAGAGGACTAACACTTATGAATAGGTAAAAAAGGGAGCAATGTTTTGGTGAATTTGACAGGTGGTGTAATACATATTTTTTTGGCATTTGGCTCTGCAAGTGAAAACATCACATTTTATTTATTGCTAGTCTGTGTTCCAACAATGACTCGAACTAGTGAAAAGTTAATTTAGTGAATGCATACTGTAATTCGGAACAAGCACTTGAGCACTCATCCTTATTAACAATCATTGTGCATTGCATAATGCACATTGAGATGCAGTCTTGGCATGTTTTCTAAATGGAGCATAAATGTGGCCTAGTCTCCTCCTGTGACATTCAGCTGATAAGGTAGACCTAATCAGCAGAGCATATCATCTACGCATTCTGTAAAATGAGAAACGTGTGTGTACGAAATATTAAAAGCTCCTAGGCCACTGAGGAATCCATTCATCCTCTGATGCTCAAGAGAGCTTTCATACACGAAGACCTTTCATGAGCAGGTTGACTTTTGGTGTAAATAATAGACCATGTCAATTTTCCATATAAACAAGCCCACAAATTCAATTAAAGAGAAAACACAACATTATATTGACTTAGCCTCGTCACTGTGTTGTGCATCGCTGCAGAAAATAACCTATTATTGATTCTATTTGGACATTTGGAAATTATTAGAGTGGTTTTGATGTAAAGGCTGTAACAGACTTTATTGTGCTGTAATCCTGAATGTTAAATTGGATACAATATTAATGAGCCGTTTGCTTTAGCCAGATGATGAGGCTTCAATGAAGGCACTGGAGTGTATATGCCTGCTGACTGAAATCTATAGGGCCATTATGTCTGCAGCTTCTGATTAGACATTCATCCTCCTCAGAGCTTTATAATAAGGTGAATTTCCTTCAAAATTAGCTTATTCACAGCGTTCTGAAAAGATTACTGGCTTATTGAAGTTCATGTAGCATCAGTGACAACTGCTGTGAAGTCTGTACAATCAGCTTAACAGCAACCTTCATTCACACTAGTCCTGGTAGAAATGGCAACAAATATACGTAAATATAAACCACATAATAATTAGAATTTATTTCCTTCATGTATTCAATTCACAGCATAATGAAACAGCAGAAAACATATCATTGCTGTCTAAAAACAAGAATCTCCAAAATGACAGCTTTACAGGAAATGCAAATGATGCTTAAAAGTAAAAATCAACAACAATGGAGATACATGTTTTTTACTGGACAGTGACACTTGCTTTCAGATTTTTAATGAAATCTGTAGGGATATATTTTTCTACACGTGCTGTTCTACAAGTTCTGTCCTAGAAGTTCGTTTCATTTTCTCCTTCTCATGAGTTAAGTAATCCCAACCACATTCAGTTATGTTGAGGTCTGGACTCTGGGATGGTCAGTCGTTTTTGTCCAGCTAGTTTCTTCTGTAACAGTTTTTCTTCTTGACAGCTATACATTCTTTCAGGCCTGTGATGTCTTCATGTGCAAGGATGGACAGAAACATGGACAGAAGAGTGGAGGTTGATTTTTCTCCTGTCTCTCAAAGATGAAAGCTTTAAGATGGTGATCTACCATGTCTTGCACGGTTGTTAGGAGACCCCCTTTTTTTTCTTTTTTTTCTTTTGTTTTCTTTTGTCACTTCTTTCTCTTCTTCTCTAAATCAGTGGTCATTTTGACCACTTTGGCATGTACAGATACAAAGTTACAATTTTGTGCCATGAAAATGTAACTCATAAACGAAGTGACATTAAGATATGCAGGAATGTGTTCTCTATAAAGGACGTGCACTAATTTTGAAATACTGAATGAACTTTTGCTAGACCTAATGCTAGACTTTACCCTTCTCAATCTTCAGGTTCACACTTTATCTTGTTAATTTTAATGTCAGAAAACAACAAAAAGCAGCTAAATGTGTATATAAAAAAATCCCTTTATAAACTTCTTAAGACATGCTCCTACAACACCTGCTTCTCTCTGTGCACACACTGCTCCTGAAGAAGTTAATAAGCTGGAGCAGGTGTGGCAGATTATAGCTCCAACCACATGCAGGAAGGTAGACCTCTATGACCAAGGAATGGTGACCACTGGTATGGAACCTATACATCATAGGGAGGTTCTTTAAACCCTTAAAAGGGGTGCTTCTCACTTACACATTCTATTTGCAACATTGATTTTTAAAGAATTCATTCAAATAGTTCCTGATTGTGATTCCTCCATGGCCTTATTCCAGGGTTCCATGGTTCCTTGTGGCACCTTTATTTTTGAGAATGTTCATTGCAAGTCTTTACTTTTGTACACACCTTCATATTCATACTTGTTTTATGCTTTTTGTTTAACTTTTATATTCAAATCCATTGTTGCAATTATTATTATTTCCAATAGTACTCTAGTATTTGCATATTGTGACACTACAATACATTCTCAGGAATTCGACTCAAAATCAGCTTATAAATTTGCATGAATTAAGAAGATTCATTATCATATATTTGATGGCATCTGTGCTGTGATGTGCTGCTGTTCGCTGGTTCTAGTTATCATATGACCATCTGTGAGTCATATATGGAAATGCAGTGATTAATATCAGCATCTAGTATATTTCCCTGGGTGCAGAATGGTATTTTATTCAGCATCTGGAAATGCTTTGAACCTCACTTACTGTTAGTTATGTGTGCGGTGTTGGCACACTATCCGGTATTATGTCATTAATATTAAAGGAAAGTAGACTGTTTACTTTTTTCTGCAAAAATTAATACACAAGAGTGAACAGCTCCTAGCTGAATGTGACTGCACCACTGCAGTGCCTCTGTATTGGCAGCTTCCCCGTCTGGAGCAGCTTTGAATGGCAGTAACAATCTGTAGTGTTTGGGATAATGAATGCATTTCAGGGGCAATGCAGCCTACATTTCAATGTGACGCAACATAGTACTGTTTACAGAGACAAATGAGCGCATTTGCTGTGCATTTGTTGGACCAACGAAGGAGTTCAGTGTAAAGAGTATACAACATTCAGTTCACATTAGCTGTTGTTCAAAAAGGTAATTTAAGTTATGTCTATAGGTGGTCCACTTTTGAAAGCCTGCATTAAACAATTATTTCCTACCACACAGTCTGACTAAGGCTGCATTCACGTTTGCAGTAGGCGGATGATGGCAAACTGGATGTTTCATTATTTTTAATGGAGTAGTGGCAGAAAATTCTACTACCGCAAGTGCAATGGTCCACAGACTGCAACAGCGAGAAGGACACTTCATCAACAGTTCACGTTTTCAAAATCCGTCAGCCACAGTGGTGGAATAAACCTGATGTTGGGTTTTTTGGTAGCCATGGATGGCAAATGTCTCATTGTTGCATTACAGACAAACCCAACACAACACAAATTAGCATGACCTCCAAGCCACCATTGGCAGTATACTGCTATGAGGCATGGAATAATGTCATTTGTCAACACAGATTGTGATTGTAGCATTAATTCTGTGCCTATTCAATATATGTGTGTATATATATATATTTATATATATATATATATATATATATATATATATGTATGTGTGTATATATATATATATATATATATAATGTGTGTATGTATGTGTGTGTGTGTGTGTGTGTCATGTGATTGATGTAGAATAGGCTGTTGAGCTGAGCTGGTTGAACATAGGCATACTATAGGCAGATATTATACCTGTACACTGAGAAGTCATTTCCCCATTAGCTGGGACTCTTTACCTCACACAGTCCCATCAGGCTTATTCTGTTCTTGAGCTTTCAGATATGAACAGCGGTGACTTTGCTAGGCTTTATACTCGCAATCTGATGTTGGGATGAATTGTTAGGTAGTCGTATCACATGTGAGCATGCAGCTTTTCAAAGTCAGAACAACAGATATTGTCTATAACGTTTTAAAAACTCAAGGACGCAAAATCTGAGGTGTTGCCAAGTGGAGAGGGGGAAGTTGTTACCCCAACAGGAGATCATGAATTTGAACTCTTGCAAGGCTATAACTGTCCATAAGTAAGTACCCAAGAGAAGGTATTGTCTAATTGGACTTTGTGATGGAAGGAGTTCCAGCAAGTGGGGGAAACAGAGTGACTGAGAAGCAGAAGAAATAATGAATAGAACTTTTCGCTAAACTAAAATTGAGTAAGGTGAACTCTAGTAACCTCTAGTGAGTGGAGTGAACTCATGGAAAGCTGTGTAATCAGTTACCTTCACCTTACAGAGAGTCCTGTGGGCAGCATCCTGGGACCACTGATGAAGGACTAGAGGATAACCAACACAAATTGTGCAGCAACAGGTGAGCTTTCGTCTCTGACTTTACGTCTACCTTTACATTTACAAGATGGACCAACAAGGTAGGAGTGTCTTAAAGAGTGGACAGTGAGTGGACACCATGTTTAAGAACTCCAGAAGCACTGCTGTGCCTGATCCACATGTACCAGCACCAACATGTCAGTGTGTCACTGGAGTGCTGAGAATTACTTTTGTTAGTCTTGGCAAAGCATTACATTTTTCAGTGATTAAAAACTTGCAAATGAATCCACAAAAATTATCATCCAAATGACATTCAATATTGTTTTATCATGAAAGGTATTAACTGAATAGAACTTTCCTTGAAAACCGAAGCGGTACACATTCTCACATCTACCGTCTGCTGGAAATGATGAATTTGTCCAAAGGCAACATTTGGTCAGTAAAAAAGGCTCCTTTTGTCCCCTAGAGGTCTTTGTCAGGATTTCTTTAGAAAGGGTTATTTGGGTGTCAGCAAACTGCTACTCAGTTTGAAAACTCGTCTATGTGTTTTTGAAGTGTTTATTGATTCCAGCACACAGCTGAACCAGGCCATGCCAGGCCTGACCTTAGCAAAGCTGTATTTTACAGTATTTATTTTCTTCATTTTTAACAGCTCCGGGCCACATACCCACGGTTTTGCATCATCGCCGTGTGGGAAACTTTTTCTCCACTCAGATCTCATTTCGGGATTGCTTTTGTCCCTCTGTAAGGAGTGGAGCTTCTCATCATAAATCGCTTTTGATCCTTCAGGGCAGCTGGGAAATGAAAACAATATGTAGATGGGGTGAAACGCCACCTTCACCACTCCGTTGGGACTTTTTAGTAGTCTGTGCTTGTCTATCAAAGCATCTTCACCACCGTAGGCCTCCGCTGAACAAGCAGAGCATAGCTTGAATATTTAGCTTGGTTCCACCGCCGCAAGCAGTCTTTCTAAACAGGGACATAAAGCCAACTCCTGAATCAATAGATGCTCAAAGTGATCTGTGGGTTCATTTTTTTTCTACCCCCTCTCTGAAGTTTGCTCTCCATAAGACTTGAAAGCCTAATAATTTGCCTTTATAGCCCTTTCAGCCACAGACGAAGCTCGTCTCCCAGAGAGTAGAGAAGCACCTCCTGTCATCTCCGGCGCGAACGGAGAAGTCTAATTGGCCTCCCACTGTTCATCGCAGAGGCGGCCTGATTGAGCAATGGAGCGGTGACTGCCCTAATGCTCTCTGGAATGTGAAGTGGCTAAAATGTTCAGCTGCTCAACCAGTAATTTAGAGGCTGAAACTGGACTTTGAGTCTGATTTCGTTATTCTGTATTGTGCTGAAAAGAATGGAACTAAATGCCAGTAAAAAGCAAGGCAAGGCAAGCTTATTTACGCAGCACATTTTGTGCACAGTCGTAATTCAAGGTGTTTTACATCAACAGTAACAAGAGGCACAAAATCGACATTGGTAAGTAAAATGTGTTAAAACCAAAGGAATAAACTGAATATATAATTTATGTCTGCATTATTAATCACTTCTGACGTAATAGCTGATTTCATTCCAGTGGTCAAATGACCATTAAATGCAAGTCAACTCATCTGGATTTCACTGACCAACTTTTCTTAACCCTTTAAAGTCACCAAAGAAAAAAGAAACAGATTTTTTTTTGTTTGTTTGGGGGAATAATAAAAAGGCACATTGTAACATTGTATTGGAACATTGTAACAGTGAATTGTAACATTAGCTTAGCATAGACATCTTTAGCATAAAAAATAATGAGACCATTTGGTAACGCATCACCCTTGTTGGACTTCTTTGTGTTGCATACATTTCTATAATTGTTCGTTAAAACCTCTGAAACTATAATATGCTCATAAAATAAGCTTATCTTCAAAAATTCCACAAAAACAATCCACATGTGGAAGGATTTACTTGTTGCTTGCTTCCACTAAGGATGAGAACAGTAAAGGTGTATCTATTACAAGACTCAGCGACCTCTAGTCTAGTGGGTCTTTTTTAGCCTAACACACCAATTGGTAGAGAAAGCACAATCAGATTAAGTTCAACACATTCTTCATTACGATATAGTGACTCAAAATGTCTTATACCAAAAAGTTGAGCTGGAAGTTAAAGGGTTAAGAAGAAATTTATTCTTAAAACCTTCCTATTCAGTTTTCGCGGAGGTTCCAACATTGGCCAAGGCTTTCTTATTTGGGATTCAGAACAGAATGTACAAATAATTCAGCAGTTTAAGAATATATTGGTATCAGTAAAGATATTAGTAGATGAGGCTCATTGAGAACACCAGCAGCTTCATTGATTGATTTGCAAATGTTCTTTTTCTTTTCTTATCCGTTTCCTTTTCTCAGTGACCGCTTCTTGCTACACATCCTTTGGACCCATAGTGTTGAGTTGCCTTCTCACGGAGGAAAGACGGACAGAAACACCTGTGAATTGTTTCAGATCCTAAGCAGGAGTGGAGCCAGACTTTTTCTCTCTCAGAGATGAAAGCTTTAAAGTCTGGGAAAACGTGGAGTAAAGTATTAATGTTTACAGGATACTGATTATATTAGTGTTATATTAAATGTCTAGCAAAGCTTGAACGAAAAATATATGCTATAAGTATAATAAAACATGGCTTATCAGACTTACCTGAGAGCTGTGTGGCCGTGTCTAATAAGCAGCTTGATAGACAACTCTCTATTCAACACTCCTAGCCTGCTTCTCATACCGAACTAAATACAGAACTAAAAAAAAAATAAAAATCAGAGCAGTGGACAGACATGCAGATGGATGG
Source organism: Semaprochilodus insignis (assembly GCA_034552555.1). NCBI lineage: Eukaryota > Metazoa > Chordata > Actinopteri > Characiformes > Prochilodontidae > Semaprochilodus > Semaprochilodus insignis. The sequence continues at coordinate 58,526,459 of CM067474.1, forward strand.
ACAGGCAAAGCTATGTGTGAATAAAGGAACAGCAAACTAGCAATGTTTATGCATGGTTTCTCTGGCTGTGAAACTGTGTTGTGTGCGCAGGGCAAGAGAGGAAAATACAGTAGTATGGTGGAATACAGCAGACATTTATTAGACTTTCAGAAGATATTCATAAGACATGCTTTGTACATACTGTATATATATTGTGACACAGAGGAACAAGGGTCCCTATGATTAAGTGCTGTTATCAAATGGGGACAGGTGGTCTAACAGGTCTTGCATGGTTGTTAGGTCCGATTTTCTCAGTATTTTTTAATTAATGTTTCGGAAATTCCTCCTGTTTCACCTATTTTCTTCCTTAACAATCCCCCCAACCCCCCCGAATGAATTGACATGGATTTGAGAATGATTCCATGTCTTTTTTTCTTTTGCTTTTGTTGTGTGATCACCATAAACTTATTTGTATATCTGTGTACATTTTAGACATACCGTGGAAATGAATTTCCTGCTTGAGGACAAATAAACTATCTATCTATTCTTGGGCACATGGATTGCCTTCTATCTAATTTCCTCAGAAAACAAATAATTGGATCGAAGGTCTCAACAATGCATGCATACACTACTGTTCAAAAGTTTGAAATTAATATTTACAACAATACAAAACCTGTTTAGTTTCAGATGAACATATGTAATGAGTTCGGGATTGTAAGTATTATAGCTTTTAAATAATCAGCAAAAAGCCAGCCAGAAAGGTTTGATGTGTCTGGCATGATGACCAGAGCTGTATATGGTTCCTTAATTACCAGTCAGGCTATAAAACAATGGGAATTAACATCCAGAATGTCTTGTATTTGTGTCAAATCTTAAGGTGGATCGCTTGTCTTTGAGCGAATATGTCTAGAATATTATTTCTGTATGTATCTAGAATTTACAGCATACTAAACATCTTTATATATGTACATTGCCAGTCAAATGTTTAGACACAGTTACTCATAGAAGGTTCCCTTATTTTGTGAAGACATCAGACTATAAAATGGCAATCATGGATGCAGTCCACCTTAAAAACCTCCAAAATGGACCTTTACAGGAGGACAAAACAGCTTTCTTAACCTGCAGTGGAGGCTGATATAACAAGATTTAGTTCTAAGGTTCTTTTGGGCCAATTCTGTTGGTCTTTTCTTCATGAATATTCACTTTAAAGGTTGTAGGGTTAAAGTTGAGAACTAGATCTTTTAATTGGTGCAAAAAAGTTTTTTGTGTAACAAAATATGTATTGGAGCTGGTGGTATTGTTTCAGACATCATCAGTTGGAGCTGTGAAGTGTAAGCATGTACAGTCTCTAAGCTAATCATATGATCAAATTTACAGCGGTGCAATGAATGTTCATGATGTTAGTTACAGTTTTGGATAGCAATAAAGTCCATGTTGAATGCAGCTTCTACATGTTCGTTCTGATTCCAGGATTTCTTGTTTACAGTGTGATATGTCAGGTTATGAGCTTTCAGAATTCCCGAAATGTGTCGTTTTCTGATGTGTCAATACTGCTTTGCATTTGTTGCTAGGAAACAATGTCAGTATGCCTGTTTCGAATGTATCAGATGTAGACTTTTCAGGGACAGATTTGTTGGGCAACAAGGGAAAAAATAAACATCTAGAAAATGTCATACCTACCTGCCAACCCTCCCCGTTTCACCGAAGTTTAACTCCCTGAGCTCTGCAAGCATGAAAGCCAGCGTTCAGAACATCTGCCTTTGGCAAAAAGAGGGGGTGACGGTGTCGTAATTCTCCGGAGCTCTTTAAATATAGCAGAGTTCAAAGCCTCCACTGTACAGACGTTTACGCGTGGAGCAGGTCTGCTATGTGTAGGTGCCTTTGCTATTTTTAAACAATGTCGTTTTATACATTCTCTGCAGTTTGATCAGTGGACTTGCCTCTGCAGACTTTGGCTATTAGCCTCTTATTTGTAATAAATACAACAGAGAAAATAAGGTTGTTTACCCGCAATTGGCCTTGATGATTGGGCCGTCTCTTTGATGTTCAGACTTCAACACAACCTTACATTGTTGTGGTTCTCCCTCAATCCCCGAACACTTTGAGAAGTAGGTTATCATGTATCTCTGTTTTTCTTTCACACCAGTAGTGAGGAGGTTCTTGTGTGGAAAATGTGTCTGCTTGAGATGGAAACCATTAATAATAATAATAATAATAATCTTTATTTATGGAGATCGTTTCATACCGGTGGCAGCTCAAAGTGAATTACCGATGGGTCTTAACTGTAATAGGAGAACTATGAGTATTAATTTTAAATCATGAGCCAATGACACAGATTAAATTTATAAGATAAATACCAAGAAGATGTAGAGTTTTAATTAAACACAGAGTTACAGAGAGACGTTTCTAAATGTTTCTGAGTGAGCGCTGAGCCTCGCTGTCTAATAAAGGTGGAATTGAGTTCCACAGTTTAGCTGCAGAATAACTCAAACTGTCTCTCCACGTCTTCTGTATTTTCTGGAAGGTGTTTGCAGAGGGTCGGTATCTGCAGATCTAAGATCAGCAGTTGGAACATGAATAGAGAGACATTCTGTGATGTATGCAGGTGCTGTTGTCACGTCCTGTCTAGTCTAGCCCATGGTTTTCTCAGTTTTCTCTGGTTTTCTGTTTCTGTCTTGTCATGTCCATGTGCCCTTTGTTGTCCTGTTCCATGTGCTTCTGTTTGTTTTGGTTTTTTGCTCCTCCTATCTCCGCCCTCTTGTCAGGCCCCTCACCTGTCCCTTGTTTGTAGCTCCGCCCCTTCCCAGGTGTTTCTCGTTAGCCCTTGTTTTATACTCCATGTTGTGCCCTATGTTCTTGCTTGGTGTTTTGTTTCCCTGCTGGTCGTTTGTTCCCCTGCCGTTGTTTTGTCTCCCTGCCGGTCGTTTGTCCTCATGTTGGTCGTTTGTCCTCATGTCGGTTGTTTTTGTAACATGGTTCAGCGTTTCTTAGTGTTTTTTGCTTCTTTGGTTTTGTTTAGTCTTATTTGTCCTGTTCATTAAATCCTTGCGCCTATATCCTGCCTCCTCATCTTTAACCCATGTGACAGCTATAAGGTCATTTTGAGCTTTATAGACCAGAAGCAGAACTTCTAAAAGAAAGTCTGTTCTAAAAGATACAGGCAGTCTCAGTTTTTATAAGGAGTTGTAGGGGATGTGTAGTTGTCTTAGGAACCCCAATAAGAAGACCATTACAGTGATCAACACATGAGCAAGTTTCTCTGTGTCGCATTGAGATAAAAAAAAGGAACTTGACAACATTTCTCCAATGATATAAAGCTACTTTAGTGGGTTGACATGCAGAATAAAACAGAACTCATAGTCTAAGATCACGCCCAGGTTTCATACTTCATGTTTGGTATATGTAGTTAAAGAATCAAGTTTTAGTACTAACACTCAGTATTTCAGCTTAACCCCAATTTAGGAAATGTTATGACAACCACTGTGAAATTCCTGACATGCCTGGTAAGACATTACACCAACTATTAAACATAAGGTTAGTATCTTATAACTTTTGTGGTATAGTCATAATAACTGTGGAAAAAATAACTACTATAGTAATAATAATACCTTGATGCATGAGTTTATGCAATGCACAACCGTCACTGATCAATGTTAATTGATAACTTGGAGGCATATAACTGGACAATCTGGAACTGGTTCGCCTAGAACCGGTTCTTAATTCCCATTGCCTCCCTAGATAAGGTCTATTTAATCCTAAAAGTCTCAGTGTGGGTTTAAACTTTTGACTTCTAAAGCACTGCACACCTTACTAATGTATGAACACTAAAGCTTTAATCAGTTGAATCAGGTGTGCTACTGAGAGCCTGGAACAAAAGCTCTAAAAAGCCTTTTGTAGAACAGACTAAGGGCCTCAATAGGGTTTAACAGCTGAAGCAAACAACGCATCTGAAACCTACAGGTGCAACAAAATGTTCTACACAAAAAGGCTGTTACAGATTCAGGGCTTTAACTTCTCTGGCTAATAGCTATACAAACATTCCTAACTTCAAGAACATTCCCACCAATTAGTTGCAGGGCACAAATTAATGAGGTAAATGTAACATGTATATTTTGTCCCTACAGCAAGGTCATATGCCTATTTTGACAGCAGTCAGACACTTATTTCTTGAATATCATATTTGTTCCATTAATGTATTGCATTGTTCATGTTTGTGGTTCATTATCATTATTTAGCAATATCAAATCAATACCAAATCAGTTTGTTGAAGAGGAGATGGTCACTTATGATTTGATGGCATTTTAAACGTATTACAGTGCAACTATGATTTACTAACCATTAATTACTTATTGATAGTACCGTAGTTAATACTTTATGGTACAAATGTTACAAAACACTTATTTATTAAATTTACAGTCAAGATAGTACATTATAGATGTTTTAACCTAAAAAAAGCAGAATACATCATGTAAAAGTCCAGCACGTAAATATGATAGCAATACACTGTAAAAAGCGCAGCCCAGTTTGTTACAAGCTTTTTTACTCAACTCAGAAAAATTAATTTGGTTGAAAGAGTCATCCATTCAAAGTCCTTTTTTTTCGGTTGAATAAACCTAATTCATTTACTGGTAACAAATTGAAGTAATTTAGATTGCACTTTTTACAGTGTATTGCTATCATATTTGAACTTTTCTATGAAATATATGTATTCTGCATTTTTGCAGAGGTTAAAGCATCAATAATGTACTTATATAACAATAATACACTTACTGTAAAAAGTACTTCATTTGGTCCAACACAAAAAAAAATCACTCTATTTTGTTACAAGCAAATTAATTAGGTTTATTCAACCTATAAAAGGACTTTAAACAGACAATTTGCAACAACGGATGAAATTGATTGTAACTTTCAATTGCTTGTAAATGTTTTTATGTTGCACTTTTTATAGTGAGCTAGTTGCTTACAACTATTAATTTTTTTATGATAACAAATACTTAATTTGTCCACCCTTTGCCTTAATTATCACTTAATCTCTTTTAAAAATACTTGCTTTCAGGTTTTCTAAGAAATCTGCAGGTATATTTTTCCACATCTTCAGTACAAGGCAATGTTAGTAGTTAGATTTAGTGTGAACTGTGTTTGTTTTTTAACATGCTTTCAGAAATAGCACAACTTAGCATGTTCCACACTGTAGCAAATGTAGAAATGGCTTATAACCTCAGGACTGCTAAATTCAAGCTAGTGTTATTACTCAACCATCAGCCTGCATCAGCACCACACAAAAGAACCATTCTGAACATTTCATTCATAATAAGGACTAATAAAGAGCTCAAACCAAGTCCTGACATTCCATCTAAATGAGGCCATACATTGAATTGAGTCCAGTATCGGGGGTGGTGTAAATGGAAACACCTAGCATGCTTTAATGCTTGCTCCTTAGTTCTAACCTGGATTTCTCTGCTCACAGCAAGCTGTTTTTCATCAAGCGTGAGAGGAGGTGAGAGATGTTCTAGCAGTGCACCTGTGTGCAGAACATGTTGAGAAAAGCTCCGCTGCACTTATTAATTAATACCCCATTTTCCCTTATTGTCCTTGTACCACCCTTCACTTAAGAGGTCTCAGTCAGCTATGGAGTCAGGAGGATGGTCTTAAAAGGAGAGTCACATGTTAGAGTGAGACTGCCATGGCTGTGTTTGAGGGGGTTTAGTAACAAGGGTGTAAAGAGTTAGTTATGATCCAGTTTGATTAGTTTTACAGCAACATTATGATATGATTATACCTTAAATTAACAGCTGTAAAATAATTCCATATTATTTCAGAACACCGTCTCTGTCATTGCCACTTCACGCCTGGAATGGCTGCTATAGCACCATGCAACATTGGAGGAACATGGACGAAACCTTCATGAATTGCGTAATGCTTTACAGAACCATGTCACATACCAACAACTATGGGTCTTTAGCTAGCTATAAGAAGAAGCTAGCTTGGTATTCCCAGCATGGGCATCATGGCTACAAAAAGACTGAAGAAGAAAGGAAAAGAAAAAGAGAGAAAAAAGAAAGTGGCCAGGCAGGAGACCGGACAAGAGTAAATCTCAAAATGATTTTGACGGGTTGACGAGCTAAAAGAGATATAAGGATGCTAAACAGTCTTATGGCTAACAGGAAAACAAAGAAAATCCAACAGCAAAGTGTTCATCCCTGCCAGTGTGGTTTATGAAAGAGTGAAATGTAGGCTGTAACATTATCTGTGTCAAACCTGTCTCACAGATTTCTGTAGTGTTTCCAGAGAAATTCATCTCAGGCTAAAAAGTTTGGTCAGTCTTAATCAATCTCACGCCAAGTACGCCTTGAACGTTTGAACCTCCTGTCAATAAGCCCTGCAATATAACTCTATCTTGTCAGTTGACAGGGCCCTTCCTTGTCTGATGTTGTCTTTGCTGGTGTTGTGCTGAATACGGACTACCCGTTAGAATCTGCTTCTCGTGCACACACGTCTTTTAGGCATTTGGACACAACAAATTACACTCACAATTTCGGCTATTTACACATAGAAACAACCAAAATCAGGAGTGTAGTCTGAAGGGGGTACAGTGGTCTTTGAAGGGGGGGGGGGTACAATTTTGCACATAAACTGTAGGGGGACCCCAAAAGCAAAAATGTCTCACATTATGATACTTTAATGCCTCAAGATGTTTTTTACCAATTTAATTCAAATAATTCTGAGTTATTGTTTTTAAATGCACTGAATTTGAAAATGTGACTGGAGGAATCCTTTACACAGTAGTGCAAGGCAATAAAAATAATACAGCAAAATGTTGTTTTTCAGCATATACAGTTTATAGCCTTAGTGAGAAGGAAGCAGCTGAATTTCCAGGTGTATGCAAGCATACAGTCATATGGGTCTTAAAATATCTGTCTACAGGACATTCTCCTCAGAATTGTGCCAGGGAAGGCATCCACCAAATCTGGCCCACCTTCAAAATTCTTTAATGCAAGAGTGGCTGAACATTGATGTGGGCTACATCCAGAAACCCGGTCCAGGATTCAGGCGTAATACTGCTGAAATGTCACATATTTAGCTCTTAATTAAGCTCTGATGTCAGGAAACGACTTTTTAGTAATTGATATTACGGAAGCAAATCTTTACGGAATTATCTCTTACCACAGCTTATGTTACCTCAAGTTAAGAAGTCGCAAGCTAATCAGTCAAGGTCAATAATCAACTGATACATTCACAGCTGGAAGAGAAACACACAATCAAAAAATTGTTAAGGAATATAGATTATTTAGCTAGTGTCAGGAACAAAGAGACTTGGATGCTTGCCAAGCTAAAAGTCAAGTACTCTTTATTAGACACAATGATATTCGGGCTCAACAGCAATCACAGAGCAATGATAACCAAGTCATGGCTGAGCGAGAGAGAACGAGAGAGACAGGCCAGTGTCGAAAACCAGAGAATCAGTGAACCAGCGAACAGAACCAGAGGGAGATCAAGAGAGGACTCGTGAGAGCAGGCAGGTAGGTCAAAAGCACAGAGAGAGCAACAAGGAAGGCCAACGAAACAGAAGGGAAATCCGAAAGCAAAGGAAGGTCGAGAACGGAAGTAGCAAAGATCAAGAGAAACGCTCGGTATGCAAACTGGGTTTGGCAATACTTCGCAAGGTGGATGTGAGTGTGAGGGGTTTATATAGCGGCTGAGAAATGAGGTGCAGATGGCAAATCAGTACTCTGGTGACCTAGAACACGGAAGTGGAGTATGAATGGGTGTTTTGGGGCATGTGACAGTGACGTCATCGAGGAGGGTATTCTGGGAGATGGAGTCCGGGAGATTGGAGGCGGTTGGGAAGCCTGGAAGCATGATAGCTAGACAGCTACCAATGTGGAACATTTTAATATAAGCCAAATTGCGATAAACTGAATGTTTGACAAAGTTAACAATATAGTGACTACACCCTCTGCTGTGTAATAAGGCATCACCACTCATGTAGCTGTAGACTAAGGTTTCATTCACCAAGGCTTTACATATACATTTACGGCATTTAGCAGACGCTCTTATCCAGAGCGACTTACAAAGGTGCTTAGTGTTCAGAGAATGTTTCCTAGCTAGTACAAGAAGATGCTGTCTGAACAATGGCCAGTGCTGATACCTAGAAAGAAGAATACAGAGTTAAATACATCAGAAGTGCACTACCTAACAATCACAAGCCAGTGCTCATACCTAGAGAGAAGATAAGTTAAGTTAGGCTCAGCAAAACGTTTTAGCAGCAAACCAGACTAATGTTGAGGTCACGTTAAAGTCACATATGAGATCACATTTGAAGTGTGAAACTTTTTATAAGGGCACGTAATGAGTCTCCTCATTATTCATTGCCATGAACACAATATGTTATTGGCAGGATTCCATCGACATTAACACACAGAGGTAATGGGAAGGAACTGGGGGAAAATGTCTCCAGCACCTGGGTTTTTTTTAGCTGCAGAGATAGAAAAACATCTCTCTCACAAGTAAAACTGCTGTATTGCACTATGAATAAATGTGAGGTCATTATGCTAGTTACAGTGAACTTGTTATACTTCCTGTCACAGCTGCCTAAAATTGACAGCATTCTCAGTAGAACCGGGAGGTTAAAACAGAAGATTGGGCAACAATGAGGTTAAAGTTGGGTATATAGTATCTGAGAAGTTTTGTCTAGTTATGGTGCTTCGGTAAAGCTTTTATCTGGATTTAGGGTAAGATTAAGATAAGAACTCAGGCACTATTATTCTGCAGTAGCTTGTCCTAAATTCAGTACTAAGATTTCAGATACCTACAAACAGTGGACTACCCAAACCATGTAGTTAAAGTACAGATACCCAAGGTAAAATATTCCTCCAGTAAAAGTAGAAGCTCCTCCCTTTAGACCTCCACTTAAACAAAAGGTATTTACCTTCAACTGTACTTAAGTATGGAGAGTAAAAGTAGCATGATCTATTATGGCTCTAATGTCCTATTATCATTTCTGGAACAAGACTCATTTTAGGTGAAGAGACTCTAGTGTCACTCTCGGTCCACCAGTCTTTTAATAGAAGGTCATTAATTAGTCTGACACTGATGTCTATTCAAATGATCATAAGCACAGAACACTGAAGTTTCCATTTTCTAGAACAAAGCTCTGTCCAACAGGTCAAAACAACGTGACCGCTGTACCCTGATTGGTGGGCTTACTTCACACGTTTTTCATTTTGACATGTTACGTACACATAAGCCAAAAGGAAGGACAGATTTGGCCATAATGTAATGGAGTAACGTGGAATAAAAACTACATTCTAATTCCATACTGTCCACCACTGCCTAAAAATTCTGGCGATGGTGCCAGGAATGGCAAAGGGTTGGCAGGGAGTTTCACTAGGGTGGCAGTTTGGAGTGTCGTTCTGCTGATAGCCAAACAAAGGTCCCCTTAAAGGCTGAGCAGAAAAACCCAGACATACCTGTCATGTCAATGAGGGAGGTTGGAAAGCAACAGCGATAGCAGATCAACTCTCCCTTTAATGACACAAACACCCGCCCCACAGCAAAGTGGAAGCCAATGACATAGGGGTGGCATCTGGTGTCACCATTCAGACTTTAGTTGGGACACTGGTTACCTCGTCCACCCTTTGAAAAACACACATGGCTGGTCTTGATCTGAGTTGGGAGAAAAGTGTAAATGTGGTAAATAAGATGGAAGGCATCAGAATTGGACATCTTTGTCGGTAACACAAAATCACAAATTCCTGCTCAACAGTTGCACAGTGTTAGCACTTCTACTGCCCAGAAATGTCCCTTACAGCTGGATTATGCTCGAGACAATTCAAAGCTCCCAAAGAGATACTGAGATAACATATCAAAAAGATTATCACCAGTTGTCTTTAAAATAGTGTAAATATATTTAATGACAAATTAATAGATAGTAACAGTTTAGACTTTCTCCATAAAATGACCGTTTCGAGCATCTAAGGTTTTTCTACGATGAAAATATTTGTGCATTTTGCAGGTGATGCCTCGCCAAATGGTCTCTGCCACATTTGATGGCTGCTGGCACAACCAGCTTTGCTTCACGTACAACAGCACCTCCAGGACAAAAACTACTGCCAATTGGAAAAGGAAGCTCCGTCTGGCTATCCTTTTTGGGATACACAAAAATATAATCTTCATTACCTCTATGGCCAACATGCACAGATCACAAATCACTAATTGGTTCTTTCACCAAGGGCAAACTGGATCCTCCTACGCCAACCAGATGTAGTAGCATATGTTAACAGCTCTTAAAGGAGAATTAGAAGAGTTCCAATGTAGTCCACGGCAATGTTATAGATGTTTGAAGTGCACTAGAATAAGGCCTTGTGCGTTTGAATTTGCCTACCTGATTGCATCTAGCATTATTAACCACATCTATGATGAGCACCTGTGTCCATGGTGCCTGGTTAAATATAATATCCTGTGCAGTACAGAACATGCAGTGGACAGGGACACAAAATGATTGAATAAGAAAAAGCTAGTAGCATTATTACTGGATTACCCACATAGCTGCCGTTGTCACCGTTTACGCAACACTAATCTCTCCCTGAGCACTTCTCATACAAGATGAGCTTTGGTGTCATTGGGTTTTATGTTTGCTTCTCTATTTGTGTGCGTAGGACAGCATTATGTTCTGGTCTTGTGCCGCTAGGGAGGATTCTCACTCTCAGAACGTGAAGCTTGACTAGCGGCAAAAATGGCACTCCGTGAAGTGTCAACTGCACAGTTTCCCAGTTTCCTTCTTTGAAAGTTGGAGATCCCAGGGACATCTCTGGGCACATTCTCCAGGCAAAGGCTCTCCCACTTTGTGCACATAATCCTTTGACCGCTCCTGCTGAATACTGAACACGAAAGTGGCCAGAAAGAGAATGAGTGGGATCAAGGCTTCCTGCTGATCAGATCAGAGCAGGGTGAATCTAAAATTCCTTGGAGTATCTTCTCCGAGTTTCATGCAAAATGCACAGGGCATACATATTTCATCTCTTCCACTGTGCTCAGGGCTTAGAGTTTTTAAGTATTTTGTTCCTTGTTGTGGAAAGGCTTGTTTTCTGGAATGCTGGATGTTTTTATATCCGGATATTCTTGCCCTGTTAAACACTTTTTAGCACTTTCCATTGTTCCTTAAAAAGCTTACTTGAACCGTTTTTATATTACGCAAAAAACCTCATTCAATTTATTTCAAATGCAGAGTAATATGACATGTGAAGAGCAGTAAGTCAAATCAAGCCAAGTCAAGCTTATTTATATAGCGCCTTTTACAACAGCGGTTGTCACAAAGCAGCTTTACAGAGAATCTGGGTCCCAAGTGAGCAAACCAAGGGCGACAGTGGCAAGGAAAAACTCCCTCCGACTATTTACAGTTATAGGCAATATTGAATAGAATAACTGTTAGAGTCATATGAGAGTGACAGTGAAAAACAGACCTGAAAGTCTTAATCTCAGTCAGTTACCAGTGAAACCAGTGACCACTGTAAGCAGTTTATCACAGTAAAAACCTAGAACACCAACTGCTGCTAGAAACCTGCAGTGATAATCAGTTAGAAAGAATAAGAGAAGAGTTCAGCATTTTGTGAGTATAGGACAGCAAGAAGCTCCACGGTAGTTTATCCTTAGCTTGAACCCTGTTGCACATTAATATAAATATGTCATAAACATGTCATGACAGATGCCCTATGCTGTCATAAGTGGTTATAACAGTTTTTGTTCAGTAGTATAACGGTGCCATGTCACCATTATGGGTAAATGTTATGACAGATTTCATAATATTTGAACAGCTCATGTCAATTTTTAATGTGTACGCTAGTAAGCTTGGATGATGTCATCATGATAACATTCGTCATGACAGTTAATTGACAATTATAAGAGTTACAGTTCTTAAAATCTGACTGTATGAGCTTTGTTCTAAACCACGTTATATACACTATTACAATGATATATATATATCGATTGTCAATCTGCTGGACTCCCATGTGTACCATGGTTGGAAAAAAAAGTGCCCTCTGAGGAAAATATGACCAGGTGCCCCTTCATGCAATAAATTATGATGATGTGCCTCTAGAGCAAAAAAAAAAACCTGACAAAGTGTCTTAAGCAGCGCCCTTCTAGTGCTGAAAACGTGATGCAGTGCTCTATAAGGTGACCTTGATGCTCCCCATGGACCCCCCACCAATGGAAAAGTGCCCTCTATGCCTTTCCTACATGACAGTGTTCCACAAGGTGCCTGTTCCTGTACAGAAAGTAGGAAGCAGTGCTGTATAGGGTATACCTACAGGTGAGACAACATGATGAAGTGCCCAATTAAGTGCTCCTCTAATGGAGAACTGCCTCTCCAGTGGATAAAATGTGATGCAGTGCTGTAAAGGGTGAGAATGTGGGGAGGTTTCCTAATGAATACCCCTCCAGTGGAGAAAACTTGACGTTCCCTACAGGTGCCTTTTCGATGAAAAAGCACTCGTGCCCTTTCAAGTGAGAAAACATGATGAAGTGCCCCACAGTCTCCTCTACAACTTGCCCAGTGGCAGCCATCTGGGGGTGCCGCCAAGACTCTCCGATCTTCTGCAGCTGTCAGTGGAGGGGGATAACCCAGCTGACCATAATGAGGTTCCTGACATATATGACGCAAGGCCAAATGAAGAGCTCTGCTAGGACTCCTCCACTCACTGTCTTTATTCTTCCCTCTGCATAACATAACACTAATTTCAATCAAGGATGAAGCCTAGGGGTTACACAGACTAGTCTAGTAGTTGCACTTACTGCTCTGTGAGGACTCTTTAAGCTTGATGTGGACTAGTTGCTGATCATGTGATTATGACATTAACAACATGGGTGCCTTCAGGATGACTATCATTGGTTTCTTAAATGCGATCCAGTTAATCTGTTTAAAGTTGTGTCTCCTAGTCATGTACCAGCTAACATTTCTGGGTTAAGCTCAAAATTAGCTACAATTATTGCAACCGGAACAGTTTTGATTGTTTTGTTGGTGACAGAATGTTCATAATTTGTTGTAATATAATGTAAAATAAACATGATTAAGTCATATGGGCATTCAAAGCCAGAGTCAGAGCAAAATATGTTTTGATGTGTCCGTTGTTATTTGTTAGCCATTATGCACAGTTCTGCACCCAACATAAAGAAAGTTGAACCCAGAGGGACGCAACCAACAGGAATTAAACTTGGTGGGTAGGTTTGACATTGCGAGTGTATTGACGAAACACAGTCAGGCATATATATATATATATACACAACCCATTGAATTCTGCAAGCAGTGGTCCCACCTTTTCTATAGGCACACTCTGATGCACTATTCCAACAGGACAGCGCTTGTATTCCAACATCGGGCCGCCATACTGAGAGACACTACTTCTGTATGTGTAGCTCAATAAATATTGCCCATATCAGTCTAAATGTATCATCATTTATTGTTCCTTGTAACCTTTATCTTCCTTCTCAATAGCATTGAAATCCCACACTTCCCTCTGGGAGCAACTATTCTTTTGGTGATGAGTGTATTTATTAAGAATTGTGTATATTATTGTATTATATGCAGTCATTTTATAAGCACAGTAAACTGCTTGGGTCTGGGCCTTACAGTGATTTTATCACAGGTGAATAGGAGGTTTACTCCACTACAGATCATGCCCAATAGCACGCTTATCAGTGACGTAATCACTATAATGCATGGCTTACTGCTTTAGTAAACATTACACTGTTGTTACTTAGCATAATCTGTCCAGACAGTATATGACATCTGCCTTGATATCATCATGAAATATTTATATTAGTGCTATGCATCAGGCTTCATGTCAATGGATACTTTTTATTCTTAGCCTGAAAGTTGGAAGTTACTCCTAATTTAATAATGAATTCTTTTAATACTTCCAAAGCCAAACAAGGGTCATCCCCTGCCACTTCCATAATGCTATTCAAATCTTGAGCTGCTGCATGTCTACTAAGACAATTGAAAGCATTACGGATTTGCATATTTGTTATATTATCCCTGAAACAATTGCTTCATAGTGTGCCAGCTGGAGATGACTTAGTCCCATTAACTGGCAAGACAAGTCAATATAGAGCACGCTGAAAGCTGATGCACTGCTCATCTGCACTAAAATGCAGTGCATTGCTGTAGCCCGTTATGGTGTTTTATTGAATAAAACAGCTTTGCATAAAATGCTAGCTGATAATGAGGTGTTAGCTTTAGACCCCTTGGCTCCAATTAACAAGCACTCGACTGGGTATGGTTCCGACAGTTGCGCATGGTGCTTTGACCTCTCGGCTCAGGATGCAGAAATGTAGAATTTTCTCAGACTCTTTCATCCTACATCTGGGCTGTGTTTTATGTCCGTTTAACCAGGGCGAGAGCACTGAGAATTTTCTCATTTAAATGTACATCCTGGAGGGGTTGACAGGGGATCCATGTTGCTGGATCACTGTAGCAAATTGGAGTCAACCGCATTGCTCAGGGGCCCTGTCAGAGGGACGGGAAGGTCATTAAAACCTGCAGCCCTTTGGTGGTAAGTTAATACACCATGGTGAGCATCTGGGTATATACCTGCTACCTTGTTTCCTGCTGTGGAGTCTTCAAATGCGGAACCAATGCTAGCCATTCAGCTCTGCATTCATGCTTTATCTGTATGTAACCATGCCCCTCTATTCCTTTGACTTCATTCTCCTGAATTTTGAATTGAAACATTTATTTTATATTAGTGTCTTTTGTTATGGGCAGCATGGTGGCACAGTGGGTAGTACTGGTGCCTCGCAGCAAGAGGGGCCTTGTAACAGGAGGGTCGCTGGTTCAATTCCCTGAACTGACAGTAACGACTGAAGTGAACTTGAGCAAGCACCTAACCCCCAACTGCTCCCTGGGCACTGTGTTGCCCACTGCTGTGGGTATTTCAAGTTCAGTTTTAGAAGTTAGTTGTTCTTTCTGCTTATCACAAAAGAAGTAATCTCAACCATGTTCAATGATGATGAAGCCTGAACTCTGGGGTGTTCAGTCCATTGTTCTGAGAATACAGTCCACTGGTTACTGAGTCAAACGTTTAGGCACACCCAACTAAATGGATGTTGTTGGTTATCTTAAAGACTCTACAGGCTTATGCTTAACAACTCTAACTGGTGAGATGTCTGAAACAACACATATCCTGATATACCACATATACTCTTGATGTATCACAATATTATATTTATGCCATACTGCTCAAATCTAATATATATTTTGTTGTGTTTTTGTTTTTGCCCAATTTAAAAGCTCCAGTTACCCTTTCAGTTTAGTGAATATTCATGATGGAGAGATCAATAGAATTCCTTGTTATATCTATCTCCACTGCAAGTTTTATCCTCCTGTGAAGTTCCATTTTAGAGGTTTTTAAGGTGGACTGCATAATTCTATGTGTGCTATTTCAGCATTTGATGTCTTCACTTTTATTCTAAAGTAAAGCATTAAGATAAAAATAAGAAAAATCTTCTATGAGTAGCTCTAAACTTTTCACTGGTACTGTATGAATGGCATTAATACATGAAGGCTGGTCTCTGACCTATGAAAGTCATTGTTCAAGTACTGAGTAATCAGTCCTTGGAAACTGCTGCCTTTTGTAATATTCATTTTATTAATAACCTGTTTGAGTTGAACAGCAAAGAAATGTAAGCTTACCGGATAAAAAATGATTCATCTGTGACGGAAATGTAACTAATAGTGTGTAATACCTCCACAAGCACGAATAACAGTCAATATTCAGCCACTCTTGCATCAAAGAATTGTGCAGTTGGGCCAGATTTGGTGGATGCCTTCCCTGGCACAATTCTGAAGAGAATTTCCTGTAGACTGGGATTTTAGCCGCTGCTGGTAGACCCGTATGACTGTACGCTTCCATACACATTTAGCTATTTCCTTCACACTAATTCCTTTGGCACGCCCAAATGCAATCAGTCCTTTTAGCCAACCCATTTGCCGCACATCATACAAGACTACATCATTCACTGCACTGCACCACCTCTTCTCAATCTATGAGTCCCGTCACTCACACTCCACAGGTATTTATAGCCCCGTCATCCTCGTTCAGTGCCATCTGCAGGAGTCTGAAGTTACTACCACACTAAACATTCAAAGGTATCTTTTTTTTTTTTTGTCCGGTGAGCTTATTAACACTAGAAAAGTGAACATGCGTCATGATGCACAAGTGGGAAGGTGTTGATTCAACTACACTGATGTATATTAAATATTACAGTCCATATTAGATTATTATAACAGTGCTTATTAAAGTATGTGCTTAATTGTAGGTCAGTTGAAGCTATATTTAATGATGATCATGATAATGTTACCAAAAGAATATGCTAACAGTTTGTGATGTATTGAGTTGTTTCCTAAAGACCTGTCAGCAGATCAAATCATTCAGAGGTCAGAGATTTACCCCCATAATTAACATGTGCTGTAACACAAGAAGTCAAACTTTTGTTGCTCTCAAAACGTTTTCCGATCGTGTCGACCCTAGATGATTACACTCTACTAATCTCTGCTGAGAGGTAGCAGATCCTTTGCAGATGGTTAGAATAGAGGGTAGTTTCATATCAAATCTCTCCAGACGTCAGCCTCACAAATGAAAGCAATGTTTGGCTGTTACCTTGAAGATTTTCTTTGCCGTCCACCGAGGCTTAATTTGTGTTGTTTTCTACATGATAAAGTTGGGTTTGGGTTTCCGCTGGGGTTTTGAGGTAGTCAGAATCAATTTATTTTCAGAAGAATCAGTTCACAGCAAGTTACCAGATGTATTATCTGATGCCTTGCTGTAAGCCTGAACAGGGGTGTGGGGAATTCCAGCCTTTTCTCCATAGACTGAGCAGTAGATTGGGCTGTAGTAGTTTGATCTTGCTCTTGGTATCTTATGTGTTTTATTCGGAGAAGACATTCAGGCAGATAAATAAGGATGACCTTACTCAAGACATGGAGGGGCACATCATTGTAGTTTAGTACTTATTGCAGTCCAGTGTATCGCATGTAATGCACCTGCGGCACAACATATTAACCTACCCGGTGTTATTGCCCTCCATTTCTATAGCAGATCTGGAGATCTCGGCAGAACACTAGATGGCTGTACTCTGAAAAGTAAAGGTTCCTAACTGATTTTTGACTTGAATGTGTGGCTTGAGGGACAATCTTTAAAAAGCCCAAAACATGAGCTTGATATATACAGATGTGATATACTGTATATATAATTGAATCTTTGAATATGCTGCCTGCTGTATTGTCGGCTAAGCTGCTAGCCAATGAGGATTAAGCTCTGTCATCGTCATGCTTTCTCAGTGGCCTCAGTATTCCAGAATATGTCAATGTGATGTGATGGTGGTGCTGACACATGCACCGTATTAAACCAGGCTATCAGTCTGGTCTTCAATCAATCACCCTAACCCTAACCCTAACTATCTGTTCCTCTGTATACTTTAGTAATCCCCTTTCCCACTTTCACCCTGTACTTCAATGGTCAGGACCACCACAGAGCAAGTATTATGTGGGTGGTGGATCATTCTCAGCACTGCAGTGGTGGTGTGTTAGTGTGTGTTGTGCTGGTGTGAGTGGATCAGACACAGCAATGCTGCTGAACACCTCAGTGTCACTGCTGGACTGAGAATAGTCCAACAACCAAAACTATTCAGCTAACAGCGTCCTGTGGGCAGCGTCCACTGATGAAGGACTAGAGGATGACCAACACAAACTGTGCAGCAGCAGATGAGCTATCGTCTCTGACTGTACATCTACAAGGTGGACCAGCAAGGTGGTGTCTGATCCACTCACACCAGCACAACACACATTAACACACCACCACCACATCAGTGTCACTGCAGTGCTGAGAATGATCCACCACGCAGATAATTCTTGCTCTCTGGGGGTCCTGACCACTGAAGAACAGGGTGAAAAGGGATTAACGAAGTATACAGAGAAACAGATGGACTATAGTCTGTTATTGTAGAACTTTAGAGTTGTAGAATTGTAGAAAGTGCACCAGTATAGTAGGTGGAGCTGATAAAATGGACATTTAGTGTAGATACATGTAGGTATACCTAAAGAAAGCACTGTTTTAAGCACTATCCACTAAGAGGTTCTTTATAATGCAGTTCTACTATTGCTCTGAAGCATCCTTTTTTGGTCTCTGTAGGCCCTGAATGCAAATGAAGTATGTTTCTTTTAAAAATGTCTGCTTTTCCTTAAACTGTGTTGAACGTGTTAAACTAATTTTGTGCATGTTTCCCAAATATCAGACTTTCTGCCACAATATGAGTTCAAATCCAGCCATAAGTGCTTATAATGGAGCGATGTTGGTTTTAAATATTTGTGCTGATAAAGTATAAACCCATGATTCATCACTCGCTTGGCATCAGAGTGTTGACAAGCTCATTCTCTTTAGCTACAAAGGCAGAGTGGGTTTTTCAAATGACCCCCTGCTCTCTATGCTAATTATCCCGCTAGGCATGAATATGTTCATTATCATAATTACACACATAGAAAGCATGCTGTAATCTGGTTGCTAGGAGAAGCAGAAGGAACGCTACAAAACTGACTGCAACGATGTGCGCTCTAATATTAAGGGTAGAAATGTCCTTATCTTTTTCCTCCCTCCTGAGATCCTCCTCTCGCGCTGCATAGTAATGCGATGCAGAAGTGAAGAGGATATGGTGGCTTTTGAGCGCTTTTACAGCAGGCTCAGGATGTCTGACAGTAAAACCCGTTTATCTGTGTTTTTACCTCTCTGCTGATCATGTTCAAGGCACTGTTCGGCTCCTGCTTTGCCTTTATCGCTGACTGATGGTGGATTGTTGTCTTGCATCTGCACCTACGAGATTACGCTGGAAATGGCACATCAGAGAACTAGCTAGTGATGGCAGAAGCGCCGTACTCTCTTAAAAATAAAGGTGCCAAAAAGGGTTTTTTTGGAGAAATGCTACTTTTGGATCCCTAAAGAACCTTTTAACACATGGCTCTTTGAACAACTCTGTAAATGAGATGTACAAGTCTGAGAAACCTGAGAAAGTTTCAAGAACCTCCACATAATGGAAAGGTGCCATCTGTGCCAGTTGACAAAAATACCCTTTGGCCAAACAGCATTAATACATTTAACTGACCAAAATGTGACCAATTGAGATCCAGTTTACCTTCCCCAAGTAAAAACACATGCACTGTTTCAAATTTACCTATTATCTAGGAACCTTTAATTAATAATTCATCACTTCCTGTTTCCCTGGGGTATACATATGACATGACACAGAGGCCTATTTCTATTATCCACTCTTCAACATGGGAAAGACAAGAGAACACACCATTCAAGTAAGGCAGATGTGAACAAGAAAATAGCCTCTCGCCTACACCTGCCCATGTCTACGGTCTTAGGAATCATCAAGAAGTTTAAAACAACTGGAACAGTGGCAAACAAGCCTGGACGAGGACGCAAGTTTATCTTGCCTCCACTCACAGTGAGGAGGATGGTAAGAGAAGTAAAAAGTTCTCCAAAGCTCACTGTTAGAGAATTGCATCAAAGAGTGGCATCTTGGGGTCACAAAGTCTCCATAACAACCATCAGGCGCTACATATCAACAAGCTGTTTGGGAGGCATGCAAGGAAAAAAGCCTTTTCTCACTTACAAGCATAAATGTAAAAACGTCAGGAGTTCGCTAAGCGGTACTGGGACTTAAACTGGGACCGTGTGCTTTGGTCAGATGAGACCAAGATAGAGCTTTTTGGCAACAAAGTGGGTCTGGCGTAACACAAAAGATGAGTATGCGGAAAAGCACCTCATGCCCACTGTGAAGTATGTGGGAGGATCGGTGATGCTGTGGGCCTGTTTCTCTTCCAAAGGCCTGGGAACCTTGTTAGGGTGCATGGCATCATGAACTCTTCGAAATACCAGGACATTTTAAATCAAAATCTGGCGGCCTCTGCCTGAAAGCTGAAGATGGGTCGTCACTGGGTCTTTCAGCAAGATAATGACCCTAAACATGTGGCCAAATCTACACAAAAATGGTTCACCATCCACAAAATCAAGCTCCTCCCATGGCCATCTCAGTCCCCAGACCTCAACCCAATTGAAAACCTGTGGGGTGAGCTGAAGAGGAGAGTGCATAGGA
>CM067474.1:58546640-58575502 GCA_034552555.1 Semaprochilodus insignis
GTATTAACATCAGGGGTGCCAATAATTGTGGCACAAATGCTTTCATGCAAAATAATTATTTCTTAATGTGGGATTTTTTCCCACTGAATAAATGCACTTCAATTAATGGTCGGGATTTTCTCTTTTTTAGCATTGTTGTCCTATTGTCACGCTCCCCGGTCATCCCGGCTCCTCCGCTCTCCCGGACTCCACTTCCCAGAGGGCATCGCTCAATGATGTCACTACCACGTGTTCCCAGCCCGCCAGCCAGACCCGCTCTAGGTCACCTGAGTTCTAGTTCACAGCTGGCCCTCGTTAACTCCACCTATAAGAACCCCTCGCGGATGCTGGTTTATCGCGAGGTTTTGCCGTTTAATCCTGCAATTCTGAGCGTTCTTTCTCTGTGTATCTTATCCTGGTTTCGACCCTCTTTTGTCCCCGACTACCCCCTTTCGGCTTTTTCCCATTTTGGCTTGTCTCTTTGTATCTCTCTGGCTTCGAACTTCTCTTCCGTTTCCCTGACCTTCCTCTCGCCTAACCTGTCTGCCCTGTTGACTGTCTTTCCGGTACTTGACCTCGGCCTGCCCCTGACTCTGCTTTCTGCCTGTCCCTATTTCATGTACTGTGGTGCTTTGCTGTTTGGTTCGACTGTTCCGTTGTTAAAAAAAAACAGCCTGTCATTTAACTCTGCTCACGTCGTCCCGAGTTCTTTTGTCCCTGACACCTATATTATTTTTATGAAAAAGAAGTATTTATTAGAAGTATAAGAACACATCTTAACGAGAGGTGCCAATAATTGTGGAGGGCGCTGTATAGAAGAATTCCATTGATTTTTCCAGTTCAGTGGTTGCGATGCCCAAAACACAAATATAGCCATTTTATTTAGCATCTAAAACATATGTAATGTTAATAACGGTCAAATAGTGGTAAGTCATGGTTCATGCAACTCACTGTATGAATGTGTTTCAGACCAAATCCTTATCTCAAAACTATAATAAATGACATGGCAGAATATTAATAGCCATTTAATGTAATACTTTTGAGGGAGCTTTTAGAGGCATTAAACACATTGGATGTTCTGTTCCTATTACCACTACCGATTGTGATCAATCAAAAGTCGGTAATAAGCTCACTGTACAAAAAATGAGTCACCTGTGACTGGAATGTACCTAATTGCAGGTAGTACCTCCACAAGCGCCAATAATAGCTGTGGTTGGATTTGGCATGTACTGGACAAGTGTCTGGATGTAGGCCACATCAATGTTCAGCCACTCTTGCATCAAAGAATTGCGCAGTAGGGCCAGATCTGGTGGATGCCTCCCCTGCTGTTTTACTCATTGCTCCAGGTAATCCCACAGACTTTCAAGAGGATTCAAATCTGAGGAAATCTGGGATGTGTGAATGCTCCTGAATGTTCATCGTGCCAATCAGTAACATTTGCAGTCTTGCGAGAATTGTCATCTTGGAGTGCAGGGATAAGTATGTTATGTTCCTCAGTAAGATGACGAGCAAATGGCAAAACCTGGTGGTCCAGCAGCTCAGTGTAGGCAATGTGGTTCAAATTACTGTCACCTCCACCTATTTCTGCATAATTAAACCACCTCTAGAACATCACAGAGGTGACTCATTTTTTGTTCAGGGAGTTTATGTCTAGAGCAGAGCATTTCACATCAATCCACTCTAAGTGGTATTGTTTAACATAACCTAAGCCCTACACTTCAAGTACAATAAAACTCTTATGGTACAAGAAAGAGGCACCTAAAGAGTCTGATAACTCCTTGACTTTGGTGTTCAAGGGTGAAGCATTTTCTTACATCTCATTACTATGTATGAAGTTACCGCAAGAGAGCACTAGCTGCTTGATTACTGAGTCGACATCTCTGCCACCCACACAAACAGCTGAAAGGGGTCAAGGGTCGAAGCTCTTACCATGCCACTATTGCCGATGCGAAGTTTGTTGTGTGCTGTAAGTTATGCATAATCTATTGATTTTAATATTGCCATACATGGCTTTAATTCTGGGTGGTGTTTTATTCAGCTATATATCCACAGGCTACTTACTGACTCTACTGATCAAATGATTTAATGGGAGACCATATTATTTTGTCAAACATGGTTTTGACAAAGCATGTCCACTGGCAAATAAGAATAATTAAAAAGGTACGTTTTTATGTTTATTTTATGAGCCTTTGGTACTTTTGTTATTTCATACAAAAATTAACAGAGCTCATTATATTAATACTGCACATACTGTTTTTAGCTCTGTGCTTTGTTTGCATAGCACTTTACTGGATTGCACATATATTTCAATATTGTAGCCTCTCCTGACACACCAGACAACAAAATCACACAGTCCAGATCTAATGCGTATCCTCTGCTGCAGAGTTCATATGTGTACTGTTGTAAAGGCCTAAAAGAACTCTGTTCTCTCTTTGTGCTTTCATTAATGTCAACTAGCATCCGTTTCACTTTTTATGTTTATACATATGTTTTATATATTTTGAAACATTTACTATCACTTTTTTGGTGTGACAAATTAAAGACAGTTTTTAGCTATTAGAGTGCAGTGTGCAGGTATATTCAGTGTAATTGATGTGTGGTCATCAACGTTCAGAAAAACTGTGATGTAATGTTTGTTTTATCAAAATCTTTTAGGTTCTATCAAGGTTACATTGTTTTTGAAATTGTGTGTGCATATAGATACATATTACTCACATGGCATAATAATATTTTTTTCAGTACACATACATTGTCAGTTGGAATGCTATAACCAGACAACAAAACTCAAACCAATTCTTTATTTTCAGTTTACAGTGCTTTGCGAGCAACATAGAGTTAGTACATGGTAAAACATAAAACATGGTAAAACTAAATTAAAATAAGTTTTTTTGTTTTTTTTTTAAGTTAAAAGCTGTTACTTAGCTTGCAATTGCTAATGTTCACTAAAGTTAGTCAGCTAACAAAATGATCATCCCCACCAAGCAAAGAATTTACTACCTAAAAGCTGAACTTACCTAACCTTACCAGTATCTAGCTGATGTTAATTTAATTATCGAAATATTAATATTAAGCTAAAATAATGTTAATATAAACATTAAATAAATGTTTAAAATAAAGTACATTTTAAACATTTAATTTACAAAATACTGATGATTTTGCCGGAAGAGGCTCTAAAGTAGAAACATAAACAGCACAGGGCAAATATTTCTAATATTGATACACTACAATAAATGGATATTACTTAATGAACATGTTGGAGCTTTTTTCCTCCTTATAATCGTGTAGTAAAATTATTTTTTGTATTTATTTATAATGAATGTCTTATTATCATAGTGTTTTTCACATATGCAAGTCCAGTAGTATGCAGTACAATAAATCTCCTAATAGTATCAAATTCTGACAGTGATGTAGTACAGTACGTGTACAGTATTACGTTACTCAGTTAGCCTGTTCTGGTTCTTATTTCTTGATATTTCTCCTCAATTGCTAATCCGATATATTCATAAATATCCCTGTAATATTGATGTGACTCCTGGACCCTGTACAACAATCTACAAATAATATTGTAAAACAGTATACAGTATTTTATAGACTTTGAATCTGAACTGTATTGTTAAGGTTTGTGCCATTGTGAGGTTATTCACAGACAGAACCTTATAATTCTAAACTTACCGAGAGTTCTCAGTATAAAGAGGTTATATCTGAGATTGGTCCATTCCAGATTAGGCTATTTCTAAGTATTCTATTAATGTAATGATCAGGAATCAGAAGTATTTCAAGGAATTCAAGGAAAATTTATTAGAACATGAAAAGAGATTTTACTGCATGAGAGCTTTGCTACTTGGAAAATGAAATATTTGATCTTCAGTATCTTAAAACATCTCTGATAGAATAGAGGAAGAACCTCATCATTTTAAGCCTACGGTATGGCACTATAAAATTCATGAACAGTAGCCAGGTTTCTGTTATCCTGAGCTATGGTCAAACAGGACCAGTGGTAGCTACAAGGCGAAAGAAACAAGAGGAAGGATTACAGGTCTGCAAAACACTGAGACCGTATTAGACTGTATAGTATGTACTAGTTAATACAGATGCAAGTGTTCGGCAATTTTATCCGTGAAAACATCTGTACTAATCATATGGATAGATAGGCTCACCAGACAAAAATTTGTCATCTAGCTTGTTTAAGGTGGTAGTAACTTGATGGGGCGATAAATACCTACGGGGTGTGAGTGGCGGGATTCGTAGATTGAGAAGAGGTGGTACAGTGCAGTGAACTTCTCGGTCCATGTGTGGAAAATGGGTCCAAAGGAGATTTTAATGATTAGCTAAAAGGAAAGATTGCAGTTGGGTGTGCCAAAGACCATAGCGTGAAGGAAGTCGCTGAATTCGCAAATGTATGGTGGCGCCCAGGCAGGAAATGTTCCCAGAACTCTGGTCGATGTTACCTACAAGTTCAATAAAGTTTTAAAGAAAATGTCAAATAATGGTCCTATAAGGTTAAATGGTTAAATGGTTAAATACATAGCCTTTTAACTGCAACGTTCAGAGGATGTGTTGAGGATGTTGACAGGGCCATAGATTATGTTACATGATAACAAAAGAACAACATTCCCAGCACAACATTCAGAAAATGTTTTATGGAGATAGATAAGCACAGGCAGCACACAGGGATGTATGGATAACATTTTACATAAGACAGAGCAAAGATATTTTCTCTATTAGATGCAGCTAGTACTTTCTTGCAGATACCATTAGACAAACAATACCTAACTCACAGCGTTCATTACACTGTTTGGCAGATATGTCTTCAATAGACCACCGACTCAGATCTATAGCCTTAAAAGTGCACCAGAAATCCTCCAGAATAAGATGGCTTTAATGAAAAGTGCATTAGTAACCTGATAATTAGAAAAAAGCAAGTATGGCTGATGACATTTAGAGCTTGTTTATACCTGGTTACTTCAGGTGACTAGTATCTGGGTTTTACCTTGATAAGACTTTAGTTGCATGCATTTACTTGGTAATCAAATGTGCCTCCAGCTGGTTGGACTGAAATCTGATTGTGTGGAATGGGACATACAAACATGCTTGTTACGCAGTGACCAATTACTAATTGCTTATCTGTTCCTGTGCTATGTGAACTAACTATGAAGTTGGTAGCTGCCTCAAAATTCCCAGTCTTGCATGCTGTTGTGCATGTCTTCAAATGTAGGGCAACAGCTTCAGCAGTCCATGCAGACATGAAAACAACTGCTTGGACTGAATAACTCAGCGATGACTCTGATTGCAGCCAAAGCACATGCCACTATGTTCCATGATTATATTCCTTGAAGATATGGATCACGTGCCCACGGCATGAGGAAGAGTTTGGGTTGTGCTGGAAGAGGTTTTGGTTGTGGAATATGTCTTGGAGAGACGGATCCATTGACACTGCTAAAACATGGTTCAAATGGAGCTCAGACCACCTCCTGAAGTGGTTTAATTGATTGGATATGTATCCGTTTGAAATGCGTCTTTGGTGCATTTACACTTGCATTTTCATGTGATCTGGCCTCATCCAGATATGATCCTAATACTCAAGACACATGAATATGCAAGTGTAAACGCACCCAAGATGCATTTAAAGCACACATCCAGTCAATCAAACCACTTTAGGAGGGGGTCTGAGACTCATTTGTTCAGATGTGTATCTGTTTTAAATGAGTCTTGGGAGCGTTTACACATGCATTTTCATGAGGCTTGGCCTAATCAAGATATAAACCTGATACTCAAGACACTTGAAGTGACCAGGTACAAACAGGGTCTTAAAGACCTTGCATGTTGCATACATACTGTCCATTCTGTGTTGACAACACCAAAATGTGATCTTAGAGGAAGAAATCTGTAAGGACCCTTTAGGCCTGGAATCACTTCAAGTGTCTCAGTGACAGCTATTCCGAGACATTCTCAGCTATTTCTGAGACATTGAGGCACCGTGTATTAATAAGCATGTAATATGTCTGGATGAGATCAAAGCCCAGGCTTTTTAGAAGGAGAAACAGCCAATGCTGCTTGGTGTCTTGATGTCTTCTATGCCTGCATTTTGTGAAGTTGCTCCCTAATGTTCCAGAGTCTTCCCTGATTTAAGACAGATGTCCTGTGCAGATGGAAATGGAGTGTCTTATTGCGGTCTGGGCATTTGGACACATCTTTAGGTGTCTGCTCTACATTAATTCAGTGTGCGGAGAGATCACTTACCACTTATTCCCTTAATCAACGCTAAAGACCGGTGAGATGTCAGAGATTGCTGTTGCATATGATGTGCTGTAATCTCACTGCTGAGGAAACAGCTTGTTATGGCAGATACTTAAGCAAGGCATCATGAGTTAAGCTGGCACAGTTCTCCCAGGTAATCACAGAACTGATGAGCAAGCTGAAGGCCTATGAGGAAGAAATGCCTAAAAGTATAACCCTTCACACCCTCCAAGCTTGATACAATCAAGCAATTCAATCAGGCAAGGATGCTGTGCTTCTGTTAAACACTTTATGACCAACAGATGCCCTAAGGGTTCGGCAGACATGCCACTCAGCTCAAAGCCTACTACACATTCAGACATCATTTTAGAACTTCAGATGGATAGTGCTGCTCCTGCACTTGATGGCAGAGATACTGCACTGCATTCATTATGGTGTCCAAGGCCACCAAAGAGCCAAGTACAAAGTATAGTGGTCTTGAATCATTTGAATACGTTTGAGATATGGTCAGCACATGCAGAGAAGGTCAGGTGTTGAAGCCTACTCAAAGAAGAGAACCTCTAATCACCATACCACTCCCTCATCACTTTTAGGAGAGAGTACCAGAATGTGTTATGAACTGAACAAGGAAACGTGCTTGTTAGTTGGAGACTATTTTTCAGAGAAAATCACTGATTGCCAGCTGTCCACCCTCAAAGAGCTTTACTTATCTAGGATGAGGAAGAGGGTGGGGAAATTCATGGCTGACCCCATCTCAGCAAAGCCCAAGAGTGCGAACCCTGAAGACTTGAGCCGTCACCTCTTTTTCTAAATCTGTCTGATGTCCCTTGTTGGAAATGGTGAAAGACTATTTTTCCAGGTTCAGCTATATTACTCAGTTAGCCATAGAGATGGCCATAGAGATAAATAGAGAAGTAGATTGCTGATAGCATCACTATTTACACAGCTTCCTCTTTGCACTGAAAAATGAATGCTTGTCTATGAGCACAATGTCAACATATTCCCAATAATGCAGAACAATTATACTGTGGTGTACAACAGGAACCAATTTATGGCTATTAATGTAACACATGAGGTTTAATTTAACTAGCTCTCATTTTAGGATTCATTAAAAACTGCACAACACAGTAAAGGACTAGTAATGTGTGATTTACCAGTTCTAAATGTCATTGTTTGTTTACAGCTGCCATAGGTATTATTCTATAAGTAACACAGTAGAAGTACACTGTTAGCTGGGTACTATAGCCTCTACAGTGATTCCCATAGAGATGGTAGTGAAAATTAGCATTATTGCAATGATATATGCAAAAAAAAAAAAAAACAAGAACAGTGTTGAAACATGCAATAAACTGTGGAGAGGTGTCACGCTTCCAAGTTTCCCTGCTGCTTCCGAGTTTCCCCACTGCCTCCGATCTTCTGAACTCCATCTCCCAGAGTTCCATATGCGATGACGTCATAGCCACACGTCCGGAACCCACCAACGCATACCGTTCTCCAGTTCCTCGTCTCCCGAGTACTGATTACACACACCTGTTCATCATTACCTCTGTTTGTATATAAACCCCTCTGTTTCACTCACTCCTTGTGACGTATTGCCAAGCCTAGTTTGCATACCGAGTGTTCTCTCCTGTTATCCCTGTTTGCTATCTCTGGTTTTGACTTCTCTTGTGTTTATTAATTTACTCTCTTGGATTCTCCTTTTGGTTTGTTTGCTGGTCTGTTTGATTCTCTGGTTTTCAACTCCTGCCTGTCTTCCTGTTTTTGACTCTGCCTTGCCCCTCGGTTATGTTTGCCTGGCTTTTGCTGTTAAGTCTTTTAGCTCTGCTTGCATCAAACTAAGTTTGTTGGTTCTGACAAGAGGACCACAGTTTATACAAGTCTATAGGGAAGACTACGGAGAGTATGTGCTGCTGTAACAGTAGTAGTGAACCCTCTGTCAATTCTTTATATATATATATATATATATATATATATATATGAATACACAGTGGCTAATAACCTTCTTGTTTGCTAACATATACCTGTCAAAAATGACTACAAAACAGTTGTCAATTTAATTAAGTTTTTCGAGTACTTGTACTTTACTAGACTTTACTAGACACAGTCTGTAAGAAATGCAAACCTTTTACTCCACCGCCTTTGAAAGACAAATATAGTACTTTGTATAGTATAGTATAGACAAATATAGTATTTGACTCCACCACATTTCTACGAAGGTTCTCTTTGTCTTTAATTTTAAAGCACAGCTTTGAAGTCAGCAGACAAATGATCTTTTCTAAAATGTTACAGTCCATACTGAGCTCCTCACAGGAGAAAAGCCAATCGCAGGAACCTCCTATTCCGTCAAGTTCAAAATACTGCTTTTTTTGAACACTTGGCAGTTATAATGAAGGCTACTACTATAGGCAGATAAAGATGAGGATAAAGGTTCATTACCAGAGAATCCATGACCACATCATTTTTTTTTTTATTAAGAAATATTTGTATCGTTTTAAGTGTTTGCTCTGTTTACCATGCAAACGCCATCAATGCTTTCATAAATTGCCATCCAACCTCATAAAGCATGTTGGGATATGTCAACATTTGTTTAATTCCAGTAAACATTTTAAGCTAGGTTGTCTGTGCCTGTTGAAGTTGCATTTTTAATGCTATCATTGGTTAAATGACATTTTATGGATTCAGCTAATTAAGCTAATTGTAATATTGGGCCAACATTACTGGGGCAGTCATGGGCTGGAGGTTAGGGAGCCAGCCTTGTGACCAGGGGGTCACTGGTTTGATTCCCTAAGCTGACAGGAAACAGCTGAAGTTCCCTTGAACAAGGCAGTAACCTCCAACTGCTCCCTACCGCTCAGTGCAAGTGTGCTCACTACCCCCTAGTGAGACCGTTCACTAGTGTTTGTGGATGGGTTAAATGCAGAAGACAAACTCCTCTGTGTGCTAAACTGTAATTCTAATTTTGTATGTGTAACTGATTCTCACACTGTGTTGCTACTTGTTGCACACTTTTTCATAAGTGGCTGCTCACTTATACAATCATATTTGCCACAGTAGATATGAGAGGTAACTTGAAGATTGCAGATGGTATGTTTGTGAATATACGACCTGGGGATCAGGGGATAGAGGGGGATGCGGGATAGAGGGGGATCTGGGGATAGAGGTGACCACAACTACTGTTGTAAACACAGTGGGTGAATTCATACGGGAGCCAGTTATAATGGAAACAAGTTGGGACATAACACCAGGTCCTGTGTGAATCTACTACTGACACATATTAATAATTAGCTAGCGAAAATGCAGAGTTAACTCATGTGACTGAAGCCTTTTCAGTAATTTATGTTTTAATTTTTTAACATAAATTTTTGTAACATCACCTGAAGGCAATGATGAGGGTCGTCCAGCTGTTTCACCTTTCAGGCAAAGCTGTGTAATAGAAGTAAAATGAACATAACCTACAACATTAGAACATGTTTAATGAGTTAAGCTAAGGCTGAGTTAAGCTAAGGTCTTGGCCTGAAATGACTGAACTGAAGGAATATAGTGAGAGAAAATCTGAAACTGGGATATCTTCCTCAAATACCAAACACATAAAGCTTAAAGACACAAAGCAAGTCTCTCAGAAGTGAGAACTTCACAGTTCAAAGTTTCCAGCCCTTCTCTCGTGGCTAATAGTCATCATTCCAAAGCCGTATCCAAGATCTACAGCCAACCTACACTGTCAGCAATATTGATAAAACCTCAGAAGTGGTGAAGAGGCAGGTGAAAGCAGTGATGAGGAAGGCTGCCACAACAACTGACTGCTGGAGTGCAAGGCTAAGGAGTTTTATTGGAGTTACAGCACATTGACTAGATCCCAACAGTTTTAAAAGGCATTTTTGTTGGTTTGGTGGTCCATGCAGACAGTTGAAGGGTGCTCATTCTTTGACATGTGCGATAAATTACATATGTGGTATGAAATTGTTAGAACCATAACTGATAATAGCTTAAACGGAATATTGTGTTTGGATAGGATGAAAACAATGTTACTGCTGAAGAGGTAACCAAGGAAGAAGAAAAGTAAGATGGTGGGCCTAATAATGTAGAGATGGAAGTGCACTTCCATCAACACTGAAGACGTTATGGCTAAAGATGATTGCCTTCATTACCAACTGCCAAAGCATCATTGGTGTGCTTGCCAGTTTCTACATTGGATGCCAATAATGCAAATAGGCCCACAAGAAGCTGTCAAGGTCAGTCATCTTCAGGTCTTTCTGGAATAACACTACAAGGTCCACTACTGCTCCTGCAGGGGTGGTTGAAAAGCAGTGCAAACTTCTGTTGGTACAGCCTAACGCAACAAGCTGGAATTCCTGTTATTTGGCTGCTGAGCATATCGTGAGAATCCTCACAGATCAAGGAGAGGGGGCTGTGAGAGCTGTCTGTGCTGCACTCAATGTTCCCATGTAAGTACTGAATGTTTGTTTGGGTGTGTGTTCTATCTTTCTGTTTCACTGTATACACTGCTAATCCTTAGAGTTCCTCTATGCTGAACCTGTAAAGGGTTTTCCAGCAAATCATAGTTCTAATTTTTGTGAAGTCCTACTTTAAGAAGTCCTATTCCTAGTTCTTCTACTAGGGAATAGGTACATAACATTCTGTGTAATCTGAAATGACTGGTCTCTTAAATACGCCTGAATGCGTATGGTGCACTCCAACTGACACTGACTTTTTGGGATGGCTGGTCTAAAATCACCAACCTGATCGCCAAGCTTGAGAAAAAAAATTAGGTGAGGTCAATCATTCTCTGAGTAGAGTAGTTTTAGAGCCATTTTTTGCCATTTGTGTTTTGCACACAGAGAAATTTGTCTTCTGCATTTAACCCATCTGTGAAGTGAAACACCCCCCCACACACACATACATGCACACACATACGCTAGAAAGCAGTGAACACATTTGCCTGGAGAGGTGGGCAGCCCTATCCACCACCTGGGGAGCATTTGGGGGTTAGGTGCCTTGCTCAAAGGCACTTTAGTCGTATACTGTGAGTTCAGGGAATTGAACTGGCGACCCTCCGGTCACAAGGCTGGTCAACAAAAGTGTTGCTGACATTCTGCAAGCTGCTAGTTGATGCCCTGCAAGATGGTTTGAAAAGTCATTCTTAATCCAACATTCAAAACATCCTGAACCAGCGATGAAGACACCCTCAAACTAGGATATAATAGGATAGAAAAGACTATTACTACATGTTCCATGGTCAGTTTCTCATTTTTTAAACTGATCTTCTATACTTGCTTACTTACTTGCTTCATGATGATGGCTATGATGATGAAGAAAACGATAATAATATAAAAACCCATTATTGGTTCTGATTAAGGCCTCAGTTACATCAAGGAATATCTTCCCAGCCTTGATGAACCTCTGACAACTCCTCAAGCAATTCTTCAGATCATTTCTTTTCTAATGTGAAGCATGCACACACACACACACACACACACATACACACACACACTCACACTCACACACACACACCTCGACCAAACAACTGGCTGCATACCTGATGTGCACAGCTGAAGATATGGACATGCTGTATCCAACCTGACGCTCAAGCCAAACACAGCCCTGCCTGCCTCACCTTCCTGTCAAAAGCTTTTTAGTGCAGCTGGATTGATCTTCAGTTCAGGAAGGAGAAGAATTAATTCACATAACTTTGAAAACCAGCTGCTACTCAAGTTGAATATAGACTTCTTCAAGTCTGACTAACTTGACCAAACTGAGAACTTTCTCACCTGTCACCAATAGAGACCTGTGAGATGGACAGTACGGTAAAAGTCTGTCATGACAAATTGCTTGCGTTCACAGCAGAAATGCCCTTCTGCCAGAAAAGGAAGAAAACAATATGTTAATCCTCAGTAAGGTGTACAATTTGAATAATAACAATTCTTAAGAAATAAAGAGTCTTTGGCGTAGGCCCCAACCTGGTCTTGAAGTGTTCAGAGCCTCGCAGATCCATATCTGGTAGGGGCTGGAGCCTGCTCCCTGGACAACTGGACTGGGACCAAACTGGTGGTCAGGGGGAGGAAGGAGGAGAACGTTGAAACGTCGGCACCTGAAAGCTGCGAAACAGGAGTGTAAGATCTGACTTTTTAAAGTCAGGTGGCAGGCTGCGATTGGCCAGAG
This sequence comes from Semaprochilodus insignis, assembly GCA_034552555.1. Taxonomy (NCBI): domain Eukaryota; kingdom Metazoa; phylum Chordata; class Actinopteri; order Characiformes; family Prochilodontidae; genus Semaprochilodus; species Semaprochilodus insignis. The sequence continues at coordinate 58,559,013 of CM067474.1, forward strand.
TAATGAATGAATGAATGAGTGTCGTGGCATTGGAGCCTTCCTGGCAGAACTTGCGCTAAAGCTTTCATTTCTTTTGGACTTCACTGGCTGGAAGTTTTATTTGATTGTAGGTTAATACAATTTATTAGTCTTTATTGAGTCTTTTGGTCTCACTTAAAGCAGTTTAGCAGTTATAGAGCTACGGGTCTGTATCTGAAACACAAAGATGTTTTTTTAACATACCATGTACTCCAGCACTTTAAAAATTTGACTGAACAACTTTGGCATGTTTTGGACTTATATTTGAACTTTGGACTTATATTTGAGTATCTACACTTTTGCTCAAGTTAAGGACTTGTGTACTTTATCCCCCAGTGTTATGTTTATGGCCTACTGATGCTGAACCAAACAACTCTCAGAGGTCCATTCCACAAAGTTGGCAGTGGCCCCTTTAACTTCTTGTTGCCCTTGTTGCTAACAATGCATGCATGTCCACAAAGGCCACAGCAAAAGATGTCAGCAGGTAGAATCAATGCTTTCGTTTTCTATCACTGTATAAAAGAGACACAGGGTCTTCTGAGTGCAGGTGCAAGTTCATTCAGAGGACAATTTGGATCCAAAAACACTCATTTTCAAGTGGTTTTAGCAGAGTAATAATAAAGTACAGATGATTTGTGACTTATGTTCCTATTTAAAATAAACACAAAAGTAAATAAAAATCTCCATTTTTGTCAACTTTGTTGGAACACATTTTTGGTGCCTGAATTAAATACAAGTGCAGTCAAGTGCTGTAAGCCAGTGACTTGGCTCTTAATAGTTTATACGAACTCTTATAGTGTACAAACTTTTTATTGATTGCTTGCATAACCACCATAGACTGATAATGAGCCAACACTCACCCGAAAACATCATGACATGCGAGGCTGAAGTCAGCTTATTATTCGCCAACTTCTTGTTCAATTTTTTTTCCATTCTACTTTAAATGGTGCAGCGGTTAGCAGCATTTGGCTGATGCAAAAGAACATAACTGTAGCATCATTTAAGGCGGCACAGGAAATTCTGAACAAAAAGCTGGACTGGTAGCCTGAGTCACCAAAATGTGACTGCTGCACTGTTTAGAGTATAATGAGAAAATTCAAACAGGAAACTGGTGAATAAGTAGATTTATGTAGACTTTAGTGGTTAGCTGATAAAGGTTTTCATAGAGTACAGCGGGACGTTGCCATCAAAAATAAACTTTATTCACTCAGGTACAGCCAATAACAGAGCAGTTCCCATGATTATTCTTAGCTTCCACAGTGGATCCTCTGAAGCCATGGGCGGAGACACCCAGATGGGGATGGTATTACTGTGATGAGTCCCCAATTGATGCATTAAAGGGAGCCAAGTTTGAATGGCTTGTTGAATCCCATGTTTAAAGGTGGTCTTATATCACAGTTTGTGGGTTGGTAAGGCCCTCCAGATACTCAAATGAGCACAAGCACTGAGTTTTTCATAATATGTACCCTATAAATTTAGATAGTGTGTACACCTAGAAAACACAGAACAAACCAGTGCTGCAGCATCATTGCAAATAGGCCATTAAAAATCCATCTCTGCAATGAAAATTGCTTTTTCGGAATAACACGGCAAGGAAATAGGATTTGAGCAAAAATAAACCCATGAACTTATACACTGAAGCGTAAATTATTCTCCCTAATGAATGCCTGGTTATTAATTTGTTCTAACAGGAGAACTAATGACCCATCAGTGAGTTCTTTCAGAGAGATTTTCTGTGCTCTTTTGTTTGTAAGTCTTTCGGTCATTTGTTGAACATATTTCACAGTATTTGCTCTTATTAGAGCACTTTAGTGCCTAGCAGGGTGTTTATATATGATAGCATGAGTAATACTTTCTCCCCCGAGAGACTCCTCCAGTAAATGTGTTGCATCCGTGTGCAAAGCCTGCCACTGACCTCATCGCTTGTCATTGACCACATGGCTTGTCAGGACACATGAATCTTCTGCAGCTCTCCAGCCACTTAAGAGAAAAGCATATATTTTTGGCTCTTCGTGTCTGCTTTCTCTATATAGCTTAGTGGCGTCACTATCACCAGCGCAGGCAGAGGAATCGCCCTGGGACCGATAGCATGAGATGGCCTGTGGTGGCCAGGCAACATGACGTCTTTATTGGACCCCTTATATTGATACTTACGCTTTTACATCTATGACTCATGTGTACCTATAATAACTTATTGCTCTTCAGCTATAACAGTCCACATTAGAGAATCGCCAGTTGACACAATGAAATACTGAGTAAGGACAACAATGACATCGCTGTGTGCTCATTCATTTTAAGGAAATTTTCCCACAAGTATTAAATCTGTAATAACTGTGTAGTTACATGTTAACAATACATGCATTCACAGTGTAATTATAGGTGTCGTATTCACTGTTATGTATGGATTACAGTAGAACAGCTTAGGTAAATGTGTGTCGCTATTACACAAGTAATTATGCTGTTATAACTGTCAGTATACGCTTGTGTAATAAGTGACTGTGCATTGTGAAGTAGTGTGCAACAATATTGTTACCCGATGATATACTATTCTTCTTGGTTCATATCTTTTGTCCTCTAACTCATCCCACAGTTTTTGAGACACTATTCTACCTCTGGAATGTTCAGCATGATTGGGAATGCAGTGCTTGCATACAGCTTTTTTGGTCCAACAAACGGTTTTCGTTTCATTGTGTTAAATGTTGAATTCTTTGGGTGCAAAGGTTTCTGTGTCATCAGTAGTTACATTGTTATTGTATGTATTATAAATGTGTAATTACACAGTTATTGTGGTACTTAAAATGAAATGGGACTGGTAATATTAGTATTGCATGATTGCATGATATATCTAGGGCCCATTCAGTCCCATTCCTTCCATTGATATAGCCCACATTGAATGTCCTATTGAATGCCTACAAATTACTCACTATTCAATTTTGGCAAATCTTATATCACTAAGACTTTACCGAAGGCCAGCATTCATTAAGGTACGTACGCCTTTCATGACAACTGACATAAACCTGCATGAACATGCGGAAAAAGCTTATTCCTACAATTGGTAACGGTGCAAAGGCTGCTTTCATCAATTTCAATGTCATTCCACCTTCATAAGTGTTATTAAAACTGAAGCTTGTTGGAGTAAGCCTTTATAAATGTCTACATAGGCTTATGTCTATTGTCAGAAAGGCTCATAAAGAAATGTTGTGTCCTTATGGATGCTGCCCCTCACTTCAAATTGTAAGGAACAATTCTAGCTGTTGTACCATGTAATCATTATTAAGGGTGACGCTCTCTACGCTTACATTTGTTTGATGAGATTTTTCCAAGTATAGTCACAAAGCTTAGCACTACAGTGCCTATTCCAGGCAGGGGAAAATTACACACACAGGAATAACAATTTCAGTCAAGGATCAAACAGGCTTGTTTACTGAGCTTCACATGATGGAATTAAAATTGAGTCACTCTGTGAAATGCATGCAGGTCTGAAGTGGTTTGAAGGGCCCAGATAACATTAAGTGGAGTGTCAAAAACACATGCAGAGAAGGTTTACGCTTAAGCTGACAGCGATGCTGACAAGTACCTGAGTGCAAGGTGTCAATAACATTTCCCTCCATCACCTCTGCTTATTTCTTTTAAACATTCTGTAGTCAGCATGCTTTTTTTTTAAACCACAAACGCAGAGCTTTGAAAAGCAGCGTGTTATTGTTACATCTACCACGTTCAACTGAAGAGATAAGACTTCTCAAAAAGATTTCTTTCCCTGACATTTTCTAAAGAATCAGAAAGTTTAAAGTCATTGTGAGTTTCAACACAGTTTATTTCTGTTATTCTCTTTCTTGATTGTAAATGAAGCCAAAATGCTAAAAGGGCAGAGGGTTTGACGCTTAAAACGCCTTCCCATAGCGGTAATATGTGTTTCATACAGCATACGGCAACAGTAATAGAAAGATATATAGTAACTTCAGGCTCCTGCAGATGGCACAGAACAAGGATTACAGTGCTATAAATACCTGCAGGGTGTGCAACGGAATTCATAGATTGAGAAGAGCTGTTACAGTGCAATGAATGCCTCGTCTGATGTGTGGAAAATGGGTCCAAAGCAGATGTTAATGATTGGCTAAAAGGAGTGATTGCGTTTGGGGCCCGCTGAAGGCCATAGTGTGAAGGAAGTAGCTGAATGTGCAGGTGTATGGAAGTGTACGGTCATATGGGTCTACCAGCAAGTGGCTAAAATCCCAGTCTACAGGAAATTCTCCTCAGGATCGTGCCAGGGAAAGCATCCACCAAGTCTGGTCCAACTGCACTTGATTCCTTGATGCAAGAGTGGCTGAACATTGGATTTGGCATGGACTGGACAAGTTTCTGGATGTAGCCCATGTCAATCACATTTGTTGAGGTACATTTCAGTCACAGGTGATTTTTTTTTAGTCTGGTGAGTTTATATATATAGTCTGACTCCAGTTTGAACCTGGTCAGTTGTACAATCTGAACCAGCTTGTCAGATGTAGGATTTAACTAGAGATGGCAAGATACCACTCAATTCCAACCAATCCTGTATTTTTCCTTTAAAGACTACAATGGTTTTAAAAAAGTAGTTTTAATTAAAGCAATTCCCTTAATATGTGGGGGATCTAGATGAAGCTGTAGGAGTATCTAAATGTAGGCTATCAAACTACTGACCCTGCTACCGATATTCATCAACACTGATATACCAATTCTAGTACAGTACTCTTAAAAGTAAAGGTGCTACAATGGCTCTTTGCAGTGAAGCCATAAATAGAGCACTTTTGGCTCCACGAACAATTTAGCAGGCAAAAAGTACTGAGTTGTTTCAATTGAGTTGTTTAAAGAATCATCAAACTGAAAGGGTTCTGGGGAACCAGAAGTAGATGACTGACAGCATCAGTAGCCATCCGGTTGGAGGTGAAACCAGCAGGAAGGTACGTCTCCAGGATGTTATGGTGATTATTGTTCTATGGCAATGCTCCATGCAGCACAGAATTGGTATAGTCAATGAAAACATGTGACTGATGGTTGCATACATTCATATAAACAGTGACTACATTTACATTGATGAATAATTAATACATTTACATTAATAAATACATAATTTACATTAATAATAATTAATTAATTGCAAAAAATAGATTTCAAAGATTTAGTTTAAAAAGTTTAAAAAGTACACAAGCACTTCAGATGATGATCTGATCATAAGAAAACTATTGGTCTCCTTGAATTCCTCAATACTTAAATTTATATACCTCCAAAATGAGCATAATGGTCAATTTATGTTAATTAATGGTGGTATCACTGAAATAAGTGTTGAAATAAGTGTTGAATGTTAAAATAATGCAGCTAGCTGGTAAAAACAGTTACACACTAATATCTAGGTCTCTTTATTCTTGGAATCTAATAACTGCTTTATATCCAACCTAAGTAATCAGAATATACAATTCACATGACCCCCCTAACAATCCGATAACTGAGTAAATCAGACTATGATCTGTAAATATGTGCCTGTAAATGTGTTTATTGCTATGATAATAGCATTATTGAAATAAAAGTGGAGTTCCTGTTTGCACACAGACTGATGATATTTTCCAGTTTTGCATTAAAGACCCAGGATTCACTAAAACACATCAGAAATAATAAAAATTTAATGATACTAAAACTGAGTGCTGTATTAAAGATCCACAAAAGATTAAGTTAAAATGTAAGCTATTCTGAGAGCTGTGTGGGCGTGGCCAATGAGCATCTTGATTGACAGCTCTCTGTTCAACATATCTACCCTGCTCCATCCCTCAAACAAAACTAAAATCATTATCCAGCTTTTACAGATGGGCAGATTGACAAACAAACGAATGAACGGTCAGCTACAGACAGGTGGTCTAGCTTGCGAGCTTTTGGATATTCTGGTTAGCTGTAGCTCCACTATGTTTCTGACACTGTTTTGTGTGGGTGGAGCACATAATTCATGTGATTGGTTAGGAAATGCTTACATAAGCATTACCCAAGAGTAGGACCACCCAGTTTACATATAGAAGAGAGAAATAAGATGAAATACAGCAGACATTTGTTAGACTCATTAGAAGATGATATAATAATATGTACTTTGTTGATGTGTATTGTTGATGTGTATTGTGGGGTTTAAATTTGGTTCTGCATGTACACTAACGTTCTTTGAAGATTGGATTTGGTTGAATATGAATGGCTATGCCTGGATTTCAACTTCAGTATTGTTAAATTTCCTTCGGGATCAATAAAGTATCTATCTATCTATCTATTTATGTATCTATCTATCTATCTGTTGCAACTGTGCTTCTGACAACATCCAGTTCATTCTACCCTTGTAGCTGACAGCAAAAGATGGGTAAACTGAACTCTTGATGGAGTGTTTCACTAGCTGTTGTGGTATGCTAAAGAATTTCCAAGTCTGCTCCGGTGAAACACATGGAACGTCTGATTTGTCAGTGTCTGTCAACTATTATGATGGGAATGCAGAATTACAGTGCAACAGTCATCACTTTATATGTGATAGTTAATTAACATGGACTTAACCACTATTCCTTCCTGTCCCAGTGTTTTCGAAGAACAAGAAGAACATATAGGCTCATTACACAGAGTGAATGATGACAGATGAAACACCAGCCTTAATTTGTTCTGAATCTGCCGAACATTAATTAAGCAGCATCCTGGCCGAGGTTTGCTGAAACCTTTTCAGCAATTAATTTCCCCTGCCTGCGCTGTAATAGAGAAGATCCAGGTCTCAAATTGAGTCCACGTCCTGACTCTGACACTGTTTGCATTCGGCTGATGAATGAATCTGTGGCAGGATTTCTGAACCAAATTAACAAAGACGTAGACGAGCTTCAGGAACGTTTTCGGATTTATTGTCCTTTCACGTTTATGATCAAATGTCCAAGGAATTGTGATTTTGACAAGTATGAAAGACAAGGAAAGAGTCTACTGTCCCAGAAATATTCTTCAGCGTATGTCTGTCTGTTAGAGAAGCTCTGCTTTGATGTGTGCGTTTATCTTAAAGCCTGTGCCTAAGCTGACAGCGATGCTTCAGCATTGCGATTTGGCTTCTCTTCATAGCCTTCATAGTCAACCATGAAAGCAAAGCATATGCACTGGCAGGCAGCCATTGTAGTGCATGCTACAGTCATGGCAATCTCATGAAAGAATGCTTTGACATTCTTCCTTAAGGTTAGCATATATTATAGAATATTCAAGATCTTCAAAAGTGAAATATGTTCCTACATTGTCCATTTGCGATTTCCTGTATTTGGCCATGGATGGCGTACCCTCTCACATGGCTCATTGCACATTTCTTTCAAAGCTAAATAAGTGTAGCGTTAATTCACCATTGCAGATAAAGACAGAATGATCCAGTCTGCAAACTCACTTTCCTTTATCCCATAGTGATGGCGGCTGCAGGCAGTTGTTAAAGCTCAGGTGTATGTCCAATGAATTAGTTCCACTTTTCATATTCTTATAATAAAATCAGACACATTTCTGTTGTAGCTTCTAAATGCTCTTTCCGTCAGCTGTTTAAACAGTGGTTTAAAAAATAGTTAGCATCTGCAGAAAAGGCTGTTTATACTTTTCGTTCTTTTACTTTTTGCCCAATGACTTGTAAATGACTTTACAGTCAATGAGGCTTCTGTTCTTTCAGGCAGTACAGGGAAACGTTTAAATGATTGTATGTGGTAACTGAATGCCTGATATAGATGCAGCAGAACCAGGGCATATGATGGGGGCTCCAATTATTGACAAATTAATGACTCAATGCAAATTCACCCTTAACTGTTTCGCGGCTTGACTTGGATTTTCTGGGGTTGTGTGTAGTCATTACTGCTGTGGCATTCTCCCTCAGCTTGCAGCAGCTTTGAAATGATTTCAAATAGCAAACATCTCATTATTGAGACACCTTGATGGACAGAACAAACGCTACATGCAGTAAATGAAGTGCTTAATAAAACATGCAATAATAGCACAATGTGTTGGTCATGTGATTTAGAATGACTTCATCACTTTCTTATTGATTGTTTAGCTGTTGCCTGGCAATTATTGCATGAATATTCTCATTTTATATAGACTATTAAATTGTTGGGCTTTTCTACATGTATGTGTTGTCCCTCTCCCACATGGACAGGATTGGTTAACCACCTGCTCCCATACATGACACTGAAATTTAGTCCCTCAAGTCCCACAGGAGTCATGCTTGGGAGTGCAGACCTGTAATATGAACTACTGAATACTAACTGTTTCAAGGTCAGTCATGATGTGAAATATAAAGGCTAATTTTGATTAGTTTTAAATAAGATTTAAAATAGCAGCCACTGATATGGACTGCTTGTGCTTAATTTGTACTCTACATTAGGGCCAGTTGTGCGTTTCACTTTTGGCTCATGTGTGGCCCTACCCTGGTGTGTGAGTGGCCTTCAACTGACAACTGTAAGCGGACCACCCAAATGCCTGCAATTTATGTGGTAAATTGGCCAGATGTAAATGGAGGGTGTGGGCCACTCCAGCTGTCTGAAACAGTTTTCATGTGGATCTGTTCCAGATATGGCCCACAATTTGTGGGCAGCTCCTGGTCTGGATTAGGCTCATTTGTGTGCTTCACATTTGGCTGGCACGTGGCCCTAATCTTGTGCATATGTGGCACATGTCTTTCAACCAGGAGCAGCCGCCAAAGTGCTGTCAAACCCAACTATAATTTTGTTGGACATTAAAAAACAATTTAGACTGGATGTGATTCAGTCTATGATCCCTATGATCAGGAGATTGCAAAGGCAGATGCCCACAACTACCTATGGTGTGAAGTCTAAACTTTGAGAGGGTGGGGTTGTTCCACGAGCATGTATGAAATAATCACTGGAAAGAAGACAAGAACTTTCTGAATATAGACCCATTCATTGGAAGATAGAGGATAGACGGGAGCCTTCTACATTTCCTGAATCCAATTTAAGCGCTGCCGGACACTCTGTTCCTACAGAACATGGAGTTTCTGCAATGTGAAAATTTGAGAGTGAATTGGCCAAAGCCCCGGTGACCGCAATGCAATCACTATGCACCCATCCATATACATTACAATATCCAGCTGGACTAGCCGGTGTCTGGATTGTGACGGCTCCCCAGCACTGGCTGCTAATCGCTGTGGAAGCAGCCTCTACAATGACGGCAGCAGACAGTAGGGCTGGAAAGCATTGCTAAGCACAGAGGGGTTGTTTATCTTGGGAGGCAGGCCCTCCCTCCATCAACTTGCCAATAGAGACAGCACAGTGAACCACGCTCCTCAGCAAGATAAGCTGCCCAGACCGGGCCTTTCTGCCAGGCCTGACAGACAAGAGAAGAGGACTTCCATGAAAGACCTGTGAAATTAGAATTTTCACAGGCGATACTCTGCTTTATTGAGATTTTTGCCTGAGTTTTATCTCCATTTACAGCTGATCTATTTACAACCGCTCAGACTTGGGATTCTTTCTAGAAGAAATGATGCATCAGTTTGTGTCAAATAGTGTAATGATACTAGGGAAAACTAATAAACCCCAGGTCAGCAACATTGTCTTGGGCGTTCTTGCACTGGCATGTCCGGATTTTGTACGAACGTCCGCTGCTCATGCATTTTGGATTGGGATTCGGCTCAATGTTAACCCAACCATGACATCCCCCTTTAGACCTGGAGACATGGGATCTATGTGGGTCAAATTGCTTGTCTTCATGAATAAAAGAGAAGGTTTTATTTAAATCTGCAGGAACACAGCCTGGAATAATGTGCTAGACTCCTTAGCGTAAGAATTTTATGAGTTTGCTATTTGCTATCAAACTGCGATCACACAGTTTGTGCTCTTTCAATCTGCCAGAAATAGGCTTGCTCTTGTTTAAAGATGTAGGACTAGTTTTTATCTGTGATCCAGAATCAATACAGGAAATTAAAAAAGCCCCTGGGAAGGCGCTGGATCAGTATTGTAATCAGATAGAACTAACAAGGGCAGCAGCAGGGAGGCAGCAGAGACCGACGCTTGACCAAGCTAACATCCTGTAATTGCATTTCTTCAGTGCCCCTGCACTCTGATCCCACAGCTACAGCCTTGGCAATGAGCTGGTGCTCAAAGACCACAATAACAAGGCTTGTGCATCAGTGGGCCCACACAGACCCCTCAAATTTTAAATTTTAAGCCCCAATCAGGATATTTTTACAAGCACTGCAACATCAAAGGATCTGGAATAATCAAAGTGCCCATATTTAACTCTGTCTTAATTAGCATATCAATAGCTGTGATACATTCAGAAACTTGTCCATCTCTGTCACCTCATTAACATTGTGGGGACCGCTGTACCCCGTTTGGTGGGCTCACTTCACACTTCTTTCATTTAGACATGGTGCCTTTTTATGCACACCTAAGCCAAAAGGAAGAACAGATTTGGTATAATGTAGTGGAGTAAACAGTCAGATATTTGACTTTGAAACACAAATCATTTTGAAGACCGACTCCTAATGGGGAAACCAAAGAGGGTTCAGGGCTTAGATATGAGCCAATCGGCCATAACATTAAAACTACCTCCTTGTATCTACACTCACTTTTTATCAGCTCCACTTGCCATATAGAAGCACTCTGTAGTCCGTATGTTTCTCTGCATACTTCGTTCTCACCTTTTACTCTGTTCTTCAGTGGTCAGGGGTAAAATCTTTCAAAACTAATCAATTAATCATTTTACGTCTATAATCAGCACATAGTTCTTTCACTGCACATTATTATATTATTCATACTTATCTTTAAAATGGAATATTGAGTAAACTAGATGCACTTCAATAAAATTTCACAGTGACAGCAGCTGGAAATAGTGTTTGTTCATCAGCAGAGTCATAATAGAACTTAACATTTAAGAAGCTGCATTTAAATAAGAAGGCTAGAGCCATATAGCCTCACTCACGGTGTGTGAAAACAAAAATACAGCAAAATTACTATTTAATTGAACCACTTCTTTAAACAAAATCAGGACCATTTATAAAACATATAAAACAACGATATAGTGTGAATTCGGCAAAGAATTTACACATTAAAGTATTATACCATGGCCATAGCACTACTGTGAGCCTGTGTGCATCAAGATCTGCATGGCCACACAAGCCAGTAGCATGCTGTTACAATATACCTATATATCTCCTTCACTAAGAAGAACATTCAGCCTTCCGATGGTTCTTTGAGTTGTCATGGTCTATGCATAAACATGTCTTTACCAAAAAACCCTTAAAGAACCCTTTTTATGTAACTATGTGTAACACATGTTTACTTCAGACTCCGCTAATAATCTCAGAAGTGATGCTGTGGCTGTCTGGCTATTCCAGACTCTGGGGCTCTGAGGTATCTAAAACGCACGGTCAGTTGGTTCACAAAATGACCATCCGTTTTTTTGGCTGAGTCACAAGCCAGGCAGAAAATAAACAGTTGAGCTGAGTGCTCTAAGCAATGTTGGTTTGTCGGCTCTTCTTGTTATTTTTCATTTCTCCGTGAGTGTTTGTGTCGGTCTCCGAAGAAATGGGATGCCTGGTATGATCGGACCAGCCTGGCAACAGCAAGGCCATTTCAGTTCAGCACACCACTTAATCGTTCTGAACGATGCGCCGGGTTGAAATCCACCAGTCGGTTTGGCCAGACGGAGATGGACAGTGTGCTCAGTGCCATGTCTAATGTGTTAGGAGCCTCACTACAGCAAGATGAAGGGCTCTTCCTAGTGCCTGCTGCTGATATTAAAGTGCATGTTCAATTTTCCATGGGGCAGCTCCACTGGAATGGTGTAAGATTACAAGACGTTACAAGACTTTGCCAACTGAGTCTGAAGCTCAGTTTTTTTGCAAGTCCTCAGATAATGTTGTTTTTTAATCTCATTTTGTGCAGTTTATAATGCATACGCTTGCTTCTAGCAGGTACCAAACTGTTGTGTGACAGGGCTTTATGATAGAGAGTTTGAGCTATGTGCTCTGTGTGCTCGCTTTGAACTTCCTCACCCTAAATTTAGTGCCTCGTGTACACTTCACAGACGACGGTCTTTACAGAAATGGAAGGAAGCGTTGCTGTTGCACTCTAATACCATATTGCGTATTCATCTGTTCACTATTCAGTCACATGAGACTGGTCATATTAAGGAATGCCTTCTGCTGCAGCTCAGAGGGATAGCGATGGTGGAGAATTAAAAAGATTCCAACTATCAGAGCTGAAAAAAAAACAGGAATATGTCCAAAGTAATGCTTTTGATTCATGTTTAGTTCACTGATTCAAAGTCTGTAACATGGATAACATATCATCCCATGCACAGCAGACTGGCTTCATCCCCATTCAGACATTAACACTACTATTTCTATGCAAGTAAAATACCATTTTAAATTGTTTACGTTGTTTACAGACAGATATGTGTATTCAGCACACGGTGCTCAGATCTAAAGCCTGAACGTTATTAAAAGTAGTTGCTGATGCTGCTGCTTCAGCACTGGATGGGCGAGCGGTATAGATTTAATGAGGAAAACAAGAGAGAGGCAATATGTGATGTTCTTTATTAATGAAATTAAACTAGTTTTGTTATCTTAGTTAGAATTAGGTGAATGAGTCAGTGAGCTGGCGCTTGTATTGTAAAAAATATTAATGTTGGTGAACACTGAAGTAATTAAACATTGCTGTATCAGTCAACTTGCTAATCATAAAATAACAGCAAATACTGATATGGTAAGTTAATGTTTCGCTGTACTGCACAGCATTATGGGATATGACGACAACTGTTTTCTATCAATATAAACATATCAGACTCAGGTTTGCTTATGCTTTTGTGGTTTTTTTTTAATCTTCTACAAATGTTTATGATTATTTAAATACAGGATGTGATGTTGCCAAAAAAATGGTAATGGTGCAAAGTCTAAATTGTAAAAGTTAAAATGTCCGTAAAAAGTATGGCTGCACTTTAAAAACGCATATTTTAGATAATCTATGCATACGCAGTGCAGAACACAATGGTTTTTTATGTGCTGTTGAAAGGTTTAAAATCATTTCACAGTTACACATTATAATCACTTGAAATTATATATTTATTTATTATAACTTGATTCAATTTTATACAGTATATACACTCATTGTCTAAAGAACAGTCACACGTTTAGTTGCACCCAGAAGGAATCAACCGAAAGGAATGCAACTTGGTAGGTAGGTTTCACATCATGAGACATGCGAATAATTCAAGTGTCACGCTCGGCCGTGCATGTNTTTAGATAATCTATGCATAGGCAGTGCAGAACACAATGGTTTTTTATGTGCTGTTGAAAGGTTTGGAATCATTTCACAGTTACACATTATAATCACTTGAAATGATATACTTATTTATTATAACTTGATTCAATTTTATACCGTATATACATTCATTGTCAAAAGAACAGTCACACGTTTAGTTGCACCCAGAAGGAATCAACCGAAAGGAATGCAACTTGGTAGGTAGGTTTCACATCATGAGACATGCGAATAATTCAAGTGTCACGCTCGGCCGTGCATGTGCCGCAAGCAAGGACGGGCCTTATGGCTGTGCGTGACTGACCCAACAGCCATGATTAAGGGCATTCAGTGAGCAGAGATGGCCTCCATGAGTCATCCTGTTAGTGCCAGCACCATTGACAGAAAGCTGCATGACGCAGGACTACATGCACGCAGACCGTTACAATGACTGCCCTTAACACCACGTCACCAAAGACTGCAATAGAGAGGCGCCAGACTGTCATGCAGTGACTTAGAATGGTAGCGGGTCATTTTTACTGACGAGTCCGCTTTTGCGTTGGTGGAGATGACCAATGAATCCGTGTGTGGAGGCACTGTGGTCAGATGAACGGTTTGTTGTCACTCGTCACACATCCAGAAGGCCTGGTGTCACTCCACCTCCACCCCTACCACACAATCTGCAGGAACTGCAGGAGAAAATATTCAAGCTCCATGGGATGAATTATCACAGGGCACCATTATGAGCCTCTACAACTCCATTCTGCGACATCTGGCATGTTGTGTTAGCAAACATGGCGGCCTGATGCCATACTGAGAGGCACTATTTTTGTATGTGTAGCTCAATAAATATTGTCCATATCAGTCTAAAGTTATCATCATTTATTGTTCCTGGTAATCTTTATCTTCCTTCCAAGTAGCATTGCGATCTGACACTTCCCTCCTTCATTCTTTTGATGATACGTGTATTTTAGTTTCTTAACACATAAGCACAATTTTTGAAACCATTGATCTCATCAGCAAGCATCCTGCTACATTCAAAAGGCCCATATCTCATAAAATAGGTTCATAAATACAATAGAATTTCTCTTTTTTACAAAAAAAAAAAGTAGTTCTATATTTTGTGAGGTAGTCTGAAGAAAGGTTGGTTCCAGATTTCACCTGGATGCCCCAGACATTAAATGTAGGTGTTCAAATTCACTGGCAGCACTCCAAGCTTAACATGGTGGGGCTTCTTCGAGGAGAGGTTTGGAAACAGTTAAATAAACACATTGAGCCTGTTTACACCTCACATTAATGGGTGTTTCACGTCCGGATTGTGTTTGGATAGACTTTGGATGGATTTAATTTACAGTTTTGCCTAAAATGCAAAACTCTGATTGCACTCAACACATGTGATATGAGTGAACATGCCTGGCTTGAAGGTATTCCATTTACCTCAAGTGCACGAAAGCTCTTGGTTTGGGTTTAACTCCGGCCTTGGGTATTCTTCAACTTTCGTTTTGTTGTTTATTCTTTTACCTACTATTGAGTGCTCAGCAGACACATTTGCAATCACGTCAGTGTATACAGATAACAAAAACACATTCTGTTTACACTTGTGCTAAATATGATCAAGATCTGTCTCTGACCATCTCTGAATGTGGTTTGAGTGATTTGATCATAATCCGATCACAATCCTGGGGGTGTTTACATGCATGTTTACATGCATGTTCATTCAAGTGTAAACAGACCCCATGACATACTTAAAATCATTACTTTGTGTGCGTACCAATACTGTTTAAATGTAAACATTATTGTTATCCAATTTTATATTCTTCTTCTTCTTCTTCTTCTTTTTTTGATTTTTTCTTTGTTCCTAATTAGTCCCACAATTCCAAAATATCGGTCTGATCAGGAATGGTGTGCTTGCATACAGCTTGTTAAATTCAGAATTTTTTCCCATTAAGAATGAATTTCGTGGAAAAGTGCACATTCATCAATGGTACTTCTGCTCGACAAACAGACATTGTTTCGCATATACTATCTTAGGGAAGAACCTCAAGCATGAATTCAAAGTTTGTCTGACTCACCTTTGGATCTTTAGATGTATATTATTTGTTTTCCGCAGTTCTTCCCTTATGTTCCAGTTCCTATAATAACCCATATTCATCAGTAATACATAAGTCCTCTAATGCAGAAAAAAGGGCTGATGTAATTGAAAACAATTTGAACTCCAGAATGTAATTTCCCTCCTTCTCACAAAGGCAAACAGCCTGACATTACTGTGTAACCTTGGTGTCTGCAGTGCTGGCCATTTGGTTTAAGTGAATATTGCTGAAGTTAATGACCTTAGATATTCCTGACAGCCTTTATGTTGCTGTTGTTGCTACACAACATCTTTGCCTTTTGAAATGTGCTAAGGCCATTTGTTTGCATCAGTTGTAGAAACTAGTCCTGATTTCAATGATAAATGTTTCATTAATGAAACACACTGTTGATTAATACCTTTAGTATGTTGGTTTTAAATATTACTAAGGGTAAATTTAAAGTTTCTTTTCTCATTCATTCATTCATTCATTCATTCATTCCTCTTCTAAGCTGCTTATACTTCTGGGTTTGGGGGCGGGGGGATGTCTGTCCCAGCGCTCAGTGGAAAGAATGCAGGAAACACCCTGGACAGGCCACCAGTCCATCACAGGGCAAATAAACATAAAAGTTAATTCATTCATTCATTCATTCATTCATTCATTATCTAAGCTGCTTATCCTTCTGGGTCAGGGGTGCAGCACTCTTTGGACAGAAAACAGGAAACACCCTGAACAGGCTGCTAGTCCACTGCACAGGGCCGATAAATATATAATCACTCATTCATTCGTTCATTCATTCATTCAGGGTCACCAGAGAGCCAGAGCTTATCCCAGCACTCTAAGCTGCTTATCCTTCTGGGTCAGGGGTGTGCTGGAGCCTATCCCAGCGCTCATTGGACAGAAAACAGGAAACACCCTGGACAGGCTGCTAGTCCACTGCACAGGACCGATAAATATAATCACTCATTCATTCGTTCATTCGTTGATTCAGGGTCACTGGAGTGCCAGAGCTTATCTCAGCGCTCAATGGGACAGGCCACTGCAGATAAAAGTTAAAGATGCAAAATAGAAATATTGAAAATATATAATAGAAATATAATAGAAAATATAATCTCAAGTGCTTGTTCAGTCTTTTGTCATCTCA
>CM067474.1:58575568-58632192 GCA_034552555.1 Semaprochilodus insignis
GGGTGATTTCATCGGTAGCTGGGATCTCTGCTGAGTTTGAGCTGATGTTGGAGATGCAGCTCCACTAAACAAAGCTCAAAACAAATGGGCTGAATGTTTTAAGGTGCACATAAAATACGTTTTGTTGCTTCCAGCAGTATGAATAAACAGTGACACCGGACTACTGTCCATCGTAAAAAGTGAAACCAGTGTGATGCGTCATCAATTCAGATCTTCATCACTGGTACATATGCCAGTGCGTTTAATCCTTCAAACTTCAAGTACAGCTCAGCTTGACCCACCATCCTTCAAGACAAGCATCAACACTCCAGCAAATGGCTTCCACTGGCTTTTTGAACAAATGAGACCCTCACAGCTGTAACTGTGGTGTGACAAACCAGACACTCGGAGATCTAATATAAAAGAGTTCAGTGGATGGTTCAGTACAAGGAGCCAACCAGAGGATAACAAAATGACCAAAACAGACATGGAAAAGGCAGAGACAAAGCCAGTAAACAGGCCAGAGTCAAAATACCAAATAACAGCAACCAACCAACCAACCACAATACAAAGGGGAGACAGAACAGGTAAACCAAAAGACAAGCAGAGGTCATACGCAGCGACAGGGTAGATACTGATAGGTACTGCTAGGCTCAGTATGCAATAGGAGTTGACAATACGGTAAAATACACAGAACAAACAATGGAGTATTTATACAAGCAGAGATCATAGAAAACAGGTAATTGTGCTTAGTACTCATTAGTACATTCTCAATAATGATCGGGAAGGCAGTTCATGATTGGAGGTGGATCATGGGAAGTGTAACTCATAGACACAACAGAGGCTGTATTTGAAATGGCATACTACATAATACTCAAGTATTACATCTGCCTAAAAGTAGTATGTAGTATACAGTATGTGACAAAATTGAAAATCTGTAGTGCACTGGAGATACCCAGATGGTGTTCTACTCCAGTCAGAGTTTCTAGTGTACAGGGGGAGCTATCTTCATGGTGTACTCCATCCCATCATGCACTGCGGCCTCACCAGCTCTCAGCCTGCTTCAGCCAAAGAAAACGGTGGCGGGTAACACTGGGGAGCAAAACGCAGCCGACTCCGAGTATAAGTGTGGGTGTAGTGATTGTAGTGGGGTATGTTTTTATCAGAATGATCCTCAGAAAGTTAAAATATACAGGTCTGAAGATTAATAAAAGATGAACTCGCTTTAGAGGTTCAGTTTTAGAGTGAAATAGCCGAGGGTAGCTAACAGCTAGGTTAAACGTATTTCAGATGAACTGAGCCGTGTTAGCAGCAGCTAGCTCTAAACAGTGGATACAGTAATAACAGCTCTGAGGTAAATGTGAGGTAATGTGACTACATTAGTATGCTACATTATTCATCAAACATGTTACTGTACTGCTACACTACACACAGGGGGCAGTATGCAGTACATACTATTGTAATATGCAATATGTAGTATAGTAGTGTGCCATTTCAAACACAGCCAGAGTCAGGAGGAGAACCCAGAAGTGTGACAGCAGTAATCTGAGCTTAAGGGTAGTCCCACCTATTTGTACTAGCTATGGTACAACAAAGTGAACAACGAAGCACTTTTGGATAAGAACATCTGCTAAATGGCATAAATGTAAATGAATATAAAACATGTTTTACGTCAACTATATAGCAGTTTTGTTATCTGAAAAAAGAGTGTGATTCAGGCTAGAGCTGAAAATGAATGTGCATGAACGAATGTGTATTATAAACATCTGTTTTCCATCACTGAATCAGAAACCATAGTTTTGTCCAAACCTCTTTCATTTTACTCCTCAGATACCATTTTACATGTAACAGTGTCAAGAAGCCAGAAAGACACGGCACCGTCAGCTGCTGTACCTCAGGTTCCTGCTGTAAGCGTGGGCATGATTATTATGTTTCTCTTCTGCCTGAATATTTATGTTGTAGGTGCATGTATAGGCTGGTAAACATGCTTGATGAGAAATATGATCAAACTCCTGCCCCCCTGTTGTTGTGACAGGTGCAAAGAACAGAACTGTGTCAGGAATACTCAAGCGCAGGGCAAAACCACATGAATTAATGCAGATGGAGCACCAAATCTCTGTAGACTAACGTTACCTGTTTTCGACATCAAACAGCAACTGGAATGCCACAAAACAGAGTATTCCTGCAGTTTTTAAAAGGACACTCTTTACTATGCTTACCTTTTCTTTCATCTCAGTTCACTTACAACAAATACAACAATTCAGCAGACACGTCACTTTTCCACTTCTTCAGAAAGGCTATCAGTGTGAAGAATGGTTTCTGCTAGAACCACATATAACTAAAAAAAAAAAAAACTGACCTGTTTGACCTTCATAGTTCATTTGCATGCTCTTGCTAACTGTGATTCATCATGTCATACTGTATAAAATACAATTTCTGTTTCTGCATAATCTTCCATCAGAATGCTATGACTTTTGCTACCTTCAAAACATCTTCTTTCATCACTGTGCACCAGCTAGTGGAAAAAAAAATAACATTAACCACATTTCACCTCCCTCTCCCACTGTTTTGTAAGCCCATTCTCACCCAGTAACCTCCTTTTCTGTTTCCAACAGCAGCAGATGTCAGATTTTCACAATCTGTCTCTAACAAATGAATTGTTTCGATTAAAAAAAAAATACTTACATATATTCATCATCACAAGAATAGCTGCACCCAGAAGGAAGTGTGGGACTGCAGTGCTTTTGGGAAGAAAGATAAAGGTTACCAGGAACAATAAATGATAAATTTAGACTGATATGACCAATATTTATTGAGCTACACATTCAGGAGTAGTGTCTCTCAGTATGGCGTCAGGCTGCTATGTTTGCCAAGGCAATATGCCAGACATCTCGGCATGGAGTTGTAGAGGTTCCTAAAGGCGTCCTGTGATAATCCATCCCATGCAGCTTGAATATTCTCACACAGTTCCTGCAGATTTTTCAGTAGGGGTGAAGGTGGAGTGACACCAGGCCTTCTGGACATGTGTCGCGTGACGACAAACCATTCATCTTGGCACTGACCACGGTGCCTCCACACACGGATTCGTTGATCGTCTCCACCAAGACAAAAGCGGGACTCGTCACTGAAGATGAGTCACTCCATGACAGTCTTTGGTAATGTTGACGTGGTGTTAAGGGCAGTCGTCGTAACGGTCTGCATGCATGTAGTCCTGCGTCGTGCAGCTGTCTGCCAGTGGTGCTGGCACTAACAGGATGAGTCATGAAGGGCATCACTGTTCACTGAATGTCCGCAGTCGTGGCTGTTGGGTCAGTCAGATACAGCGATAAGACCTGTCCTTGCTTACGTCACATGTGCAGCCGTGCATGAAACTTCAATCATTCGCATGTCTCACAATGTCAAACCTACCCACTAAGTAGGTTTCCTGTTGGTGGATTCTTTCTGGGTGCAACTATAACTTACTGTATCATAAATGTGACTTGTTTTTTCAGAATATTGACTTGCTATGTCAATGTCATCTTTTTCTCAAAATATCAAGATTGTTTAAAGGTTTGGAGTCTCTTGTCATAATAATGATTGTTATTCAGTTATAACTCACAGTGTAGATAAAAATGCTATAAATTAAATACCAAACTTTAAACCCATAATTTATTCACAGTTCACTGTATTTTGGGAACAGCATAAAGTTAGAGCATGGTAAACAAAAAAAAAAAAAAAAAAAAAAATAGGCTATTATTTTCTGTTTACCAGAATTTATTGTCCCAAAATTACTATTTACTAAATATTAATAGCTGTTTAATTAGTGAGATTTGGTTATATGAGGCACTGTGGATGTCTGTTTACTTATAAGTTCATTCTCAGTGCTGTACAGATTTCCAGCTTATCATAAAATCACTTACAGCTCCATTTACAAATGTTCAAAACCTCTTCTTTTTTACAGTGTGCTACAAGCTGTAAGAAATTAGTTTAATCACTGAACCATTCTATAAATATATTTTTAAAAGAATTAGTTTGATATAGTTGAAATTTGTGATCCAAACTTTGAAATGGTAGTGTATGCAATCAATAGTGACTCACAATAACAAAATAATAACACTTACAAGGATTTGCTGTTCAGTACTTAAACCAATCCTTTATTCACAGTTTACAGTATTTCAGGAACAACGTGAATTTAGAACATGGTAAAATTATGGAGATGTTACTAAATAATAAGCTATAATATTCTGTTTACTAGAATTTGTTGTCACAAATATACTATTATTAACTGTTTAATTGTTGAGATTTAGTTATGGGTTTTCAAATATGAGGCTTTGTGGATGTCAGTTTCTTTATGTGCTGTACTATGAGATGTTAGCACTAGTGTGCAAGTCTCAAAATATAGCACTCAGCCTCTTGTTTCTGGTGTAGACTTAAAATGAACACACTGGGAGATTTTTTATGTTGCTTTGGCTGTTTCTAATTCAGTGCTAAGCTGCAGATGAATAACATGCATTGACACTTGAAGAGATTTGGTGCCATTTTGGGGAGATATTGGCACTTGTAGAATGCCCCTCTTGCCCAGTCACATTGCGAGATCATTGCTAACTGTGGTACGATAAATAATAAGCTTTTAAAGGTGGACATCTGTGGAGTTTAAGGAGTTAACTAAGCCTTAATCAAAGGAAAGACTATACCATTTACTGATTACCCCATTTCCAGCTCAGATTAAGTTGACAATCAGATCCCATTGATATCTAATACGTTATGTAAATGATGTCTGATTAAAGTGTGCATGTTTGTACCCAATTTGTGATTCTTTTATGCGAATTGAGATAATAATTTATGAAAGATGGTGGAGTTGGTGGGATGGTGGGAAAGTCAATCTTGCAGGTGTGTTTTAGCTTCTCTCCTCCTCCTGGTATAGAATGCTATTATTTTCTTTTGTGGTGAAACGTGTTGCCTACAAATGCTGCCAGGTCCTTAACCTGCCAAAAAACCTGAGGTGGGCCATTAGAGACAGCTGTGAGTGATTTCCCCAGACCTGCAGCATGGCCGTAGACACAAGGCGGACATGTGCACATGTCTGTTAAAATGCAAACTCTCTGGCTTCGGGCCCAATCCTATATAACAAGGCCTGAAAATGCTTTCACAAGCATGCCCTTGGAGGAACCAGCACATTTTCGGAGGCCGCTCAATGTCCCAGGGACCAAAACTCAGCTTGAACCCCAATTTATTACAGTGATAACAAAATACCATGTCAGATTTGCTCGTTTCCTTATCACCAGAACACACTGTTTGAAAACTCCCAATGGCCGTGGGAGCATTATGAGTGATTCCTTTGCACCTGCACCTGCCCTGTCATAACTCACAGTGTGAGACAGGCTCCCTGTGTCCTGCCGTTGTTGATATGTATTGTGTTCTTTCATTTTGTTACATTTTTGTCAGCCCTCGAGTATTGTTTAAAATATTAACAATCAATTTACATCTGACAAGCCACCAGAATCACTCTTGCTGAACTAAATAGCAGTAATTTTGTATGGTCTTGTCAGCTGTGCAGTCAAATGCCAGATTGAAAGCATGCTCAACATGGCACTGACACATTTTATTATTTTCTTGACTGTGTCGAGCACCACAGAGCCAAGATGTGCCCAGCGGGTCTAACAAGGCAATAACAAAGCAGCCCTCAATTGTTCAATCTATTCAGCGGTTTATGTGGATTATTGGGGATTTGGTTCATAATGCTGCAAAGAGAGAAATAGTCGTCAATAAATGAACAAAAGAAGGAAACAAGGAAATCAAAGCTGGTTTAGACACGACACGGTTGATTGGATAGGGCTTTAGTGAATTGTGAACTATGTCCTTGTTTGTGTTTACAGGGAGAATGACTGTCATTAAGATTTGTTGGAATATATACACATTTTAGGGAGAATATGAGTTTAAAAAAGTGGTATAATTACACTTTATATTTATATGAAATTATTAAATTACACTGCATATTTGCATGCACATTAGAGCCTGCCCTGTCCACACTGGAACTGTTTATTATTCAGTGTTATTATAACATCATGTTCCTGAAAATCTGAATAAGCCAGCTAAGTGTCTAAATATAACTTCTCCAGATTATATTTTCTCTTTGTACTGCAGTCAGTGTTATCTAGGACTTAAAGGAAAACATTTAATGGTTATTTGGGGTCAGTCATCTGAGAGATTCTCGCTAAACTACATAGTCATTAATAATTTTCACCATTGCCTAGTTTTGTAGTTTGTAATGTTTCTGACAGATAGTAGTTTTTATATATATTGTACTTGGATGGAATTAGATGTGTGTGTGACAGTGGAGTTGCATTATTATGACCAGTTCTTACTTTCAGTATACCCTTGGTGGGTTTATAAGGTGTGCAATGGGCTGTCTGCACACATATCCCTCATTGCTGTCATGGGTAAAAGGGGCAGTACATGCTGATTGGCTTCCCTGGGGCGGATGGGATCTTCCACCAAGACAATGTGACATGTCACACGGCTAGAAATGTCCATCATTGGTTGGAAGAGCATGACCAAGACTTTCAAGCACTACCCTGGCCACATAATTTCCCAGACTTGAACACAATTGAACACATCGGTCATCGTGTTCGCTCTATGAATCCTCCCCTACGTGCCATCCAGCAGCTGTGGAGTGCACTGCAGTCAGCATGGCTCCAGATACCTATGACAACTTACTAGGACCTTATTGATTCACTCCCAGCCCATCTAGCTGCCGTCGGTGCTGCACACGCTGGTTACTCTGGATATTAGTTAATGATCATAATAATGCAAATGGACTATGTGATCTAGACATTCTTGTCTTCTCACAGTAGAAGAATGGACAGACCCCCTGAAGCAAAAGTGGAGACTCCTGTTTTTCACTTATTCTTCACTTTCCCTTCTCTTCAGAAAAGTATCCTACAAAAATAATGGCCATTTTGCTTGGAATAAATATGATTAATGATTGGTATTTATGTATACAGTGTGTTTGTCCAGTCACAACAAAACTCATTCTAAGTTCTAAATGAATGTATTAATATACATTTTCAGACCATTGTTATATCATAGCTTAGAAATACAGATCCATCCATGTTGAGTATTCACTTTGTTAGAATTACCCTAAAATAATGAGATCATTTGTTTCTATCCAACTGAAGCAAATTTTACTGAAGCACACAATGCAAATGCCCTGTTTCATTTAGTGCTACCACTATTATGAAGGTAGTGTGTTGTGTCATCTGCTTTAGATGCCAAATAACATTGTGCATGTCTAACTGTGCTATCAATGGGTTCTGAAATTATCTCACTGAGAGACTATATTGTATTCATGTTGATGGTTTTGTTTCTGATTTTCTCAGCTTGTCATCCAGTGTTCCGCAGGGGTCGATTCTTGGTTCCATTTTCTTCCATATTCATATTAATGATCACAGGGATGCCAATGCAAATGTTCATATCTGGGCTGATAACAATGTTGTATATGCTAGTGCAAATTCTTCAGGATGTGCCATCCAAATAATCCAGTGGGCTTTTGATGTTGTTCAACAAATTTACTGTTAAAACCTTATCAGGTTCCACTTTTACCCATTCCAAAGCATGGTAATGCATGAAATGAGGGTGCAATCTTTTGATGGTGCTGCTACTGAGCATGTTAGAAGTATCTTAATCGTGCTTTAACCTGTTAAAATGGTTTATTTTTAGACATACAG
Source organism: Semaprochilodus insignis (assembly GCA_034552555.1). NCBI lineage: Eukaryota > Metazoa > Chordata > Actinopteri > Characiformes > Prochilodontidae > Semaprochilodus > Semaprochilodus insignis. The sequence continues at coordinate 58,583,254 of CM067474.1, forward strand.
CTTTTTGTATTTCATGTATACTATATTTAACTGTATACTATATGAGCCATTGGGTTGACATTTTTGTCTGTCCATAGCTCAAAACACTATATATTATAATATATTCATTTATAAATATGAATTCATAGATATTAATTCATAAAACATTTAAAAACATTTACCAGCAAGTTCCATCCCTACCTTGACTCTTGTTAACTCATATAAAATGAGGGGAGATAATAGTTCAGACACTTTCTTTTTGCTTTTTCAATATACATTCAGTGCATGTATCCACTTTAAATCTACATAATTAACATGATCTATTACTTTAGAATTAACATCCACTGGAACTAACAGACCTAGACCAGACCCTGTATAACAGCCCCAGACCACTATCCCCCCTCCACCAACCTTTACTGGTAGCACTATGAATTCCAGCAGGTAGCATTCTCCTGGCATCCACCAAAACTGGCCTCGTCCATCAGACTATCACTCTGAAGCACGATGCATCATCACATTTTCACTGTTCCAGAGTCCAGTAGCTACATGCTTCACAGCGCTCCAGCCTACACTTTGTATTGTGCAAAGTGGTCTTGTGTGATGCCTTTCATGCAGGTGCTCAGAAACCCATTTCATTAAGCTCCTGATGTACAGTTCTAGTACTGAGCTTGCATCTAATAGTAATTTTGAGCTCTGCATACACAAGTGCACACATAAGCCAAAAGGACTGTACACCAACACACTACTTACGATACACTAACACATCACACTTACTGAGTTACTGTACACCGACACACTACTTACAGTACACTAACGCATTACACTTACTGAGTTACTGTACACCGACACACTACTTACAGTACACTAACGCATTACACTTACTGAGTTACTGCACACCGCTGCTTACAGATGACCAAAACAGATGTGGCAGGGGCGACATTTCACAAACTGACTTGCAGCATTGCATTGTGCCACATTTAAAGCCTGAGACTGATTTCATTAGTTGATTTTATACATGTTTTCATAATGGAAATGGCTAAAACACTTCTGTCAATAACTAGACAGGGTTGTCCACTTACTATGGCCATACAGTGTATTTTAGGGTGTTTATGTGCTTATCTGTTTACTACATATATGCGTGCATTTTGTGTGCATGTCTAAGGATCAGTTTTCTTGGCCTGGACTCACTTTGTAAAACCTCCGACCTCAATCAGGCTTCTTGATAATAAAGGTTAAACAGAAAAATAGGGAATTATCTGATGGAATCTAGAGTGAAAAAAGGATATTTAGTGAGGGAGCACCATCCGCGGGAAAGCGTTTGTTTCGATTGCACTGTTGAAGCCCTAGGTGAGGCATGTCACAACGCAAACCACATCATTCTGTCACTCTGATTTCATCATCACCTCAGTGGCCCCAGAGATTTTCAGGTCGAACTGAATTGGCCGTAGCACAAAAAGACTTCAATAGCCAATGAAAGGGCTGTTTACCCTCATGCTGGGAAAGTCGATGAAATGGGCAATTAAACATGACCTCTATAAGTGAAAAAAATGTCAGCCTTTTTTATGTTGCGATATATAGATTTGTCTCTGAATCACATGATTCATTCCTGCGTAACAGTCTTCCAATAGCACTAGTTATAGATCTGTGTACAGTCTTATATTGCATTGCCATGTATTTTTGTTTCTATTATTTATTGACTTCAAAATAAACTTAGTAAAATCAAATATGCCAGATACAAACTGTTAATACAGAATATGAGCTAAATATAGTATAATTCATTGCTTCTCATTACGTTATAAATGTTTTTAATAGTTTTATCATTAAAAAATTTGAATTTCTACCAATAAAAATGATCCAATATTGCTTAAAATTGCTTTTGTCTTATTACAGAATTGAATTGGTCTTCGCATTTTTGGAGATTTGTGGTTTTGTAGAGACAGATATGATATACAAATTAATCAAATATAAAATAGTGAAATATTGTAGTGTCGTGCTATCAGCCTGTGACGCAGTGGACCTGCAAAGGCTCATTGTAGCTGTTGGCTTACGTAAATGTGTTTAGCATGGGCTATTCTGTACTGGGCTATGGGGTAAGTGTTGGTGTCTACTGTCATGTAAAGTCGTATGGTTAGAAGTGATCTGACTGGTATCCAGGCTGTTCAGTAGGTCTGAGCTGCTGCCTTGTACGGGTAAAGAGCATTCGTTTAAAGTGCTGTTTACTGCACCTTGCTTTATGTTGCTAACACAATATTAAATCTCAGCATCTGAGAGTTAACTGCAAAGGGGCCAATTTGGGATCTTTTAAGATGGAAATTGTCTAGTTTTATTGTTCTTCAGTTGGACCCAAAGCACCGAATGAGAAGATACAATATAGTTGAAATAAGTTGATTTTTTATGGCAAATCAGAATTTTCACGATACATAAATAAATCAGATAATTCTAAAACCACAGAAGATGATGGAGTCATCCCAGGACCAACCTTCAGAGCACTGTAACTTCACTGAGTCCTGTATAATTCCTGGTTTTGGCAATAAAGAAAACTTACAATAGATACAAGTTAACACCCACTATTGCTGACATAAGTTTGTTTTTGCTCAAAATAACCACATTATGAAATGTGACATTGAACAATTGAACAATCTTTGTCCCAGTGCTGTGGTGAGGAACAAATCGCCAAGAAGAACGACAGTCTTTCTGTACTGCACCAGAAACCAAACTGAACCATGAGCTCTACTCATGGGGTGAGTGTGAGCCTCATTTCTCTAAAACAGGTCTTGAACAATTATGGAGGCATGTGGTGTGAGGCCCAGACCCAGACCCCTGTCAGTCAGAGCCTCCTAGGAACAGCTCCACTTACCAGGTTAGTAATCCATCTCCCACTGGGACTGGGCAGTCAGTGGAAGTTGAACTGTGTTAAATACCAAGGAAAACAGGAATATATGATGTTTTAGGGAATAGTGTCAATGTAGAGCCATGAGAAGACTAGGAGGAGATGTTGTGCAGTTATCTAGAGTGTAGACTTCAGGACAAACCACACTGATTACATAACTACTGCTAAAACATATGATTACATTACCACTGCCACATGTAGTGTAGCTAGCTAGGCATGCATAACCATGCATATGTACGATTCTGAAAGGTCCACCAAGCACATACTGTACAACCAAGTGCTGATACTCTTGAATTACAGTGCAGACTCCTTAGCATCCATGACAAATGTCTTTTCCATACTTTGCCAGTGCTGGTGGTGATATGCTCTTATTATCTGCTACTGCAGAGGCTAATCTGCCCATTTTTGACAACGGTAATTTGAGAATGAGGGATTGCATGTCTGTTTTGGTTGGTTCTTGTCATATAAGATAGATGTCAGTCGTATAGTACTGTAATCTTCACTTCACTGGAGGATGGTCAAAACAATCCACCAACTCTACATGAATTCCTGGGCTGAATTACATGCTGGTGGTTTACCTGATGGTCTTCTTGGAAAAGGAGGCCATAGCAATGCATCAGTATTAAGCTTAGCTTCCCTCAGTTTTTTATGTCTTTAGCCATCTGCACAATCTCTTCCTAAATTCTTCTCCTCTTGAAGCAGTAAAGCAGTGTTACCAATCCAGTCTGCAGTGCTACCTCAGCTTTTGGAGGTGACAAAGCCTTGTGCTTAAAGGGCTAACGTAAAACCAATAGACTAACATGCAAGCTTACTGTCATCTCACTTCATTAACAACATCTGTTAACTCAAGCATTGTTTGCAAGGATGGTAAACAGTGTTGTCTTTTCATTTATCATTCCTGAGTGATCTGGAAATGGCAACTGTGCAGATCCATAAATCCATGAAGTTTTTCTAACAGTTTGACTGTAATGCTCCATAGTCATACATAGCAGTGTATTGTTGATAAAAATAATTAGCAAACTGAGAGTTCATTGGTATGGTGAAACAGAAGTAACAGAATTTCTTGCAAAATTGAATGTACACGCATCATCAAAAAAAGAAGTAAAGGAAGTGTCCGACTGCAATGCTATTTGGAGGAAAGATAGAATAATCCGTCCCATAGATAATCCATCCCATGCAGCTTGAATATTCTCACACAGTTCCTGCAGATTGTGCGGTAGGGGTGGAGGTGGAGTGACACCAGGCCTTCTGGATGTGTGATGCGTGACAATACACTGTTCATCTTGGTGCTGACCCCACATGGATTTGTTGGTTGTCTCCACCAAGACAAAAGCGGGACTCGTCACTGAAGATGACCTGCTGCCATTCTGAGTCACTCCATGACAGTCTGGCACGACACCATTGGGGTCTTTGGTGATGTTGACATGGTGTTAAGGCCAGTTTTCGTAATGGTCTGCCTGCATGTAGTCCCATGTAGTGCAGCTGTCTGCCAACGGTGCTGGCACTAACAAGATGGGCAACATCGCTGCTTCTGTATGTATACATATATATAATTAATTACTTAAAATGAATGTTTTGATTGATAACAAAATTAATTAAGGTCAGTCATTTGTACAGTAGTCTGCATCCCAGAGCTTACTGTATGAGCAAATCATAACCCCTATAAAGGAAATAACAAACATAATCAGTCTTAATATTGTTTTGTCACAAGGTAATGGTATCATCATGCATGTTCACTTATTGGACTGGAACTACTTTAAATGACCATGAGAAGCAAGTGGTCACCAAATTTCTTGATTTCCACCAGCACTATGTATCATCTAATCTGCATGTTTTGCTTGACACTGCAGGGTAAACAAACCTGGGACATACATTTGCAAGAATATCCTGTACAGAGGGTATTTACACCTTCATTCATTGAATTTTGTCAGCAACCACCAAGACAGGAGATATTAGAGTTGTACTTGAAAATGATATTTTCTTTGATTTCACCAGTCATGCATTCCACTTGTCTTTTCCTGTCACTGAAAAAAGGGGTGCCTGCGGACCAACAGGAGTGCAATGAGTCTGTGCAGGTCTGTGTCTTCTGTCAAGTATAGAACTGCTGCTGGAATTAGACTGGGCTACAGCCTGTGTGCTGCAGGATAATTGCATATTTTGTTGACAGGAAGCCTCATTGCTTTGCAAAACCCTGTATAAGCGTTTCCAGAGCAATTTATTTCTCTATTTTCTTCTTGTTTTAAGCAGTCATTTTTCTTTTTCATATAAGGTTTTAAGACCTTAAAAAGATCAACAATCTTTCCCTATGCTGTTCACAGCACTTCCTCTTCATTGATCATATGACTTAACTGGGGTGTGAAGCAACAATATGAATGGCACCAGCAGGTTTTGGAAGGTAAGATTTATCAGCTCTGGTTTTCCAGACAACAATTAAGACTGTTCTTAGACTGTGAAGCATTCACAATAGAAAATGACCATTAGCAGAATTTTTAAGCCTAGGAATAAATTTAGGCCATCAGTTTAGCCTGAGCTCATAGACCTAAAAAGCATCCTGTTATGTGAAATGCTTCCCAGGTGTCTTAGCTGTAGCATAATGATCAATGTAGTCTCATAGTCTGGAAGACCTCAATATAAGCATGTCCTCCAACAACGACAATAATAATAATAAGTAAGTAGTAGGTAGCGAACAATCCACTCCACAATCAGGGTAAGGAATCAAGTGCAGGTTTATTACACACACACGTCTATAGTATATCCTGACAGGGTCAAAACCATAAGCACATCACAAGAAATCAAACAGACAGTCCAAAATCATATTGTAGTACTCGCCCAAGGTCATAACCACAGAAGACACACAGGAAAACAAGGCACTGTAGGACATATCCCAGCATATCCTAGCATATTGTTACTTTGCTTACATATGCTTACACTGATGCCGTTTTGGGTGCAACCAGGCCCAGTGCCATCAATCTTTGATGTCGGGGCAGACAGAATACGTGTTCTGCTGCTGCTAGAGGCAGACAGCTAACATGCACTTTCAAAATGTCAGATATTCTTGAAACTCATGTTATCAGCCTCTTTAGTTTTAATTTTGACAGAAAGTTTATTACAAACTGTTAGTAACCAATGGGCTTCACAAATAGAATTAGAATCTTTATTTCGCCATGCACAGGGGTTGGACAATGAAACTGAAACACCTGTCATTTTAGTGTGGGAGGTTTCATGGCTAAATTGGACCAGCCTGGTGGCCAATCTTCATTAATTGCACATTGCACCAGTAAGAGCAGAGTGTGAAGGTTCAATTAGCAGGTAAGAGCACAGTTTTGCTCAAAATATTGCAATGCACACAACATTATGGGTGACATACCAGAGTTCAAAAGAGGACAAATTGTTGGTGCACGTCTTGCTGGCGCATCTGTGACCAAGACAGCAAGTCTTTGTGATGTATCACGGTATCCAGGGTAATCCAGGGTAATGTCAGCATACCACCAAGAAGGACGTTTTCCTCCACCAGCATCACGTAGTGACCTGGCCACTATCCTGCAAGAAGAATGGCTTAAAATCCCTCTGACCACTGTGCAGGACTTGTATATGTCATTCCCAAGATGAACTGACGCTGTATTGGCCGCAAAAGGAGGCCCTACACCATACTAATAAATGATTGTGGTCTAAAACCAGGTGTTTCAGTTTCATTGTCCAACCCCTGTATGTTACACATACAGGGAATTTGTCTTAGTGAGAGCACATATATGACATGTAGCAAGAACACAAACTGTTATCAAGTATTACACTAAGGGAAACATAGAATAAGTCATAATAAAGAGATAAAGAGATGTTAAAGAGATATATGAACATCTGTACTTATATGTATAGGAATATTCTATACATAAGTAAGTTTGAGTATACATAAAAAATGTAGCATGTATATTTTATTAATATGTATTATGTAAATAAATAGTAACATAGTAACAATAAAAGAGGAAAGTCTTTGTTTAGAAGTGGATCTTGATTACTCGAACATGGCAGACGTGTGGACATATCACCTCAGATTGAGAACAACACACAAGTGGCATCTATGTATTCATATATGCTTATCTCCACCCTTAAATACTCTACAAAATGGTATTTGATTACATCCAGATGCCACCCAGAGACTCAGTACTTAGGAGATCTCTACAGGCAGATGTGACAGTATCATATTCATTCAGAGGGGCATATTTATATTGCCCTTACAATACATTTATTAAATTAAATTGAATTATCAAACAGCTGGTTATTAACTAACTGCTTTATTAAGAAATAACCTGTGGTATTATAATTAACTAAAGAAGAACAAACAAAACAAAAATCATAGATTAATGCATTAAACTCAGAGCTTGTAAAGAGTTATGTTTACTTGCAACACCTTATAGTTTGTGTTGACTAACTAACATGAACTAATATATTAGTTAACATGAAGCAATACATTAACAATGGTTAACTAATGTTAAACATTTACATGTTACACGTTACTTAACATGCACACATGTAGTTGTTACATGTTTACTTAGCATTAGTTACACATTGTGGCCATTGTTAATATATTACTTCATATTAACTAATGTATTACTTTATGTTAGTCAGCATTTAAAAGTACATGTACTACAGAATGATATTGATGGATTTGTTCTCTGCTGAGTATTTTCTAATAGTAATGCTTTTACTTCTACTCAAGTATACTGATAAGGAAGGGATTCTACTGATTACTCAGTTAAAGTTTAGTGTTCATATTTAGTTACTAATACTAATTAGTTACTTTTTTGTGTTCATTTTCATGTCGTTTTATTGTTGAAAGCGTCTGTGATTGGTCACATTCCTGACTTTGGAGTTTAAGCAATTTTTAGACCAAAATAATAAATATAAATAGAAACAAATCGAGCCATATATACTTCAGTTCCAGTGTTGATAGAGGCTGGACTTACTGCAGTTCCACTACAGTTCTTTGTGTTTATCAGTACTTTGTATTTTAATTAAATACAAAGTACACAAAATACAGTACTTACAAGGTATTTTAATTAAAGGTACTTTTACTGGTGTCAGTATTTTTACCAAGTATCAATACTTTTACTTGAGGTATTAATATAAGTAACTATACCCACAGCTGGTAAAACCTAAAGGTCCACTTTAGCTAAATTCATTACTTTATGTTTGCTTTTGCTGTAAAGCTGCTTCTTTTCATCCTTCAGTGGTGCTGCAGTAATGCCCACGGTGGCATATTCTGGTTTAAAGACTAGTGAAACCCTTTAAGGTAGCAGTACCTGTTGAAAAACTACAATGTGTTTGGGTGAATTTTTAAGGGTTAATCTGTTTTAAACTGTTGGGCTTGTTTCTTCTAGTCAGGGCAGAAGGAAGCTTTATAGATAACATTCCTGATAGTAAGTCAAATATCTTATTGTAGCTGCATCACTCTGGTAACCACCTCCAACTTTGGCTTCTTAAAACTTTTGGCTTCTCTGTCATCCATTATGTGTTGAATCGAGTAGGAATCTTTGTTTTCTTTACCGTCTTGTTCAAAAGCTGAGGTCAGAGTTGGCCGATGCAGGGGTGCTCAATCCAGGTCCTGGAAATCCACCACCGCTGAGAGTTTAGATCCAACACACCTGGCTGTAATAGTCAGATGCTCGCAAAAGCCCTCAATTCCTGAATCCAAATGCAGGTGTATTAAATTAGGGCTGAAGCTGAACTGCAGGGTGATAGATCTCCATGACTAGCACAGAGCATCCATGAACCAACACTAGCTTGGTTGTAGGAAGTTTGTTAGGGAATTAGGATGCTCACATATGTAGTTTTATTTAGCTGCTTCAACCAACACTGGCAAGCTTCTGCCTGGGTATTCTCAAGCAACTAGAAATGCAGGATTGTTCTGCCTCAGGGTGGCGCTGTAGCAAATTGGTTTGTCCAGTTGGTCCCCCACAGCCTAGCAACTGTAAGTATTACAGTTTTGATGGAAAAAATTTGATGGAAGAGTGGATTGTTACTTAATTCCCAAACTGACGTCAGAAGATTTTGTTGTCATTTTGTTGCCACTGGAGCTAGCATCAGTGCCGTTATGACGTGTGAGTCAGCAGCTGACCAACCCCGTAGAACCTACATGGGAGCTCTTGAATATGAGGGTATATATTGCGTACTGAACTCTTAGATCTAGCAGGCAGGTTTGATTGATGCCACCAGTATTCCTGATGGCTGCATGATGCATTTGAATAATGCATGTTGGGTAATGTGGTTAGAAATCACTACAATGAATGAAAAACTTAAATAAATATGACATGAAATCATGAATTCTGTCAAACTGGTGAGGTTTTAAAGTATTTCGATACAAAATTCTGCACAACGTGACAAAGAAACATTAAGAACAACTCTACTTTTAGGCCTAAATGCCCCTTCAATAAACTTTACTTTTCTAACTTTCTCCTGGTCTACTCATCATGAAGTGTTCACATATTGTAAAGGGCAGCTGGCGTTTTCAAATCCAATCCCCCCCAAAAATGAAGACGTGCAATTTTCTTATGACACAGACATACTCTACATGGCCCATTAGCAACAGTTTCCGTCTAGTGCAAGAATGTGTAACTCCAACAACCTGGCACAGTTCAATGTTCTTCTAGCTCTGACATTTCATCATGATAACTGAAGAGGTGAATCAACACTACGCTGTACAATCGTTTGGCCATCCAGGACTGGAGTGACACAATCTGGTTATGCTGTCTACCTTTAGAAATCTCATGATATAAATGGCTGAAACCTTCCATCAAGAGAATCATTTTACCGGCAAATCAATACCACAAGCAGAATGTAGGTTTCAGAGGGGGAGACCACTCAGCTTTTATATGGGGTTTAACCTTAGTTACTTTACAACACGAATCCATGCTGAGCACGTAATCCGCACTGAGTACTTAATCCATTTACAGCAAGTATCTCCTTATTAAATGGTATAAGTGCTTTTGGAACCATGTTGTTTGATCCTGCTTGATCTTTCTGATCGTTCAACCTGGTTTTGTATTCTGCTAACCTTGAGTTCCTTTTGGACCTTGACATTGAAAGCGAGCAACCTTCAAAACAGCAAAGATCCAACAAGGAATTCTTTTAATGTGCACATGTGCAAACCCAAAAATAGGTGATTCTGTTGTAAACAGTTGCTAAAAGCTATTTGCATCTTACTATGTAATACAGCATTTCATTGTAAATGCTGGTGGTGGTCTGTCCTGGTATGCGCCACAGTAATGGTTCAATACAGCCTTAATACTGTCCATAGAAGACAGGAAGCCTCAATGAATCTGTTTCACCGAGTCTTTCATCTTAGGCTTCGGAACCGCATTGCACTTTCACTTGCATTCACATCTTGCTGCCGTCTGCCGTTAGTGATTAATACCTTAGCCTCTGCGCTGCTGGAAAGTACTGTGGCGTCGACGTAGAGGAAGACACAAGGGAGGCCACGATTCTGCTGTGAGAAGTGTTCTTTTATTAAACACCAGCAGAAAAGGCACATGCAGAGCACTGAACTCACAGGGGAGCTAACCACTAGCCACAGCACTAACCAACCCCCAATCCTGCACCCCGACACGTAATAACACATATGCACATTTTAAAGTAATGAACACAACATTTAATAAAAGTAACAGTCTGCAACAGACTCCGTCCGGGTGATTCCACAAGTGGGGTTAGTGCTCTTAACTCCAAGAAGTAAATGGGCTGGGATGTGTGTCGACAGTTGAAATTGTGAATTACACCCATCATCAAAAGAATAGTTGCACCCAGAAGGAAGCAACCCACAAGAATGAAACTTAGTGGGTAGATTTGACATGATGAGACATGCAAACGATTCAAGTTTCACACTCTGCCGTGTATGTGGAGTTTGACATGGGTTGCATCATAAGGTTCCAGGAAGCGGCATGGTCTAATCGATGTGCTGTGCACCATACCAGTTGTGCAGATGTTACCATAGCATGCAAATGGCAGCAATGGATTGAAGAAGGCACGCACCAGCAACATAAAGGATCTGGGATACCTACACTAACCACGGAGGGAGAGAACCGACGCATTGCCTAATATGCGCAGGGTGGCCCAACAGCCACGATTGTGTACATTCATCCTGTTAGTGCCAGCACCATTGGGAGACATCTGCCAAACCTTTATGACAACTGCCCTTAACACCACGTCAACGTCGTCAAAGACTACAATGGTGTTGTGCCAGACTGTCATGGAGTGACTCACAATGGCAGCGGATCATCTTCAGTGACGAGTCCTGCTTTTGTCTTGGTGGAGACAACCAATGAATCCATGTGTGGGGGCAGCGTGGTCAGCACCAAGATGAACAGTTTGTTGTCACGTTCACACATCTAGAAGGTCTTGTGTCATGTTGTGGGGCGCAACTACATATAATGCCAGATACCTTTTGGTCTTCATTACAGGCACTTTTACAGGTCAACATTACATTAATGAGGTCCTGTAACTAGTGGCCCTATCTTTTCTGAATGTACACTCCAGTGGGCTATTCCAGGAGGACAGCGCTTGTCTGCATACTGCTGCTGTCTCAAGAGCCTGCCTTGAACACACAGATACTATGGCATGGCCAGCCGCATGACTAGAAAATATATAACCTTAATAAAATAGGCTAATGTTTGCAAGCTAGCTTGCTAGTTCACCAGGCATTTACATTGGTAAAGTAACATTAAGTTATATTGTCCATGTGTCACAGGTTATTAAAGATGACTTTTCATAATACTGTTTTCTTATTTATTTAGTGTTTGTGCGGCTTCATGTTACAGACCCCACTATGAGGTACAAAATAAAGCCTTTTTTCCAATGTAAACAGAATAGTGTTACACTATTAGGTTGGTTGGCAGGTCTGTATTAAATATCACGTTAATTTGATATAATGTAATGTTTGAGTGAGAATTCTTGCTAATTTTCACACTACTACATACATTACTACATTACTAATAATCTGCCTGGAAAAACATGTTGTTTTACCCCATGTAACATCCTGCCTGATCCTGCCCGTCTTTCCTTGGTTTTCTCCATGTGCCTTTGTTGTTGTCTGCCATGTGCTTCTCTTTATTTTGGTTCTAGCTCCTCCTGTCTCCGCCCTCTTGTCACTCCCCACACCTGTCACTAGTTAGTGTCTCGGGCCCCTTCCCAGATGTCATTGTTTATTTATACCCCTAGTTGCACGCTTTGTGTCAGGTCAAGTCGAGTCTTACTTATATGACGCCTTTTACAATAGATATTTTGTGTGTTTGCTTTGTGTTTTGTCTTGTTGAGACCCTGTTTCCTTGTTTCTTGTCAGTTTCATGTCTAGTAGTATTTGGTTTTTGGATTTTAGTCCGTCTTTCTTGTTGTATCTCCATTGTGGACAGTTTTTTCTCCTGTGATTTCAATACATTTACTGGCTTTGCACATGCATCCTGCTTCCTCATCTCTCCAGACACGCTACCTCAAATGTCAAGCTTCCCTGACCACTTTTGTAGGTGGTTTGAGTGATCAGATCACAATGTGTCTCTGAACCCTGTTTACGCCTTTGCTTAGAGCTGTCTGTGTTTACATTTACAGCATTTAGCATACACTCTTATCCAGAGCGACTTACAAAAGTGCTTAGTGTTCAGTCAGAGTATGTATCCTGGCTAGTACAACTTACGGTGGCCGAGAAAGCCCAACGCACTGCAAGTTAAAAACGCGCTGCAAAGTCTCAAAACACAAGCATCAAAATGGCACGACTTGCACAACATTAGCCAAACGCGCTGCAAGATCTGAAAACACAAGCATCAAAATGAGGCTGCTTGCAAACCATTAACCGAACGCGCTGCAAAGTCTCAAACGCGCAGCAAACACTAAAAACACATGCAACTTCCAAAACACATGCAGAAAGCCTCAAAACACAACGGAAGTGTTTCCGAGGGACACTGAAAGTGGACGGACCCGGACATATTCAGTCGGGTTATTGGCCAGGTTTTTGTGTTTATATTTCGTTCCACCTTAAACAATGCACACCGAGTGACTGAAAGAAAAGTTTATCTGTTTATTAATGAATATTCATTCGGTTTATTGGCCAGTTTCTCGTGTTTACATTTCGTTCCACCTTAAACAATGCACACCGAGTGGCTAAAATTAAGGTTTAACTGTTTATTAAGTTAACACAAGAACCTGGCCAATAACCCGACTGAATATTCATTAATAAACAGATAAAACTTACTTTCGCTGGAACTGGGGCTGTCTCGGCTCTACGTCCAGGTCCGGGTCCGTCCACTTTCAGTGTCCCTCGGAAACACTTCCGTTGTGTTTTGAGACTTTCTGCATGTGTTTTGGAAGTTGCATGTGTTTTTAGTGTTTGCTGCACGTTTGAGACTTTGCAGCGCGTTCGGTTAATGGTTTGCAAGCGGTCTCATTTTGATGCTTGTGTTTTCAGATCTTGCAGCGTGTTTGGCAAATGTTGTGCAAGTCGTGTCATTTTGATGCTTGTGTTTTGAGACTTTGCAGCGCGTTTTTAGCTTGCAGTGCGTTGGGCTTTCTCGGCCACCGTAATTCTCCAATTTTCTACTTTGTAGGTATGGGACTTTGGTTGAGGTTTAAATGCCAGATATGGTTTTACACCATTTACACCCTATGTTTTGGTCCTAGAATGAAAGAGCTGTTTTCCCTTTTTTGGTGAGCTCATGAATAATCTGATAAGCTCTGCTCTGATTGGCCTGTTAACAATGTGATCACACAGAAGCAACATGTCCAAAGCTCGGTCGTCATACTTTTTAGTTAGTTATGCTGATGTTGATGTAGCACTGGAGTCCTCCTGGCAGAACTTGTGCAAAAGCTTTTATTTCTAGCAGAGAATAACCACCTCAAGGTTCTAGGTCTAGCTCATTTCTGAGCTCATTCATTCATGCATCATCTTGGCTGCGTATCCTACTGGGTCGTGGGGTGTTGTGTGAGCTTACCCCAGTGCTCACTAGGATGGATGAAAGGCAGGCAACACATGAATGTATATATGTGCATTCATTCCCAAACATATAACATAACAATCCATACAATACCCCCACTGTTAAGAGTGTATATGTTAAATTGATGTTTAAATTGTTTTTTAATGTGGAATGCAATTCCTTTGGGACTGTCGTACACAATGCTGACCTCCTGGTCACTCTTTTCTTCAGTGATTTCCCAAACTGATTGTCATTTAGCAGCTGGTTCTGTCAAACCTTTCAGTTCTTCTAGAGATTCTAAAAATTGTGTTCCATGTGGGCCTGTATGTATTAGCGCCTCCAATGTTCAAATTAACCAGTTTGCAGGAATAAGACAAATCAGATGCGAACTGGTCACAGCGACGTTTGCTAAGTTCTAGCACATACGTTAGTAAATCAGGCTCATTAGTAAATCTGACCTTGCTACTTTTCCCTACGTCTTTCATTCTAATATCTCTGCTCTGCACTAGCTGTACCGCAAAGTTCAAGATTCAGTTGGTGAATTTCTTGCCGTTTGCATCACTGAAGCTGTCCCGCTTTGTAGGCACCTTCAAATGGATTCGAGAAACGTGTTCTTCATTTGTGAGAAATCGAAGGACATGGCCGGTGTGGACCCTCAGTCGCCCACAGTGCTTCAACAAAACAGGACAAAGCAAAAAAATGTGTTGCAGCACTTGAGTTCGTAACGAAACTTAATGAGTCATATATGTTAATTTGCCATTTTAAGACATGTCACAGGATTTGTGTCTGCAAACCGTGACATTACGGTGAAAAAAAAAGTTTGTTATTATTATTATTATTTTATTTTATCAAATTATATCAAATTATCCTTGTTTAAAAATATAGTATTTGTACACTTTTGTACACTTCTACATAGCACCCTCCTGTCTCTGTATATTTTGTCCATAAACATTTATTTATAATTTATATATAATTATATATACAGGGGTTGGACAATGAAACTGAAACACCTGGTTTTAGACCACAGTCATTTATTAGTATGGTGTAGGGCCTTTTTTTGCGGCCAATACAGCGTCAGTTCATCTTGGGAATGACATATACAAGTCCTGCACAGTGGTCAGAGGGATTTTAAGCCATTCTTCTTGCAGGATAGTGGCCAGGTCACTACGTGATGCTGGTGGAGGAAAACGTCCTTCTTGGTGGTATGCTGACATTACCCTGGATACCGTGGCTCTTGATACATCACAAAGACTTGCTGTCTTGGTCACAGATGCGCCAGCAAGACGTGCACCAACAATTTGTCCTCTTTTGAACTCTGGTATGTCACCCATAATGTTGTGTGCATTGCAATATTTTGAGCAAAACTGTAAAACTGTGCTCTTACCTGCTAATTGAACCTTCACACTCTGCTCTTACTGGTGCAATGTGCAATTAATGAAGATTGGCCACCAGGCTGGTCCAATTTAGCCATGAAACCTCCCACACTAAAATGACAGGTGTTTCAGTTTCATTGTCCAACCCCTGTATATTTTTATATAATATTTTTGTTTATTTAGTATGTTTATTTAGTATGTAAACTAGTGTTACCCTCCTGCAGAGAGATTACCTGAGCCTCATCACAAACATTTCAATGCATGAATGTCCTGACATGTTGTGCAAATGACAAATTGAAATTGAAATTTGAACTTGAAACATGGTACAGCCTCTTCAGACTGTCTCAAATACGTGTGAGTGAGCAGTAAAGAGGGCTGTTCGTGTACCAGTGATATGGAAGTCTCTCTTACCTTGACTATAGCTCTTATTTTGAGATATACTGACTGTCCGCAGTAACAGCTCTCTTGATCACTTCAACGTGAATGAGTGTGCTAAACTCCTTTTAGGCTGAACGAGTGGTCCTAGGTAAGTGTGATCATTGGCTTCACTTTTTGAAGCTGAATTTAAATATGGAAATAAACAGCAAAAGCTATGTGCTGTTTAGTTTCTATACAGGGACTGTATGAACTGGGGAGTGAAAGTATGAATGAAACTTTAACAATGTTTACATATAACATAAAACTTTACACAATATGGGCTTTTGAAAAGCAGAAGCTGCAGTATAGATCCCTCTGCCAGGCGGAACCTCAGGGCCTGCCTGCAGCAGTAAGAGTTCATTCTGATGGAGGAGTTCAAAGAAGAGAGTATTCGACATGAACACACACTAAGCTCGGAAAGTGTCTTCAGCTCTGCGTCTCAAGTATTAACTTTGTTTAAGGCAGGAGTTAGGCTGCCTACAGTGTCGTCCAAAACTATTGCCAACTTTAAAAAGGGGAAAAGGGTGGAAATAAGAGTTCCGGTCTTTCAGTGAAAAATTACCCCCACCACCCTCATGCTACTCTCACTTGATGTACGAGGCACCTAATCAAGGTTTTTCCGGAGGCATTAATTAGCTAGAGCAGCTGTGGCAGATTATTACTGGAAGTACTCTCTCCATGAGCTGTGTTGGCTGCAATTACAGATAGACATCCATACTCTGCCTACAAATGCAATCTTTCATGGAAACTCTTCCAATGTTGAACAAGCTTTACAGAAAACCGGCCAAAAAAACATTCAGGCCAGTAAGAGGGCACTTGGTTTAGTGTCACCACTAGTGCCTAGTGTCGTTACAGTCCTGAGCTGGACAGCATGGCTACAGCTAATTGAATTAGGCCGGTTGAATTGCTGCAAAAATGAATTCGCCACCATGCTTGCTTTAGCTTAATTACATGGCAAAGATGAACTACAATCTGTCCGACCAGTGTGACTTTTGACACACATGCAAATTAATTAAGGTACTTTCACAAGAACTGGCTATAGTTTCTCATTGTGTTGAATGAGGTTTACAAGGTTACTGAAAAGTTTGTGGTTAAGCTTGATTTTATACACCTGCTAGTGTGGCTGAAACGTCAAACTCTATAATTAGCAGAAGTGTCCACATACTTTTGGCTAGCGTAAATTATACAGTTTCTATTCTATCCACCAAAAACTAGTTTTGTTTATTATCACAGATTATGGAAAAGTTCCTATAGTAAAAGTTATTGGTTTGCACACTGCATGACTGATCAGCGACACAGATTACAAGATCTTTCACCAATCTGTCTGCTTTCCATACTAGGTTCTGTCATTAAAACACACAAAAGAAGTATGGGAAGGATGGAACATCAAAAATGGATGTCAGTTAGAAACCAGCGATCCATGATGTTTGTACTCTGATTTGCAGGGAAAAGAATATGGATGAGAACATGGTTGATATTGTACAACTCATCCCCCGGTTTCCCCTCACCATGTGCTCTCATGATGATCTGCCAGCCACAACACTTTTCACAGTATAGGATTTGGACTGGGACAGATCCAGATATTCAGCCTGCTATGTATCTACGTATCAGGCATCTGCAAGGTTTTTGCAAGTCTCTCATATGGAGTCTTTGAACAATTCACACATAGCAATCGAGAACCGATTTGCAAACCCTGAGCGAATGTCGATTTGCCTCTGCAATCTTAAAAAACTGTCGGCAAGTGGAAGATCAGGGCTAAAATTGTGTGGCGTGAGCTTGGCACCTGGGCACCTGGTAAAATCCGTAGCACTTGAACTAACTGACCAAAAAGGAAACTACAGAAGCACACAGGGGAGTGCATCTGAAACATTTTTCATTCAGACGTTTACAAGATGTTCAGTGCAGATGCCAATGAACTGAAGAGTATGAATGTTAGCCAGTGAATAAAAAGGATTCTGGAAACCATATTTGTATTTATCAAACCATTGAAATCAGTCTTAGTCAATCTAATGTTAATGCAATAGGTCTAATAAGGCGATTTTAGCCACATGAGGTACCTCATCAGGTAAGCCAAAGCTAAAGCCAACACTGGAGTGAGTTACAGCAATGTTGCTTAGGTGGTATTGAGTACTGAGGAGTTGGTATTGAGTACCACAGTGTATTTTAGTAAACTCTAATGAAACAATACAAAGAATGGCATGTGTGAGTGTATTAGTATTTAACAAGCTGTCACTAGCTAAGTAATGAAATGCAATCTATTTCTTTAACATACACTCATCATCAAAAGAACAGTTGCACCGAGTAGGAAGTGTGGGATTGCAATGCTATTGGGAAGGAAGATAAAGATTACCAGAACAATAAATGATGATAAATTTAGACTGATATGGGTAATATTTACACATACAGAAGTAATGTCTCTCAGTATGGCATCGGGCCACCATGTTTGCTAATGCAACATTCCAGATGTTGGCATGGAGTTGTAGAGGTTCCTAATGGTGTCCTGTGATAATCCCATGCAGCTTGAATATTCTCACACATTTCCTGCAGAATGTGTGGTAGGGGTGGAGGTGTAGTGACAACAGGTCTTCTGGACATGTGACACATGACAACAAACTGTTCATCTTGGTGCTGAGCACAGTGCATCAAAACACAGATTCGTTGGTCATCTCTACCGAGACAAAAGCGGGACTCGTCACTGTAGATGGCCTGCTGCCATTCTGAGTTATTCCACCACAGTCTGGAACGACACCATTGCAGTCTTTGGCTATGTTGACGTAGTGTTAAGGACAGTTGTCGTAACAGTCTGGGTGTATGTAGCCCTGCGTCGTGCAGCCGTCTGCCAATGGTGCTGGCACTAACAACATGACTCATGGAGGGCATCACTGCTCGCTATGTGGAATATACAATATGGAAAACTATAGAAAGATATTTATGGGCTAGACTACTCATAGGGCCAGTTTCCCAGACCTAGATTAAGCCTAAGCCTAGACTAAAAAAATTCCAATAGTAATAATTATCTCTTGAAACCAAAATTCAGTGAAGTTCAGTGAATTCAGTGGCTTGATTCTTATTCTGGAAACCAGCACATAATTTTTAAAATGTGATATGTTAAGCAGTATGGACTTATCACCCCACAGAACATCTTCTCACTGCTCCAGTGTTCAGTGGTGACATACTTTTCAGTGCTCCAGCCAGTATTTGGCATTGCTTATAGTGACCTTAGGTTTGTGTGCAGCTACTTGGCCATGAAGCTGATCATGCATAGTTCTTGAGCTGATATTGCTTCCAGAGGTGGTTAGGAATGCAGTAGCGAGTGATGCAACTGAGTACAGGCAATTGTTTAACTCATTACACACTTCAGCAGTATGTGTGGTCTAGTGCTTCACAGCTGAGCTGATGTTGCTCTTAGACAATTCCGTGTCGCAGGGAAAGCACTTACAATTAACCAGGGTGGATCTAGCAGGGCAGACTTATGATAAAGGTGCCATCCTATGACAGGGCCCGGCACTGAACTCTTCAATACACTCCATTCTACTGTCAGAGTTTGTTCTTATGGAGGTTGCATGGCTATGTGCTTACATATACATACATACAGTACCAGTCAATAGTTTAGACACCCCCAACTAAATGGATGTGTTTGGTTATCTTAAAGACTCTACAGGCTTACACTTAACAGTTCCAACTGATGAGATGTCTGAATAAATACATATCCTGATATACCATATCTTGATGTGTCATAATATTATATTTTTTGCTATATTGCCACCTCTAATATGGACTCATAATAGTTTCATAATAGTTTCACCCAGAAGTAAGTGTCAGATTGCAGTGCTATTGGGAAGGAAGATAAAGGTTACCAGCAACAATAAATGATGATAAATTTAGACTGATATGGACAATATTTATTGAGCTACACACACAGAAGTAGTGTCTCTCAGTATGGCGTCAGGCCGCAATGTTTGCTAATGCAACATTCCAGATGTCTCAGCATGGAGTTGTAGAGGTTCCCAATAGTGTCCTGTGATAATCCATCCCATGCAGCTTGAATATTCTCACACAGTTTCACACAGCAGATTGTGTGGTAGGGGTGGAGGTGGAGTCACACCAGGCCTTCTGGATGTGTGATGTGTGACAATAAACCGTTTATCTTGGTGCTGACCACAGTGCCTCCACATCAGGTTTGTTGGTCAATTCCCATCACTGAAGATGACCCGCTGCCACTCCATGACCGTCTGGCAGAACACTATTGCAGTCTTTGGCAACGCTGACGTGGTGTTAAGGGCAACTGTTGTAATGGTCTGCGTGCATATAGTCCTGCAGCATGCAGTCATCTGCCAGTGATGCTGGCACTACCAGGATGACTCATGGAGGGCATCACTGCTCGCTGAATGTCCGTAATCGTGGCTGTTGGGTCATCAGGAATCATTTGCATGTCTCACGGTGTCAAACCTACCTACCAAGTTTCATTCCTGTTGGTTGATTCCTTCTGCTTGCAACTATTTTTGCAATTACTTTTCTGACGATAAAAGTATATTTTACATATATAACTTTTATCTCTTTTATTTGTACAGTTTAAAAGCTGTACATATTGTTAAATTTAGTGAATATTCATGATGGACAGACCAATAGAATTGGTCCAAAAGTACTAGAAAAAAATCTTGTTATATCAGCCTCCACTGCAAGTTAAGAAAGCTGTTTTATCCTCCTGTAAAGTTTCAGTTTGGAGGTTGTTTATGGTGCACTGCATAATTCCATGTGTGCTATTTTATAGTTTGATGTCATCACTTTTATTCTAAAGTAAAGCATTAAGCTAAACATAAGAAGAAACGTCTATGAGTAGCCGTGTCTAAATGTATGACTTTAAGTGTACTTTTGGCTGTATAGTGTGTGTTTACCATCAAAGACTTTGAAAAAGTTCCCATAGGGAAAGTTAATATTACGCATTGCATCCTCTGCAGTTTTGAATGTACGTACCCTCGTTTTCCCGGCTGTGATGCTGTGGGGATGCACTGATAAATAACAGATATTCTGATTAGGAAGTTAATCAGAGTCAGATGTTTACATACTAGCTAATATCCTCTCGGTGGAATTTGAAAGGTGTAAACAACTCGTTTCACATGGAATGGCATTTCATTTGAATTGGTCTCGACCTCCGCTGTACCAACTGCTGTGTTTGTGTTAACAGAATGAGCTATTAGACTTGTTAACTTAGCATTAGCTGGCAAGTAAAAGAGTCTTAATATACTATCCTTGACGTTGTGGTAAAACGTGTTGTAAACAAATCAATTAAGGTTTGTGAAGGAGGTTGCAGGGGTGTAAACAGGGCTGCTGATGTCAGTGTGACGTTAACGGTCTGCGTCTGGCACAGCATGTTCTTTATAGAGGGTTTGGACGAGGCAAAGCTCAAAGCCTGCTCTCATCAATGGCATGCGGTGTAGTTTCCCAGCACAGGCATGAAATACCTCCACCAGAAGCGTCGATCTGTTCTCATTAAAGCATATATGCAAGCATGCTGCAATACTGAACCCAACCGCCCCCTCACACAAATACAGCGAGCAGAAAGAGCGGGCTTTGCTGAAATGGTTTTAAAAGGTGACTAAAAGTTGACTTTTCTAAATGTCAAAAGCTATGCCGTCTGTCTGGGGACTGCAGCCACATGCACTGACAGGAAAATGTATAATCTATGAGCAATATGGCCTCAGCGCTATCCCGGAGGTGGTAAAGTAATGAAGTATAAAAGCCTAAAAATAAATAAATAATGCAGAATTGTTACCTTTAAACAGGGAATCAGGAAAGCCACTGAAAACGACACTGCTTATCCTTATGAGCTGCAAAAGCACTCCAGAGCTTAGACAAACAACCTGAAAAAGAAAGGAAAAAAAACCTGCAAACATTACTTAGCCACATAATCAAGACAGTGATTGAAAAAGAGCACCTACTGCTCAACGGCCCTGTGGCGTGTAATTAAAGATTAAAAAATAAAGAATAAACAAATAAATGAGGCACAGTGGTGAGGCACACAAATCAAAGCTAAAGACTACAAGAAATTATAGAGTTTGTGCTCCACCACCAGCCATAAAAAGAGCACTAAATGTGGCCTGTGCAAAAGTTATGGCACGTTTTACACTGTATCTTTTCCTGTATGTTAATATCGGAATATGTTATATGTTCCAAATAGAAATTATGCATTCATAGAAATGAAGTTGGTTTTCAGTGTTCAAACTTTTGCATATGACTGTAATTATGGAATACTTTATAGAGAATGCTGAATCACGAGTCTTTATTGTTCCTTTTTTAATTCATATTCTGATCCTGCCCGATCCTGCGATAAAGTTTACAATAGTATTCTATGGATATGTATAGATATGTGAATTTGTAATCCCCATTATTCTCATCTAAAAAGCTCAGAAGTCTTTTGAAAGAGATGCCTCAAATAGCTGTTTCTCATTTACCTGATTCCATGGTTTACTACAATACTAAGCATTTTGCATACATTTACTCCTTTGACAAAAGCTATCTGATCTGGATTGAGGCAATACGAATGTCTAACCTAAATTTTCCAAATACAAGCGGGGGAATGATTAACCCTTTACTCCAATTAAGGAAATCTCCACATAATCCACCACTGGCAGCTCACAACACAGGCGGATCTATACGGTACAGATGAGCACGCTTGGTTGAACAGAAGCCGTTGCTGGTTCCAGTCACAGAAGTCAGCGTGGGTGCTTATCCCCCTATGTGTGCGAGTGTGAGTATGTGTGTGTATGCGTGCAGACATTGGATTTTCTAAAGGGAACACAGTCGCCTTCGTAGCAGGTGGAAATTATGGCTTGATGGATCAGACTGACAAGCCAGAGGTTTTAATTTGTAGGACCTTAATGCACTTAATAAGGTAACCTGAATTCTGTCATTGTATTGATTTCCTACAGCAGCAGATGTGGCAGTATTGAAAGGGAAAGGGAGAACAAACAACAATGGAGTGATACAGTTGTTGCTTGTTTTAGAAAATGATGCGTCTCACTTGATGAAATTTAATTAAAAAAACAAGCAATTTTACAGCAGTCTCTGCATGGCAAATCTTCAATATACTGTCTGCGTTTAAGTTGCTTCCATTTGCAATGTATTCTTTATTGCAATATGACTTCCTGGAACCAGCAAAGTCACTAATCAACTTTATGTTTGCAAGCTACACAGAATGAACAATTCTTATCTATTTCATATCTATTTGAAAAATCATCTTCATTGTGTACATTTGATGTTGTGATAATCCATGCAGATGACATTAATATGGTTGTGCAATAACAAGAAAGCAAAGGCACGACCTTAAACTGAACAAAGCAATAAGTGATAGACAAAGAAACAGGGAAGTCATCCCACTATTGCTGCCAAAATGAATTAATTATCAAAACTATGTTCATGTGATTTATAAACAGTCACTGTTATAAACAGTAACAGGTCCAATCACACTGCCTCATTTGCCATTTGAATGTCTTTCTTCATGCAGTGTTATGGCAGGTGATCTTGTGAATATTTCATATCTCACTCACTCAGTTCATTCAAATTAAATAAATGCTCATTGCAATCATGCATAAAACTCAGACCCTCCTTATGCATATTGTTGTGCACATAAAAGAAGAGTAATACACTGATTTTTTTTGTCTCCAGTCTATTGTTCTAAGGTCGTTGCTTCACTTCAACTACCTAGAATTAACATACTGTATATCTGGGGTGTTCTGGGCAAATGTAGAATGCTGAGCCTAACCATCTTGTCTCCAGGTACAAACACTGGCCTGGGATTGCTAGGAAGTGCACTTATGCCCTGTATTCTTATTTCTAAGTATCAGCACTGGTCCTTGTTCGAGCAGCGTCTGAGCTTAGGGGGAGTAGAGTCTAACCTAGTTGTTACGGTGGCCGAGAAAGCCCAACGCACTGCAAGTTAAAAACGCGCTGCAAAGTCTCAAACGCGCAGCAAACACTAAAAACACATGCAACTTCCAAAACACATGCAGAAAGCCTCAAAACACAACGGAAATGTTTCCGAGGGACACTGAAAGTGGACGGACCCGGACCTGGACGTAGAGCCGAGACAGCCCCAGTTCCAGCGAAAGTAAGTTTTATCTGTTTATTAATGAATATTCAGTCGGGTTATTGGCCAGGTTCTTGTGTTAACTTAATAAACAGTTAAACCTTAATTTTAGCCACTCAGTGTGCATTGTTTAAGGTGGAACGAAACGTAAACACAAAAACCTGGCCAATAACCCGACTGAATATTCCCGGGTCCGTCCACTTTCAGTGTCCCTCGGAAACACTTCCGTTGTGTTTTGAGACTTTCTGCGTGTGTTTTGGAAGTTGCATGTGTTTTCAGTGTTTGCTGCGCGTTTGAGACTTTGCAGCGCGTTCGGTTAATGGTTTGCAAGCGGTCTCATTTTGATGCTTGTGTTTTCAGATCTTGCAGCGCGTTTGGCTAATGTTGTGCAAGTCGTGTCATTTTGATGCTTGTGTTTTGAGACTTTGCAGCGCGTTTTTAACTTGCAGTGCGTTGGGCTTTCTCGGCCATCGTAGAGAACAGTTTAATAAACTGGATAAATGCTGGATATATTGTTAAGAGAGGTTTGCTTTTCATAACCAGTCTGCCTTCTCTCAAACCTTCAGTGCAGCAGCCAGTAACTGTGCCTCTGTTATCTTGGTCCTATTTTTCTAATCAGTAGATCAGCTCAGTCTGCACCCCCAGTGTCACACCTTAAAAAGCACGTTCATGAAGTCAGGTGCCTTAAAACCTGCAGCTCAGTAGCGATCTCATGTGCGTATGCAAAAACGCTTCTGTGCACATGCTGGCACAAGCTGTGGATGCTTTAGTGTGTGCAAAATGCATTGGCACCACGGCAAGCATTTAGTATATCTGGCCCTATAAATTGCACTGCTCCTGGCTCTTGCATTGCCCCTTAAATCTTTATTGCATAACCTTCTGAATCTGTATTGCATGGCCTTATAAGCCTGTAATGTATGACCTTCTATGTCTGAAGGAAGTGGCGTTTTTTTTTTTTTTTTCCTTTCAATTGGTTCTGTGCATCTCAGCCTGGATTGCTATTTAAATATTGTAGAGAGTAGAGAGGCCAGTCAATCAGAACAGAGGTCATTTCCATATACCAGTCCCCAAAGAACACTAGTAAAAACACTATGTTTAATTCTAAGGGATGAAGAGAGGTGAGAAATGGTCATGAATTATGACAGTTGTTGGTTCATAAAACCACATAAGTATTGGAAGCGCACTTCAGGGAAAAGATAAAATGGAAGAAAAAAGGAGAGTAATGGTCCGTTAGTTCTCTTCTCTCTTCCACTGATCCTTCTCTACCACTGATCTGTACACAGAAGCGTACATATGCATCACTGTATCTGTCAGAGAGTCAGATGTATCTATGTTTGCTATTTGTATCTCACTGATCATATGCCAAAGCTTGCATTTGCTTAATGATGAAGCCTCTCCATGTTATGACACGACGGCAGCTGAGGTAATACTGTTTTCTGTAACATGGCCTTTGGGCCAGACAGGGCTGAAATTTTCGTCATCTCTATCATTACTTGCAGTAGGTATTGCCCCGTTCACGACTGCCATGGCTTTCCTCAAATGAAACAGTAATTGCACGGTTGTTAGGACTATTGCCACATCATTCCTCAGGCAGTGGATGCTACAAAATATCTGTGTTTTCAATAATTGGATCATTGGTTGCAGCCCCTACTTGTCACTTCAGGTTAGTCTTTCGAAAGGATAATGTTCCCAAGTCTTGGAAACTGAGGGATTGTTTTACTTTTACTTGGTTACATAGATCAAATCAGATCAATGAAACATTGGCTATAATAATAGCCATAGCTGTAGTGTATCCGAGTATGTAATACATTACATACTTGGATAAGATGGGAAGGTTTTCCCATCTTCCAGCTTTCAAAAGCAGCTCCTAGAAGTACTTGTCAATCCCAGTGAAGGATCCTGTGTTTGGTAACACTTGCAGATTAATCCACAGTAATGTGGCCAATCTTTACCTTATCAGCAAGCACTACTACACCACCAATAACAACACCAGGATGAACTACAATAGTACGTAGACGTGTCAGTTACTGTTTTGAGAATTACTATTTCACTGTTCACTATAAGTTGACATATGCTGGTAAGGAGGCTAACTCTAAAGCTATTAATATTTATGCTAGATGCCCTCCAAAGAGCATCTGGCATAATATGACAATTAATCTCAGTCATTGTGAACTAGAGCTCAAACCTTGAGTTGGTTATTCCCTGCTAGAAAAGCCAGTGTAGACCACCATGGATGCGGTCTCCATCACAAGCAGCATATGTTGTGTTTTGGAAGCTGTTGTGTTTTGGAAGCTTGACCAAGCAGTCAAAACAGGGTGAAACATATCTTTTGAGGATGTAAGCGAATGATCTACTATTGTCTTCCTGTCTTCAGCAGTATATCATTAATTTTGTATTTGAGACCTAAACATCAAGCTGGACCTTCCGTTATACCTGGCTGTGCAGCGTTAATACATAAAGACGTATAACATGGGCCGAAAACTGAAACCGAAATCCGACTGACTCCTCCTGAGCTTTATAGGGCGACTCACAGCACACACACACACGCCCAAGATTTTTTTAATCCTGACTCAGTAATGCTACTTTTAAAACTCTAATTCTACAAAATGAATACTGCTTAGGGTGCAAGTCACTCAGAGTGGTTTAATGTGACATAGTCCATTCTCCAGGAACGTTCCTGTACTGTACCATAAGCTTTTCTGCCAAGTCAGAATCGTAAACAGTGGTGATGACAGAAACAAGATGCCTGAATAGTTTAATGCCTCTAAAAACTCACTCACAAGAAATTGTAATGCATAATGGTCAATACACACTCCTTGATGTCCATCATCTGATGTCTGATATTCTTGTATAATAGTTTTGTGAAAAAAATTGCTTAAATTGTGGGTGGGCTGGATACATGCAGGATGTCATGAGGCAAAATAGTCCCCATAGAAAATTCTGAAGGCACATTTAGGTTCACTGGGGGTTTTGGATGGTAAATAAAATGGCTATATTTGTGTTGTAGACATAGTGACTGTGTGTGTGGGGGGGTGTTTGTGTGTGTATAGATACACACACACCGGCCATTTCATTAGGTACACTTACACTCATTGTCCATTTCTTTTTTATTCTGCCAACATAACTGTGTGACTGAATGCACATTTATTTCATTGAATTCAAATGAATAAATATCCGCTCTTTTACTTAAAAACACACATTGTGCCATGAAAGTTCAGAATCTGCCCTTGTACAGAATTTCTCCACTTGTGTCCAACTACTTTGTACTGTCCTTTTGTCATTTAGCATTTTCTGATAGACGTGTCCGTGTGTGATGTATATCAGTGTATGTGATTTTACAGACGACCTTTGACCTTTATGTGATGTCAGGCTTTTGTTTTGACCACTCCTTTGTCCCTGTAAGCCTCCTGCTGCTGTTTCACTCTGAGTCTTGAGTGTTATCACTGTGTCTGGTCTGGGTCAGGTGACAGCGAGGGCTTGGTTTGATGGACAGCAAGTTGCGAGAGGCTGGTATGCGTGTGTGCTGAGATGTGAAGGGCCGGGGCCAGCTGCTGATCTTATCCTCGCTCTTCATCTGAGAGCTCAGTCCATGAATCATTACAGAAAACCTGTCAAAAGGGGAGACTCCAGTTCTAACGCTTTATCTCTTTAAGTCTTCCAAGTTCTTCTATTTCTCTGTATTTCTAAGATCTCCTGCTTCTCTCTCTCTCCAACTCATGTCTCGGTAAGGCTTTTTTAATCTGCCGCCATGATGCTGCACTGCAGGTTAGACTATAGATAGCTGTAAAAGAGTCAGATTAAAGAGCTTGGGACCTTTATTGCAATGACCTTGACCATTACATTCATCAGTGGCTTTACCAATGCAGCACATATTGATCTACAAACTACCATGAGAGCATACAACTGTCAAAACATTATACTGACAATATCAAAATAATGAAAGCAAATATAATTTATTACATTCTGTTATTCATTGGATACCTACCTGAGAAAATGGGGGCACAGCAAAAATGATTTGTGATTAAGAGTTAAACAAAGTATGCATTTAAAAGACAATTATGCATTGAAGGGCTAATTGAGGTACGCATTTAAGGGCTAATTGATGTATGTATTTGAGGGCTAATTGAGGTACGCACTGAAGGGCTAATTGAGGTACGCATTTAAGGGCTAACTGAGGTATGCATCTCAGGGCTAACTAAGGTACACATTTAAGGGCTAACTGAGGTATGCATTTAATGGCTTATTGATGTATGCATTTAAGGGCTAACTGAGGTACACATTTAAGGGCTAACTGAGGTACACATTTAAGGGCTAACTGAGGTACACATTTAAGGGCTAACTGAGGTACACATTTAAGAGCTAACTGAGGTACACATTTAAGGGCTAACTGAGGTATGCACTTAAGGGCTAATTGAGATATGCAAATAAAGGTTAAATGAGGCATGCATGTTTGGGTTAAATGATGTATGCATTTAAGGGTTGATGACATGCACAGTTGAGATTCGGAAATGGATAGGACTTAATGCTGGGATCAGTCTACACAATGTTTTTATAATAAATTCTTGCCGTGCCTCAGTCAGGAAACTGGCAAAACTACATGATTGATGCCTACCAATCATCGTTCATGTCCTTACGCAGCTTCATGGGTTGTTGGGGAGGAGGGTCAATACAATATCGATTTGTAACTGCTGGCTTTGTTTTCTGAACAAGAAAAGAAAGGAAAAACGTTTGTGGACCCCTTTCCAGGTTTCACAAAGAGGACAACATGGGCTATCTATCCTTCAAAGAGAACTTGAGGCAACATGTGGTAAAATGTAAAGAGCATTAGATAAATGTAGCTACCAGGTCTGCTGTATGTAAACAGATGTTATAAATGCTATTTCTTGCCAACATTTATCTTCGTGGACTCGGCCATGACTTTCCCCTGAGGACACATCAAAAAGGCTGGGGCATTGTTGCCACAGCTCAACAAATCCTCGGTTTTGTTCTTCCACCTGACAGCTGCAACAGCAGCATCCGTCTTACTCTCTGGCATGTATACATATTTGCGCTAGAGAGCTTTGTAGCTGCTGTGATCAGTGTTCAGCCAAAAACACTTTGGTAAGGTGTTTGTAGCGCTGCTTTGTGTTGTAGCATTGTTAAATTTGGAGCAGATGTTTTTGTGATATATGTGATCTGTGGCTTGCTATTCCACCTGACAGCTGCTACAGCAGCATCCCACTTTCTCTTCGCTATGTTTACATGTGTGCCAGAGAATGCTCTGTCCTTCTATTGGTCAATATCAAGAAAGATGTCATGGGATATGTCAAATTAGATGGAAAAATACCACAAATTCTGACATGCTAGACTTTTGTCTGGGTGTTGTGGGGTGTCCTAGGTGCCACATCTCTGTTCTACATACTACGTGGTGCATTCCCAGTTTTCAATGTTCATATTCGGGTCCAATACTGGAAATTTGCTGGCTATTAAATCATGGCTGAATTTTGTAGTCTGTTCCCTGCATCAATAAAGTGTATGTTAAGTTCAATTAACATATGCATGTAGGTGTCAAACTTGCTATGCATCTGAGACTTAAATGAGCTATATACTAAAGCCTTAAAAGTTGTCAATAAATACATTAATATGTTAATTATTATATGCATCGATAAGAAAACATTTGTGAACCCTTTGGAATTACTTAATTACTTAAATTACTTTTATGCATCAAGTTATCTTAAAATATAGCCTGGTCTGATATTCATTCTACATCATATGGCCCTGTCTTCATTTTACAATATATAACAAACTCAATCTGTCTGAAGTAATCACACAAAAATAATGTATTGCTTTTGTCCATTGTCAATGCATCTTTCAAATATTAACAGCTTAGACATGGAAAACGTGTGTGAACCCCTGGGCTAATGACTTATACAAAAGCTCATTGGAGTCAGGAGTTAGCAAAACCAGAGTCCAGTCAATGAAATTGAGATTTGAGGTGTTAAAGCTACTTTGACTCAAGCTAATCAAATATTTTGCTATTCACAAGAAACATCTGTTGATGTGAATCATGGTTAGCAAAAAAAAAATTTTAAAAAGAGAGATCGCAAAAGCTGTACAATCAATATTTATTTGCATAAATTTGCATAAAGCCGGAAATGGTTACAAAGTAATCTGGAAGAGTTTTAGGTATTCATCAGTATACAGTTAGACAAACTGTCTATAGGTGGAGGTGACTGAGTTCGGGGTCTACTCTCCCTAGAATGGGACAACCAGCTATAATCACCCTAAAGCCACAATGCAGAATGCTCAGTGAACCTGAGAGTAACAGTTAAAGGCTTATAGGAATCATTGGAGCTGGTTAA
Organism: Semaprochilodus insignis; assembly: GCA_034552555.1. NCBI lineage: Eukaryota > Metazoa > Chordata > Actinopteri > Characiformes > Prochilodontidae > Semaprochilodus > Semaprochilodus insignis. Next base: position 58,613,286 of record CM067474.1, read on the forward strand.
CGTCGCTGTTCATGAATCCGCCATATGGAAAACACTGAACAGGCATGGTGTCCATGGCAAGACACTACGGAGGAGTCTACTACTGCTCTCCAAACAAAACATCACTGCATCTTTGAAAGTTGCAGTATGGTGGAGGGAGGTAAATGATTTTGTTCATCAAAGGAAGGAATGATAGGCTTCATCAAAGGAAAATTCCCAGTTCCCAAGTTTATGAAGATATACTACAGGATCATATCCGTGTGACCTTCCTCCAGCTGAAGCTCAGTAGAAACTGAGTGATACAGCAGGACATTGACCCTAAAAATCAAAGCAAATCTACCATAGAATCCCATAAACAACTACAGTCCACCTTTTGGGCTGGCTTAGTCAGAGACCTTAACCCAATAGAGATACTGTGGAATGACCTCGAGAGCCCCATTCACACCAGGCGTCCAAAGATTATGGCTGAGCTAAAACAGTTCTCCAAGGAATAATGGTCCAATATTCCTCTAAAATTTGGTGCAGGTCTGAACCACATATATTGGAAGCACTCGCTTGAGGTTATTGCTGCCAAAGAAGGTTCAACAGGTTATTAAGTCCAAGGGTTCTCTTACCCTGTCCAGCAGCACTGTGCAGGTTTAATTGGTGTGCCCAATAAAGACATAAAAATTGTTTTATGTTTTTGGGTTATTAGCTATCAGCACGTTGTGTTTGTCTATACTTGTTACTTAGATGAAGAACAGATCACATTTTATGACTAATTAATGCAGAAAACTGAGCAATTCTAAAGTGTTAACATGTTTTATTGGCATTAACATATTTAAAGTCCTGGTAAAATTGCTTTTACAGCTGTTATATAAAATACAAGAGAGGCCTATAGTTACTACAGCTTATTAATATAAGCATACAGCAGAACACAGCTATATCGCAGTAATCATGTGGTCCAGGTGACCCTGAAGTCACCATATACAATTGATATTTTACAGTGATTGACTGTAAATATTCTGCAGTAAATTATAGTGCAATTAATGCTAGTAGTAACCAATAATTTACTGTGTTTTACAGTGAGTTTTCACAGTGTGGTTTGTGGGCCTGTGCAGAGTACGTATGAGTTTGAGAGTGACTCACTGCATAGAAACAGGGACGTTGAGAGCTCGACAGTCATTTAATAGTAAGAATTCTGAGGAATGCTTTTTATGTTTTGGTAATTGTTCTTAAGTACTGAAAGTTATTAATTAAAGTTATCGAAATGAGCCCTACTCTTTTACTTTTATTATTTAATTGCACTTATTGTGCCAGGAAGGGTGTTGGAGAGACCAATTATACAAGATGTGAGAAAATAACCAGATATTCTTGTTGTTTTGAGAGCTTGTAAGAAGTCTGTTGAGTACTAGCAGCTGGTTTGCGAAGCAGCATCCCTGCTGGGCACATTTACTGCACTCCATCTTTCTTGATCACACTTTATAAACATATAGATTTTTTTCTTCACTTCTTCGCTGTGGTGTTCAGTTTTAGTTTGCTTTGCACATGATGACTGTGAATCTTTCTCAGTTCTGGCACAGAATAAACCACCTTACAGTCATTTTTAATACTATATAGAGATTGAAGATGCAGTGTGTAAGATTAGCGGAGGGGGGTCTATTAGCAGAAATGGAATACAATATACAAAACAAGTTTTTCATTAGGGTATAATTACCCAACTATGAATCACTGTGTTTTCATTAGCTTGTAATGAGCCCTTCATATCTACATCAAAGTGGGTCATCTTCCAACTAAGGCTGCAATGTAGAGCCACAGTGTTTCTACAGTAGCCCAGAATGGACTGGACGCACCGGCTGTAGAGACACGGTTTTTACGGTAAGGCAGCAGCTTGAATTTTGTGGTGCTGTAGCACCGACTGGATGGTAGAAGAAGGAAGAAGACTCCTTGTTGAAATGTCCTACTGTAGCATGTTTATCCAAAACAACAGGTAGCATATTTTGATAGCTTAAATCTCCATTAAATACCACCGTTAAGACTACGAGGCAGCTTTCTATTCACCAGCTGCATGTCTGAATATTTCTATTCCTCCTTAAATGGTGCTGCAGTTACATCGCGCCACTATAATACCAATTGAGCCATTATAATGATAATTGCGGCACCATTTAAGAGATGATGTCACAAAACCTAATGGCCAGCATAGATTTTTGGAAAGGGAGGTGACAAACAAAATCAAAAATGTGTTAATTTAGTTTGTTTCCCATTGGTCTTTCTACTGTCCTTTCTTTCTGCTGTGCGAACTTTTACATCTGTAACGTGAGCATTTGTTTCCATGCAACCTCTGTCTACCCCAGCTCAGTGGTTCAGTCAGTCAGGCAATCTGGGATGTGGATTACTGTGTATTTCATAAAATAACCACCCTTCACTGACACTGTTTGAAGAGTTCATTTCACAGCATGACCCAAAGTTCTTAAAGTAACCAGCTCTGACAGTTTAGCACGGTGTAGAGGGAGTGCTGAGACAGGCAGAGCAGTGAAATGCAGAACGAGCCAAGAATTATCATAAATCTTTCCATTCAGATGGAAAGAACTGCAGGGGCCAAAGATTATGCTGCTTTAATGGTGTCAAAGGAATATCGGAACTATTAAAACAACACCCTGTGTCTTTACTTCATATAATATTTTGTCTTTTTAATATTGTAAAAACTTGGGGCTATTAGTGACGTCCCCAATTTTAGCTGCTTATGTTCATTAAACAGCATTCTTCCTCTGAAAGATGCTACAATGCTGTCTTTTTTCTACAGTGCAGATCATCTACTACATGGTTTGGTCCATAAAGTAACAGTCACTGCCACCTGCTCAAACTAACTCTGTTAGTTTTGAAGTTCAAGCAACAAAGTGGAAGAATACAGCATTATTTAAGTAAGGGAAACTATTTACATTTGAAGTATATATGTAAACTAGTGTTCAAAGGTTTGGAGTCACTTGTAATAATAATAATAATAATAATAATAATAATAATAATAATAATAATAATTGTTCAGTAATGACTTATACAGTATCAATAGAAATGCTATAAACTAGAAACCAAAACTTTTACATTTACTGTTTACAGTATTTTGGGACCAACAGAAAGTTAGAATATGGTAAAAAATACTGAAGTGGTGTTAAAAATAATAAGCTACAATTGTCTGTTTATTTGGAATTTGTTGTAATAAAATTACTATGAATAGCTGTTTAATTAGTGAGATTTGTTTATGGGTTTTCAAATATGAGGCACTTTGAATTTCAGTTTCCTTTGTCACGTCCTGTCTTGTCTCGCCCCTGTTTGTTTCCATTTTCTCTGGTTTTCTGTTTGTCTCTTTTTCTCTTGTCATTTCCATGTGCCTTTTGTTGTCCTGTTCCATGTGATTCTGTTTGTTTTGGTTTTTGCTCCTCTTGTCTCCGCCCTCTTGTCAGGTCCCTCACCTGTCCTCAGTTTGTAGTTCCGCCCCTTCCCAGGTGTTCCTTGTTAGTCCTTGTTCATTTATACTCCCTGTTGTTCCCTTTGCTCTTGCTTGGTGTTTTGTCTCCATGTCTGTTATTTGTAACCCTGTTCCCAGTCATTTCTCAGTTTGCTAGTGTCTTTGGTTTCTTTGGTTTTGTTTTAATTTGTTCTTCATTAAAGACTTGCATTTGCATCCTGCCTCCTCGTCTTGTCCCCCCTCACATCCTTATACGTTCAGTCTCTATATTGTGCAGATTTCTCAGTTATCACGAAATCAGTTACATCTCCGTTAATCATCTATTATGTCTTCATTTTTACAGCTTCCTACAAACTGTTTGAAACTTGTAAGAAACTAATTTCATAGTAGCATCATTTTATTCACTCATCTTTAAAGAAACTGGTTTAATATGAATGGAATTCAGTAAATACCAAACATTTCATTTAAAAAAAAGACAACAAGACATCCTCAGGTCTCTGAAAGAACTGTTATTCACCCACCAGCACCCTCCACACAGAAACCTGTCTAACCATTTAACATGGTTATTTTCCACATAGTTAGATAAATGAATCGTGTTACTGGCACAAGCTTAGACTTAGATTTAAAGCAAATACTAATATAGTCTTATATAATTGTGCAGACATCAAATACTGATGTTAAGAATTCTGAGTTTTAAGCTTTAGTCAAACTTTCCAGCAGTCATTTCTGCTTCTTTTAGGCTGTTGGCTTTTGGGGCTTGAATAATACAATAGAAGATATATGTGGGTATGTGCTGCTTGTTGAGCCATTGGCATGTTTCTTCAGTTATGAATCTTACTATGTTTTTTCTGGTATTGGTTCTTCAGTAACTGCTGTGAATTATTTAGTAATTGCTATGAACCTGTAGGTTGTATAGATAGAGACAGAGTACAGGTTTGAAGTGTTTTTTTTTTTTTGCCAAAATCTGTTTTAAATGTTTAACTTTGTGCTGAATTAGTTATGAATTCTGTGAAGTCGAGCATATTTCAACCTTGGATCTGTGAAACTCTCTGAAAGAAAATAAAACGAATGAAAAGCCCTACAGAAAGGATATATTACACACAGTTTTGCTCTTCACACCGACATGTTTATCCAAACCTTTTTTGATTTTGGGTTTTGTTCACTTCTCTTGTCACTTCTCGGTGAGCCTATAATCCATCAGTCGATTCAGTCTCCATCTCGTCTGCTTACTCACGGCTCGTCTTTCCCTCATTTCGAAGGAATTAAAACAGTGTTGACATTGATTGGTATGTTGCAGCTGTCGCTTTTGCCCATTTTAGCTTCGAAAGCCTCCCATAAATTTCTGTGGACCTAGTGGAAATCTATAAGGAGATGGAGAAGTTGAACTACTGGACGTCTTTGTGCAGATAATATCCTCTTTCACAGCAGAAACAAACTGGCAGGAATTGATTGGGATTTGGAGTAGGTGATCAGACATACTTTCATCATTCCCAATGACACTGCACTTTTGTCATTTAGTCATTAGAATGAAATAGAATTTTGCTCTCTTCAGGCTGCCTGCAAAAGGACCATTTATTCCTGTGTAATAGAAACGTGGCAACAAATAGAAACCAGAGCTAGCGTTCTGATCTCCAGCTGTGCACTGAGAAAGGGAAAACTACATCATTATACACAAACCTCATCACTGGTTCTACAGCTCAGAGTACACTGACCAATTTTACTCTAGAAACGAGTGGCATAACATCAAAAGAGCTTACCTGAGAGAAAATATGTCTGATTTATGTACTGTTCGGTGGTTTATTCTACAGCGATTTGAAGAGCAGTTCTATCATTTTTTTAGGTTTCTGAATAACAAAGTGACACAAAGGATTTCTTTCTAAAGTCAGGTCTTTTTGAGACGACTGGCTGCACTGTTATTTACAAGTGGTCAGATCGGATTTATGTGTCTAACCTATCTGCATGGGCTGCTTCAGTACTGATATAGGTGTCAGTAACTACGTAGCCACACCTAGAGAGATGGAGATGCATCGTTTTGCCCTCCAAACTCTGCGCTCATTTCTGTGAAGTCACTGTCTATCAACTTGTTGGCACTTGTATTGAATCGCAGCACTTCAGTCTTTTGACTTTGCCACTGTTTGTCATTTGAAATTTGAAACTTAAAATTGTAGTGGCCAGAGCAAGTTCACAGTGGTAGTGATGGGAATCAGATGTCTGAAGCATTTATTGCATTTAGTGCCTCTAAAATGATGATAAATAATTCTAGTAATAATAGTTTTTCAGTAATATTTTGACTTATATTGTAGTTTTTTTTTTTTAAACACATTCATGGTGGAGAGGTGCATGAAGGGCAGTGTAAGGCAAAGTAGTCCCTAATGAAAACTTATTTTTTCATATTTACCATTATTTTACCATTTTCAGCACAAAATACATACATTCGGTATACACATGTAGGTGGGCTTTTTGGATGGTATATAAAGTGGCTATATTTGAAATGTAGGCTAACTTTGGATTGTGCTTATATCTCAGTGACTGATAAAACATCCTTGCTCTCTACTTGTCTGTTTGCTCTGTTTGCCTTAGTTTACCTTCCCTTGTGAGTCTAGCCATGTGCTTCTGCTCCGCCCCTACGGATACCCCCCTCACCTGTGTTGTATCTGTAACCTGGACCTGTAATTATTAGGTCCAGGCATGTCTTATTCTGTTCAGTGTATTTACACCCCTTGTTTTCTTCTGTACCTTCCTTGGCACTGTTTGCTGTAGTGTGTTTCCCGATTCTTAGTTAATTCCAAGTTTTTTTCTTCTCTGTTTCGTTTTGTTAGTGGTTTCATTTTTTTTTTTTTCGTCCTTCTGTTTCTTTGCTACCTTCACCATTAACAACAAGGAAACTGCCAGCTTGCACTCGCATCCTGTCTTCCAACCTGTTAAAAATGAATTATGCAGAAATTTTGAAAACTGGATTATGAGACCGCATTGTTTTTTGGAATCATAGACAGTTTTACAGTCATGGCTAAACTAATGTTTTTGCACACATTGTGCACACATTGCACACATACACACGCACAGAAGATAACACTTACAAATTTCTCTGCTTCGTTTTTAGGCCATGTTAAGAGTGCTGCCCACAGAGAAAGGCAATTTCAGTAACAGTGCAAAATGATCTTTCATGTTGTTATTGACTAGGGGAACACAAAGGAGGCACAGAAAGAGTTTCTTTTTGTGTTCTCAGTAGTATAAGTGGCACCCAGGGGAGAGCAGTTGAGGCGGAGAACAGAGGACCTCAGTACTGTAGAACCTTCAAAGGAATATTCCACTCAACATACGTTCATTCATTCTTTCTTCAGTCCTAACTATCATAACAAAACCTGCTATCTCTGAAACTTACTTTATAGAAGAAGGAAAAGTATGTTCTTAACACTGAAGGATGCAAATGAGAATTTAGTTCAAATCATTTTGGACCTTACTAATGGCCCATTCCCGATTCCAATGTCTTCTCATTCTAGGTCAATGCTTGAATCCATTATGGCATCTGTAAGGACAATTACTGATAATGGTACATGACACTGTTATAGTGCAGAACAAAATCTGCCTAGGTTCTCTCATAACAGCCTATGACATCAGACATGGCCTGTTTATGCCATGTTTATGTCAATGTACTAAGACTCGACAAAATGGCTCAAACAAAAACAATCTGAAACATTAGATGCCAAACATTAGCTGCCAAAAGGAAAATGGCAGTCTTGGAAAGGTCTGTTGAAAATAAATGCATCTCGGTTTGACATTTTGTTTGCGAACCTAATGAACTTGATGCATTTTTAGTGTGTCACAAATATCCAAATAGCTTTTGAGACCACTGTATACGTATATACGACAGAAATGATGTTATCTAGCTATTTTTCCCATCCAGTGTACAAAGACAGCCTCAGATTTATGACCTCAGGTACCCAATGTGGCAATATGGTCTTTAATGGATGAAATTAGAATCTACTCTGTTTCTTTCCATCACGCCATTCGATGTCCACAAATGAACGTGAAATGATCTCAAATTGGGTGATGATCTCATTCTGGAGATCCAGACGGAGATCAAAGAGAGTTAGATTAAAGCCATGCGCTGCTAATCTAATCTACTCGTTTTAGAACGCTCCTTCTTCCTGCATGGACTCAGGCACTCAGGAGCGGTATTCACCAGAGCTGCCTCAGAATCCCCAATTGCTTCTTGACATTGTTTTATTCCAGCATGTCGACTAACCATTAGCCAAACCATTAGCTGCACAAAATATGGGCCTTTGGTTTAGTCTGCCTGGGAAGCTGTGTGATGACATTGACATGCATTTTACTGAACGCTCTTGGCTTAGCAGTGAGATTATATTTGGCTGAGTGGAGCTCCAAGCACTAACCCCAGTTTAACTTCACTCACTCAAGAACTAAAACACTGCCTACACTGCAGAGAGGGAGTCATTTAGTAAAGCCTAAACAATGCGTGTGTGTAGAACTACTAAATCATTTAAATCTTAGCAGCACTGTGGACATTTTGCTACTCCCAGACTTTGCATCGTTGTCATGTAAAATCATCAATTTCCCTTGTAAGTGGATCAATAAAGCTTAATCTACACTCACCAGGCACTCTACTAGAACCATCTCTATACATGTATCTATATTTACTGTTCATTTTACCAGTGCCACTTAACAAGTAGGGGCACTTTATAGACTATGGTACCCCTGTTGCTTGCTTTGTTCTCCCCCCTAGTGGGTGCAGTGGGTGGTGGATCATTCTCAGCACTGCAGTGACACTGACGTGGTGCTGGTATGTGTGGAGTATTTGAACACTGTGTCCACTCACTGTCCACTCCATTAAACACTCCTACCCTGTTGGTCCACCTTGTAGATATACAGTCAGAGACGATAGCTCTGCTGCTGCTGCTGCTGCAGAGTTTGTGTTGGCCATCCTCTAGTCCTTCATCAGTCAGTGTCACTGCAGTGCTGAGAATGATCCACCACCTACACAATAACTGCTCTCTGGTGGTCCTGTGGGGCTCCTGATCATTGAATAGCAGAGAAAGTGGGTAAACAAAGTATACAGTAACAGATGGACTACAGTCTGTAATTGTAGAGCAGTGAGTGTCAAATACAGTAGGTGTTGCTAATAATGTGCTGGGTGTGTGGATGTCTGGTTGTTTTCATATACAGTGTTGGCTTTTTTTGACAGAACTGGTCGTTTAATTATGTTGAACTTTGAAACTCATTCTAGTCCTTTGAAATTTGCTTCTGCCATTTTGTCTGCATTTTACATGTTTGTATTTACCAATTAGGCTTCACTTATATGTAACATATGTCCTTTTCTCTTATTATCCCAAATCATATTCAGTTGCTAAAATGACTATTAGTAGTACTAGTTGTAGTAGTACTGTTCTTGTTTTCATGCACAATGTTAGGATTGAGCTATACTTGCTGTCAACTACGTGTTTGCGTACGCATGATGGCTGTTTCACGTATCCTGTGTTCATTTGGTGCATCAGTTGTGCACATCCTCAGAAATTAACACTACACATACGCAAGGTGCAGTACACACAAAAATGGTAGGGGCAATGCAGACACTCAGCGGCACCAAAATGACAGAAAGTTTAGAAGAAAGGTTGTGTGACCAAGTCCGTAATTACCCACATCTGTATGACCTGTATGTTCTTGCTGCTGCACAGTGACAAATATTCTTGTCAGCACAGCCGGCAGGAGATCAGTATTCCTTTAAGAGTCAATATGGAAACAAACCGTAGACCATTATGTCCATGCACGTGGAAAAACGCTGGCCAAACGGAGTGGTCTGTCCTCTAGAGGAAACCTCCAGTAACACACATAGCAAACAGGCATGTATGTGAACAGTTACCTTCATGATACAGCCAGTTGTCTACGCGAATGCATAACCAAACAGCAAGTATACCTGTACAAAAAGAGCAATAACTAAATGAAACCTCCCGTTAAATAATGTACACTACAAGCCTTTGTTTATTTTCCTCTTTTTGTATCTAGAATAACATGCCTTGGCCTTCCCAGTGGAGTTTTTTTTTTTTTTTTTTTAGGTTTATTTATTTATTGAAATGTGTAACAGGCATATAAGTAGGCTATAAGTCAAGTAAGGCGTTTGCAAGTGCGAAGTGACTTTATTAGAGGCAGTCGAATACCCATAGTCGCAGCAGGCAGGGATCAGAAAACAGGCAGGCAAAATAAGAGGCAGGGCCATATTGAAAACCAGACAGCCGAAGCAGGGGTCAAAGCGCAGGAACAAACTAGGGGAAAACAGCTAAGACACACAAAGACTTTGCAAACACACAGCAGGGAAAACAAAGGGGTATATATGAGAGTCTAAATGAGTTCAGGATATGAGCTGCAGAAAAAAATAGAAAATAAAGAAAACCAAAGCAGCGGAGGATTGTGACAGAACAACCTTTAAAAACGGGAGGCAGTACATGACTAAGAAACTCAGCTTTAAACACTGATACGCACATTAATCTGAATATTTTCCTCAAAACAGTAAAAAGTGAATTGCAGAAATGATGTATTTCAGTTTACCGTTATCAATGTTACAAACTGATTTTCAGACTTTGGGACACATTTACTTGCCTTCTCACTATGTGGCCATGATGGACAGGAAAGGAATCTCGCTTTCTGCTACAAAATAGCCCTGGTGTGGCTAAAATATGGCTCCGCCTACAGACGAAAAATCTCTTTGTGTTTCGGTAGTAACATGAAAACATGGACCAGCACTTTTTTAAATAAATGATTTTATTTTTATGATTAAATCTCAACGTTCAACTTAAAAGGTCTTTTAATTTTTTATTTTAATGTAAATATTATTTTCACAAGTTCACAAAGGTTTGGTTTAAGACTTGGGACAACCACCTGCCATTACAAAAATACCCTAAAAATCAGTGTTTCTCAACCCTGGTCCTGGAGGCACCCTGCCCTGCACATCTTAGTGGATTGCCTGCTTTAACACACCCCCTGTAACTCTGAAAGGGCTTGTTAATGAGCTGAAGAGTGGAATTAGGTGTGCTGGGAGCAGGGTAAGCACTAAAATGTGCAGGGCAGAGTGCCTCCAGGACCAGAGTTGAAAAGCACTGCTGTAAATTATGGTTCTGTGTATATAAGCTTATTAATGTCTCTGTTATTGCTGTAAATGTGTACTGTGGAGCAGCAGTTTGGACTAATTTGGTAGACTTGTCCAAGTGTATTTGTCCAGGGAACCCAGCCAGCCAGTTCATATTTGTAGCTTTTGGATGTCAGTGGTGTGTCTGTGTGTGTGGGTGAGTGTGTGTAAACACTATACTGAAGGTCAGGTTGACACGGGTTGTTGGTTGTTAACTGGCTGAGGGATTTAGCTCTGCACTCTTTTTGTATGCTGCTAACATTATTATTTAATCATTATGTTTGTTGTCTTTCACTGTGTGGCTGCACAGGTGGTATAAGGGTGAATAACTGCGCTGAGGGGGGCTCTACAGATCCACCACCCACTGTGAATGCATACACACAGTACTTTACTTAGTGTGGCCCAGCAAGAGATCACTGCAGTGCTTAAGTGGGTTTAAATTAATTATATTGAGTATGATGTCATATCGAGTGTGATGTGTGCCAAAGTATCTTTCTGATCTTCATGTGCAAAGCGCTTTTTTATGACTGGTGTATCATATCATGTTTTTTATGACTCTTTTTGTTGTTTAAATTGTTTACAGGTTAGTTGTTAAAGGTGACCTTTTACAGTGTCACTTTTACAGTGTGACCTTTTGCAGTTTTCCTTTACAGTGTTTTGTATAACAGTTATAAAGCCCACAGAAACCACTTTTTCCAGAAACACCTTGTTGGAATTCCAGCACTCTTCTCTGTTACAAGGTGACATCATCTCGTGACACAATCCTTATAGCCCGCCTACCAGCAAGCTTGCCACTCCCTCACACAGAGAGCTAAAACAGCACAAACTCACCACTCTGAAACATCCTGCTCCAGTCTGTTTTGTGAGGGTGGATCAGGTCCACCAATTTGTTCTTTTTCTAGATTTTCAGGATGGAACTCTGGCTCAATCTGATACAGGGAGAACCAAAATCATTGTAAGAACAGCCACAGTAGCATGGGGGTGGAGCTTATAGCAGAATGCTTCTCTGGCAATTGGCCAGTATAAACAGAGTGGGCCACCTGGACAATCAGAGCACAGGAGGCTCAATAGGAGGCAGAGCTTAAAAAGCTTAGGAGCTCTAAAAGAGCTGTAAAAGAGCATTTCAAAAAATTATATTTTGGGAAAATTAATAACTGAAAAACAAAAACACTGAAAATGAGCATAATAAGAAAAATAAAACAAATCCTCAAAGTATCATAACTGGATTGGATGTCAGTAGTGATAAACATCATACAGTGTAAGAGGTAAAAATGGGAAGATGTTGATTTGAATGAAATACGACTTAACATAAAATGTCAGTTTCTGAATTATAGTTAACTAAGTTATATTTGAGTTGAATAAAACCAATTCAATTGCGTGTTACAAAAGAAGTCGGTTGTTTTTAGACTGAACTGGTAAACCATCACAGTGTTGGCTGGTTGTAGCTGAAATATCAAAATATACATCCATCTTCAAAAAATAGTTGCACAAATAGCTGCAACCAGAAGGAATCAACCGACAGGAATTAAACTTGGTGGGTAGGTTTGACGTTTTGAGGCATGCAAATAATTCAAGTTTCACTCTCATTCCACGCATGTGATGCAAGCAAGAACGGGCCTTATCGCTGTACCTGGCTGACCCAACAGCCACGATTGTGGACATTCAGTGAGCAGTGATGCCCTCCACCATTGGCAGACGGCTGCACTATGCAGGACCATTATGACGACTGCCCTTAACACTACGTCAGCTTCGACAAAGACGGTGTTGTGCCAGGCTGTCATGGAGTGACTCAGAATGGTCATCTTCAGCGACAAGTCCCACTTTTGTCTTGGTAGAGGCAACCAACGAATCCATGTGTGGAGGCGCAGTGGTCAGCACCAAGATGAACGATTTGTTCAGAACTCTACAACTCCATGCCGAGACGTCTGCCATGTCGCGTTAGCAAGCATGGCGGCCCAACACCATTCTAAGAGACACTAATTCTGTAAGTTTAGCTCAGTAAATATTGCCCACATCAGTCTAAATTTATCATCATTTATTGTTCCTGGTAACCTTTATCTTCCTTCCCAACAGCACTGCAGTCCATCACTACCTTTAGGGAGCAACTGTTCTTCCGATGATGAGTGTGTAATAGAAAACGAATGTTAGTTTTCTGCTCTCTGTTTGGAACTTTGGAGATATTAGTGGCACAGTCCTGCTGTTGATTCACAAAGAAATAAACAGTACATCTATTTTTGGGGCCACAGGTTTAAATCTACAAAAACAAGCAATGAAAATACAAACAGCTCTGTATACAAATAGCTGCTCTGGTGGCACTTGGCTCAGCTGGTTTATTTATTTGTGTATATTTAGTTTGCAGCTGGCTGTGCATAAAATAGTTTATTCCTTCTAATTCATTTTCAGAGCATGGCTTACTGACACAGCATTCTCCTGTTATCCCTAACATCTGCAACTGTTACACTGTTCTGGAGTTAGGGTTAAGTTAGAACACACGTCAAATGAACTTGTTTTAATGGGGAGAACATTGCAGGACAGTGTAAAGGAGGGCGGCATTCTAGAACTGTTTAAATGGGAGACAATTTATAATAACATTGTGAATGGAGGAAGAACACTCTCTCTGGAACAATAGAACAGTGTCAATGTGAGAGAACATTCTAGAACAGTGTAAATGAAGGAGTAGATTCTAGAATAGAGTAAATTAAGATGAACAATGTAGAATGGTTTGGAAATGAGAGAACATTCTACAAGGTCAATGAAGAGAACAATGTACAACATAATGTATGGTGGTAAAAGGCCATTCTTAAACAGATGGATGGAGAAGAACGGTACAAATGTGAGAGAACAGTCTGACTGGGGAAGAAATATATAGAACACTATGAATATTTGAGAACATTCTAGAACAGTGTTAATGGGGGAAACACTGTAGAGCAGTAAGATGGGGAGAACCCTATAGTTCTATAGTGAATGTACAATGTATTGGTTTGGATACAGCTGATTTTGAGGCTAGAGCCCAGATTCTATACAGCATCCAGAGGATTGGCTTGATTCTGCTTTGTAGAGGGCATGTGCTTCAGTTTATCTCCAGAAGGTGGTTCTGAAAGACATAAAATTCTTTCTTGTATTTTTAAGTCCACGTTCAGTGCCTCTGTTCAGGAGATTAAGAATATTATTAACAATCATTGGCACATTTTGCAAAGTGATGACCATCAATTAGATCTTTTTACAGAACCTCCTCTTTGTGTCTTTTCTAGAGGTTAAAATCTGAGAGACAAATCCAGATACATATGTTTCACACATGCAGACGATACATGCAGATACATATGTTTCCATTGCCTCTGCAACTCTCTCCAATACCCAAGGTAATTTTCCTTGTTACCGCTGTACCTCTTGTTCCCAGCGTGTGGAATATAAACCTTGTACACATCCTCCAACCTTGAAAATATATAATATTAGACGATTGAAAGCATATTATATTATACGAAACCTGTAGATCTACTAATGTTGTGTGTGTAGTCATGGGACCTTGTCCTTTATTGTATTTTGGGAAAACGAGACAAGCTTTGGGGACTAGAATAACTGAACACATGATTGCGATTTGCTGTTTTTATCATTTTAAATCAGCTAAACATTCTTTTTCAGATTTGTGTTTCCTATCGAAGGAGTTTTAATCCAAAGAAGAGAGGGAGGTCAGGACAAGAGACTATTACAGAGGGAGGCCTTCTGGATTTGTGAGCATTGTAAGGGTCTGAATGGAGATCTTAACCTTAACTGCTTTCTATAAAAATATACTATATTATATTTTTCAGTTCGTTTGGTTCTTCTAAAGGTGGGCAGGTTGATAGAGTCACCTTGTGAGCACTGATGATAGCAAGAAGCTGAAATGTTTGCTCGGTTTGGAATAAACATATATTTTTGCGAGACTTTAGACTTTGAAGAATCTAAAGTACAAAACATGTTCCGTATTTTTGAACACCTTTTTGTTTACTACATAATTCCGTGTTCTTTCATTTTTTCAATATTAACCTGCAATGTAGAAAATAATCAAATTAAAGAAAACCCACTGAATTAGTAGGTGTGTCCCAACTGGTACTGTATATACATCATATCTCACAGCATGGCAGAATTGGGGTGATACATCTTATAGAGTTTTGTGAACAGAGTCTGAGCTTCAGAAAAACTGTAAGTAGTTGTCTATACCCTCGTACCTCACAGTGTTTAAGAGTGGCACAAAAGGTTCCACTGCTGATTCTTGTGCTAGCATTACAGGAAATGATTTATTCCGGCTGTCATCTCAGACACATCATGAAGCAAAAAATGACTTTCCTTGAAAGTAGCAAAATATATCTAAGGCTTCTACATTAAGTCCTGGTACAGTGAAATTTATTATCGGACAGGTCCATTTAGACATTTTCCTGCCCAGTCAAATTGATAAATTAAACTCTGCTGTATTTGCTACCTCTTTTTCCAACTTGGAAATGTAAGTTGTGGACACATTTTACGTGACGTTACAGTCAGTGGAGTGCCAACACATTCTACTGTACTGGGGTTCTCACAGGCAGCATATTCTAGCATGAGTTGAACTTTGTGGTATCTTGTGTGCTATAATCACATCAAAAAGCCTTGACAGGATGCACACATATAATATGGACATTCTTGAGGCCTTTCAGGTGAAGGGCTGCGTTATTAAATGAAAAATGTTTGATTTTAAGATGGACTCACACACATTCCTGAAAACCTGTTACAAAAGTTATGGAACGTGAATTTAAGAACTGGCTCCACCCTGCATGAGATTGCATTCTGTAACAGTTATTCCTTTCCTGATACTGAAGATACAAATATTGTTAGACTCAATTGGTAGCATAAATGTCCATGACAAGCTTACAAGTGAGGAATGATGCTGTTTATGTTAGAAAGACACATGCCCAAGAAATACATCAAGATCAAACCTGCACCGGTTATCCGTAAGTTTGTACTTAAGTTTGTCTTAACTTAGTCAACATTCGTTCATTTTAGGTTGGCACTTGGCAGAACATATCCAGAAGCTTGCAAAGATCTTCAAATGTAAAGATTTGTCTCTACAAAGATCAGAATTGTCCAGGCCATGCTCTTTTCTGCTGTTATTTGTAGATATGAACGCTGCACAATTAAAAAGCAGGACAGGGAAGATATTGATGCCTTTGAACTTTAGTTCTGCTTTGGAACTTCTGAGAGTAATTTGGATGGCAAAAAAAACAAACAAATGGATTTTTGACCAAATCAAGCATCACCTCTCACTCGGACGCCCAAATAACTGAGCTGAAGCTCTTATTTTGGGTCTGTTTTGAGAAGAACCAATACAGTAGAACTGACAATGATGCTCGGAACAGTTTAACATGAAATAGAAAGAAGATGACGAGCTACGACATGGATGGATCCAATCAGAGGAACCATGAACAAGCGTTTGAGAAACCTTAAGACTCCAACAAGAGAGAGGACATTCAGGAGTCAAAATGGAGTTGGACAGCATTTAAATGGGACCTATTATGCTAAGTTTCAATGTTCATAAATGTATTTTTGAGGTCTCCTAGAATAGATTCACAGAGCTCATGTATCTTTAAGCCCCAGGTCCTGATGACCTAGGTGTGCTCTGATTGGTCAGCTCACCCACTCTGTTCTGACTGGTCAAAAGCCAAAGTGGCATCTTGCTGTGGTTGTTCTTACAATGGTTGATTCTGTTGTACTAGTTGATCCTGAAACTAATTAGTGCTAGATCTGATCCACAACTGGAGCAGGATGTTTCAGAGTGGTCATTTTTACTGTTTTAGCTCTCTATTCTTTGGGCTTTATAATATTGCAAACTGTTTACATGCACAGAACAGCAGCTAAAACACATTTCAAAAATATAAGAGTCTGATTCGATCTATTATTTCGGTGAAATAATTTTATTTGCAGAAATCCACCAGTCATGTCTTATCTAGTAATGCCTAGCTAAAGCATACAGCTACATGTGAGCTGAATGTCTACCTATCTAATGCATTTCCCATATGAGTAAAAACAAAATGAAGTGAGACGGTATCATGATTGAGTCTCCCACATAAAATTTTACTAAGCATTTATAAAAAAGATGGTAGTCATTTTATTGTCTTTATTAGTGAATGAGCGTTAACGTACGCTATCCTTTCTTTGTGCACCCATTCTTTTAATTAAATATTAACTTTGTCAGTATTCTTTGGGGCATTTCTCCATCTTTTCATATGGAGATATCCTGCCACTTTTCATTAAGTTCCCAGGGTTCTTCCGGGTGTTTCTTGGTCTTTTAATGTAGAATTATTTTCCCACTTTTCATCTCAAGGTCCTTGTTTCATTCTCAAAGAGTTCTAACTTTGTCTGGAATATGAGCTCATGAATTTTGTTATTTTTCATTGTGAGCACTTGGCGTTTTTACAGTGCACATGCAGCTGCCAATCTTTCAGCCCCTGCAGAGTTATTATGAGCTGCTAGCCTTGGTCCTGAGGGTTGTGACCACTGCAGATTTTCTTTTTCTTAGATTAAGATTTTTTAGATTGAGACTCTTTGGGGATTAGATTTGATTGGCTGCTCCTGAATGCATCGGTTATGCTTAAGTTTTATTCTAATGGTATTCATTAAGTGTACAGGGACAGTAACAGGACTTCAAGCCCTCTCTCTGTGATAGTGACTGAGCACCAGAGGGATAACATTCCTCTTGGTGGGCCTGAGTGATGAATTATGCATCACACATAAAGCACTTTGTTGTACCAAAGTGGAGGCAACTATAGTCCCTGGGTTCTGCAGCAGCAAGGCTGACCTCAGGCCTCTTCTGCCCTGGTTTACATCACACCCCCTCACTTTCCAGTGACCAGCACTTGCCTTACTGTCAAACTGGCAATATGCTCTAATTGGAAAAGTCAGTTACAACAGCAAGTTTTTTTTTGATGTCGGTCGAACTGATGGAAGACGGCATGATATCTGATGCTCAGACATAAAACATGTGGAAGATTTGTAAGTGATACTGAGGTAACATTTAATGATGAAAATTAAACAGGATGTAGTAACACACAGTCATATGCCACTCAAGACCATGTGTGTTAACCATCCAGCAATCACCAGTGTGTATATGAAGAGCCCCGAAACAATACTAAACATACCCAATGTACCCTATTAGGAAAACATATTTTCCTAACAACCAGAACTAGATAGATAGATAATTGTTATTAGGCTTATTAGAAATTAATTTCAGTATTTCCTAAAGGATTTACAGTCCAAATACAGAATACAATTATGGCGTATTGCTTTAATTAACAATAATGTTAAATTACTATACCAGACAAAGCATTCAGTAGGCTATGGTCCAACAACATACAGTTCACTAATTAGTTGAGAGTATGTATATTCTATCTATAGTCATTGTAGCCATGGCCGTAATTAGCGCAAAGACACTAACGGCCTGAAAAGGTTTTTGTGATTCAATGTGGAAAAAGCAATGAGATCATCCAATCAGCAGTGATGGTTTCTCAGCTGACCTCAGAACAGCTGCCATAGACTCACTTGCCCACTATGTTAATAGTTGTTAAATAATTCTACATTAGAAGAGCAAGAAACACCCAGAAGAACCCTGGGAACTTAATGAAAAGTGCCAGAATATCTCCACATCAAGAGATGCTATGCTACTTTGAATTTTTGAGATGTACAGGTATGAATGAACCTACTATAGGCTAAAGTGGCATCGCTGTGATAAAATGTGAGGGTTGTTAATTGTTTTGGACCGGGCATGCTTGTAAAATGCAAATCCCATATACACTTAACATCAAAATAATAGGTGCACCCAGAAGGAATCAACCAATAAGAAGGAAACTTGGTGGGTAGGTTTGAGATGTTTAGACATGCAAATGATTCAAGTTTCACACTCGGTTGATGTAAGCAACAATGGGTCTTATCGCTGTACCCGACTGTACGCTCCATGAGTCATCATGTTACTGCCAGTACCATTGGCAGACATCTACACGACACAGGAATACATGCACACAGACTGTTATGATGACTGCCCTTAACACCACGTCAGCGTCACCAAAGACAGCAATGGTGTTGTGCCAGACTGTCATGGATTGACTCAGAATGGCAGCGGATCATCTTCAGTGACGAGTCCCGCTTTTGTCTTGGTGGAGACGACCAACATATCCATGTGTGGAGACACCGTGGTCAGTGCCAAGATGAACAGCTTGTTGTCAGGTGTCACATGTCCAGAAGACCTGCTGTCACTCCACCTCCACCCTACTGCAAAATCTGCAGAACTGTGTGAGAATATTCAAGCTACATGGGATGGATTATCACAGGACACCATTAGGAACCTC
>CM067474.1:58637164-58833303 GCA_034552555.1 Semaprochilodus insignis
CAACACAGGACTAAATGGTAAACACAACACAGGACTAAATGTTAAACACAACACAGGACTAAATGTTATACTCAATACAGGACTAAATGTTAAACACAACACAGGACTAAACGTTAAACACAACACAGGACTACATGTTATACTCAATACATGACTAAATGGTATACTCAACACAGGACTAAATGTTAAACACAACACAGGACTAAATGTTATACTCAACACCAGACTAAATGTTATACTCAACACAGGACTAAATGTTAAACACAACACAGGACTAAATGTTAAACACAACATAGGACAAAATGTGGTCACAGAACTACTGACCACACATGAAACTGCCACGGTAGCTTTGGTAGTTTGTTTTCTTCACCACAGTCCACTTTACTGCATTACTAGCTCCATATAGCTTGGCAAGTAGCTTACTCTATGAACCAGCAGTTTTATTCCGTATGTTTAAGTTAATGTTATAAAACTGTGCAGTAAAAACAAAAATGACTTTTAGCCTGTTCAGCGCTTTGGACTATTTGGACTTCTGGTGTCCACCCTTATCGTAATGAATGGACAGTCTCTCCCACAGAAATGTTAGGTTTAACAGCTATTTACAGTCTAGAAGAACCGTTACATCAAACTTCATCCCTTTACTCTCCAGCGGTGGAAAGCAGCTCCAATGTTAACTCTTGTTATATGATTGTGTTTATATCACTTCTTTCATTTGCTGCTGAATGTGGGTTCTTGCAGAGAACAGGCAGTGGCAACGTTTATAATGTTCGCTTGTCATTTGACATTTACTCTTCCTTTCATTGCTACCTGCCCATAAATGATCTAGCCGGGGGCAGAACCTTCAACCTGACTGATTAGAAGGTAAGAATACACCATCAGGGCAGCAGGGCTACTTCTACATCCTCTCAAGTTAAGCTGACTTGACTCACCGCTACAGTGACTCGCTATCACCTCTTTAGGTACAAAGTGCTATTACAAGACAGGAAAGACCGGGGCTAGCAGGTTAGCATGCTAAATTTAGTAGATATCGCTGCAACACGATACATAGGCGTCTTTGACACACCACTGAAACTGCTATTTCATCACATACTGTTGATAATTCTAGTTCATTTTGGAATGCTTTAAATAAAAAAATCTTACATATTGCACCTTTAAGGCACAAGGATGTTCTCATTTGTGTTCATCATGTAATATAAGAACGTTTTCATTGGCATTGGAGTACATTTTATCTTTTGAGCAGGCCCCACAGTATCACCCTCCACCCCACCCCATAACTACTCCTCTGATGTAAAAGGTACCAATAAAAGGGTTTTCCTAGAACCTTACGTCCAGGCCACGAGCCATTTACTTATGAGACACATGAGAGCTTCCATTTTTAAAGTTCAGACTGGAAATCCAAAGACAGAACAGCTGTCTAAAAGTCAGAGCAGAGTTTGAAACCATTGCCCTGTAGGACACTAGAGCAGACTGTATCACTGGCACTGACTGTAGATACAACACTGATGTGGACTAGCAGTAACTCACTGTTTCTTCTGACACACATGTCCAGGAGCTGGACAGTGCTGTTACCCTCTGCTTGCAGGTATTGTCCCAGTGTCCTCTTCTTTCTACCTACAAGGATTCTCAAGGAGCTGATAGGTTGGGAGGCTGAACTGAATTCTTAATAGCTGCTGTCCTGTGTGGCCTATGACAGGTGAGATGAATGCTGGAAGTGTCTCCTCTCTCCTCTGTCAGGACCTTGCCAGGCATCGTCACTGACCCGCACCACTCAGGTGCTTTTCTGTCAATCCGGGCATTTTAATGAGCCCCTCCTTATTTCTGCCATCGGTCTTTTTCCCTCTCCTCCACTTAACTGTTAGTTTGGAGGGAGTGACTGTTGCTGCCTTTTCGCTGCTAGGCTTTTTTTCCTCTCTCTCTTTTGAATCTACCTGATGTGCTGCCCCTATATAAAGAAGCCAAACTCAAACAATGTGTAGTGTTGGGCAGAATTCACAATATGTCCTGTCATACCAATGGCTGGTTTCATGGACATGGATTAGGTTTGGTCTTAAACCTGCCATATAATATAATCATCTAGCTGAGTAAGTTTAGTCCATAGAACTGATATACTGTGAACATTGTTGTTCCTAGTTAAAATACAAATCTCGCATTTACAAAAGAGGGCAGTAAAATGGGCTGATTCCAAAATCCTGAACTGTTATGTAACAGTCTTGACTGGACAGTCTTGATATTTACACCTCCAAAACTGACATAGACCAGCTCACATTCCAGCCCAGCAGGGCACAGTGACAATGGAGCAACAGCAATGGTGGAGAGTACATGCAGAACTGCAACTTTCCAGACTGTGAAGGGGATAACTTTCTAAGGAACCATCAGTCAACATGGTTGATGTTCATCTTTGAACAAGGCTGAAACTTCCTATTCAGCAGCTTCCTAATGGAATGTTTCATTCCACCTTAAATGCTGCAGCTTGTTCAGAATGTAGCTGAGGCGCTGTATAATAAGCAGGCGAACAGGAAGCCAACTACAAATTCCAAATCTTTAGCAAACTTTGATTTCAGGTTGTTAGCTTGCTCTGCACATTTCAATCCGCACAGTTTCTCAAACCTTGGACAATATCGAGCAGCATCACTCAGCGAAGAGAGGGGAAAAGATTGCAGTTCCACCTTAACTAGCATTACACCACCTGCAGCAACCTGTATGTAGCAGCTATACTATGTGACTATGCACTTTTTGACAACTGAGGTCAAATCAACTTAAATTGAAAGTTTCATAGTCAGCTATAACTTTATTATACTTTGTGTTGATGTCAAGGTTCATTTCATTTTCCTGTCTGTGTATATTTGGACACTGGAAACCAGCCAATCAAAGTAGAGCTCATTAAACTATTCATGAGGAAAACAGCTCGTTTCATTCCAGGACCAAATCATAGGGTGTAAATGGGCATGTAAAACCACGTCTGGCCATTCTCAAGTTGCATATCTTGTAGACATTACAGAACAATTTAAATGCATTCTATGGCACCTCTAAGGCTGCCGCACACCCCACACAGACACAGCTCATTAATGCGCCCCAACACTCCATGACTCTGAGCACAGTTCAATTCCTTCACACTTCAGTTCCTCCACACTGCATTTTGCCATTACTACATTAAATTAAGGACATATTGAGGCACAGAAGGGCATAGTAGATCACACGTGACCTGATATTACACAGAGAAAAGGAGCCCAGTCGTTTTGAAAAACAGAAGATGCTAACAGTACCCAGCTAGCTATTTTCTGCCTGTATCTTTCAGCTCAAAAACAGGCAATCTGTGAAGAGGTAGCTAGTAAACTGATAGTGAGCATGCGGAGTGATGCTGAACGCTCTATTTCATTCCTCTTATATGAGTGGGGTGTTCAAATGAACTTGAACCTTGAACCTGGCTCTCTCTGCCAGCATTCTATAGAAGCATTCCACTGTGTGACACTACGTAATGGCTTATCCAGTGTGCGGTGGGCTTTAGACTAAACTGCAATGCCAATGATAAGCTCACCAGAATAAAGCATGCCATATCTCTGTGAGCATGAAAAACATCTGCGATTGGATTTGGCTTAGACTGGACAAGTTTCTGGATGGAGGTCACATCAATGTTGCGCCACTCTTGCAAGAATTGCATAGTTGGGCCAGATTTGATGGATGCCGTCCCTGGCACAGTTCTGAGGAGAGTTTCCTGTAAACTGGGATTTTAGCCGCTGCTGGTAGACCCGTATGACTGTACGCTTTTATACACCTGCAGATTCAGCTACTTCCTTCACACTGTGGTCTTTGACACTCCTTTTAGCTGATCATTAACATCTGCTTTGGAGCCATTTTCCACACACCGAATGAGACATTCACTGCACTGTACCAGCTCTTCTCAATTTATGAATCCCGTCACTCACACCCTGCAGGTATTTATAGCACCATCATCCTCATGCAGCACCATCTGCAGGAGCCTGAAGTTACTACCACCTTAAATACATGCAAGATGACTAATTGTGTTGTTGTCCAGGAAGCTTTTTTTACCATTACACATTCTGTTAGTCTTGATCTAATGTGGGGCTCAGATTCTTGCCCTAAGGGTTTACCCTATAAATTGAGAAAGAATTTTGCCCAAAGTGAAAATAGGATCTGATCTGTTAAGCTCTGGCCTTGTCACACCGCACAAACATCCATCAGCTATTAACTGTAAATGAAGTATCTGTTTTACTGACCTCTTCATCTCATTTGAAATCTTACCAGTCTTGTTTTCCACCACGCTCTTGACCTGCTGGTTACAGCATATTGCAGTTCCTGCCTCTAGCAAAAGTAAACTAAGGGAAATGGTTTATATATGATAGTGTTGCTTGTTTTCAGAATGGAAACAAGGCTGCTAAGCTAATAAAGGCTGACAACTATGAGTTCTGCACAAAAGATGATGCGGATGATGTTACATGTTGAAACAGCACTGACGAAGCGCAGCTCTGACCATCCAAGTGTCTGCAGTAAACTGATATTGTCATCAAGTAGAAATCAGCCAAAAGTCTAATGTGCCAGATGGACTCTCAAAAAAGCTAAAGTGCAACATTATAGTCCTTTTAAATCAACCAGAACATGGGATGGTAATCAAATTTAATGATATCAATGATCAAAATTATCACTCCCCCTTGTCAAACTCACTGGACAATGAATTAGTCATCTTCATGTTTTAGGTGGCAGTAACTTCAGGCTCCTGAAGATGGCACTGCATGGGGCAATAAATACCTGCAGGGTGTGAGTGATGGGATTCATAGATTGAGAAGAGGTGGTACAATGCAGTGAGTGTCTCGTTCCATGTGTGGAAAATGGGTTCAAAGCAGATGTTAAAGATTGGCTAAAAGGAGTGACTGCATTTTGGCATGCCAAACGCTATTGCGTGAAGGAAGCAGCTGAATTTGCAGGTATATGGAAGCATATGGTCACACGGGTCTACCAGCAGTGGCTAATATTCCAGTCTACAGGAAACTCTCCTCAGATTTGTGTCAGGGAAGTAATCCAACAAATCTGGCCCAACTGTGTAATTCTTTGAAACAAGAGAGGCTAAACATTGATGTGGCCTCCATCCAGGAACTTGTCCAGTCCATGCCAAATTGAATAACATCTGTTATTTGTGGTCGTGGAGGTATTACACACAGTTAGGTACATTTCAGTCAAAGTTGACATTTTTTTTGTCCGGTGAACTTATTATCCTGATTTAGTTCAAGTATAAGGTTAATTCATTGAACACTGAAAACATCCGCCATATGTAGTTTATACATTTACATTGGGAGTTGCATGACTATTCATTTTTACTAGTCTACTAGTCATTGCAGAAAATACTCATTACCACATAAGAAATNGTTCAAGTATAAGGTTAATTCATTGAACACTGAAAACATCCGCCATATGTAGTTTATACATTTACATTGGGAGTTGCATGACTATTCATTTTTACTAGTCTACTAGTCATTGCAGAAAATACTTATTACCACATAAGAAATGTGTTCTGAATAAAAGTGAAAAGTGTTTTGCTTTGTTGCAGTTCTTGGAAACTCACCTCTCATGGACAATTTAAACTGTTTATGGCTATTCCCACTTCCCTGCTATCTGTAAAATGACTTTATTAGTCTGAAATGATTTTTTAACAAGATATATAGTTGCTGAACCAGAAAACATGGTTAACAGTGGACGTTCGGTGATTGGTCAGTCCTCTGAACAAATCCAGTCTGGGTTATGATTCTGTATTTCAGTGCAGTTTTATGCAGTGTTCAGTACAATTGCTTTCATTTTGTGTGTTTCCGCACTAATAAAGGACTTTGGGGGTTTTGTTAAGTAGTAAAACTGATTTCTGTTCTCTCCTCCGGCCTCTTTACTGCAGTTTTTACCACCGCTGTATTTCAGTTAGTGTTCTCAACTAGTTGGCTGTTGCCCACAGCGCCAACATGACTTTATTAGTTCATAATGTTAATAATGTTCAGGTTACAACTATATAAACCCACATTGCCTTACCACGTACTGGGCAAGGAGATTGCACCAGTAGGCTGTCTACATCTAGGTCTAAAAAATACAATTGTAAATGTTTTATGGTATTGTTAATATCTGTTATAGTTTGATTAGCACTAGCTTTTATACAGTGGTATATAATTTAAACCAGTGCTACCAAATACAGCAGCTGGTCAGGCCCATGATGGAACCAGAGGGTAGTGAATAACAAGCCAGACAATCCCAGGTTTATTACACCTTAAGACTTATTGATTAGTAAGTCTACTCCACTATTTCACAGAAATTATGAGTTATTTAAAACTTATAGGTGTGAGGAATGAAATGTTGGGCCTGGCAGCAGCTCCTGGTCATTTAAATGGCTAATATGCCAATGCAGAAACCCTTGCATCCAGGTAATATGAAGAAATCTTGGCCACTGATGAACAAGGAGTAAAACCTAGCTGTAACCACAGAGCTTACTGTACTATTCCACTATATACTAAGAGAATAAACAACAACAATCAATAAACAAAAATTAACATACCTATCCCCCCTCTTTCCCAAAGAAAATACACAATAAAATCATCTCTCTGCTGATCTGTTGCGTCCAGACAATAATATTACCTACAGGTACATTGGAAGAGGCATCCTTGTCTTATCTGTTCAACCCATAAAGGCTGATGCAAAGGCACGTCAATTTCTGGCATTTATTCTGCTCTTCTCCATTAATAACAATTCTTCTATAATGCTGTTGCATTTATTTGATATATAAAGATTTTATTTAGGTTGTCCCACAAGCTACATTTCAAACAAGCAAATACATGAAAGGGAATATAAGACACACATCTGATGTGTTTTTATCATTACTGAGTCAGTAATATGCACTTACTGATATGAACTGTGCACAGTGCACCCAACAATACAGCAAGCCTCATGCGTATTTTATACAGTGATAGAAAACACAGTAGCCCACAGAAAGCAGACCCCCATCAATACATTTCACTGTACCCAAAGTGGAAATGCATACACCATACCTACTCTGATGGCAAACAATCTAAACGGGCCATTGCCAAATTCTTCAGTTGGACTGCTGACACGATGCTCGGGTTCTTTAGATAGTTTTCAAGTGAAGTCACATCAGTGTGCACAAACTGCAGATGTACAAGAAGTGATTTTCTACATAGGGAGCAATATCACAAGCTCTTAGAGTACCTACGTGTGGTACAGTTGCTCAATACGGAGCTAACCATAATGAGCTTTTACTGGCCAAATGTTGTTATCACCATCCTTTTGACCAGAATGTAGCTGCCGCACCAGTTAAGGTGGGACAGGAAAACTGGTGAATAAGATGCAGACTTCAGCTTCGTAAGGTTGGGAGAAGTAGTGTCCTGTATTTTGCACAGCTCATCTATGGTGGTGCACTGGTCATTTAATACCTTAACATTACATTACCATAACATTGAACTGTGGTACCTCTCCACATTAATGTGCGTTCCTGGGTTAATCCCCAGGACAACAAAAGAGAACCCAACCGCAGTCTCTGATTGACTGGCTCCATGCACCATGCTAACAAAAGAGTTGTATGCCTCAGCACTTTTATATGGTTTCATGTTTTCTTGAGCAGAAGGATGTCCAGAGGACAGGGTAGTTGTTTATCTACTGCCTTGATAGCCAGTCAGTCTTTCCATTTATTCATAACATAAGAAACACAGCCTACATGAGGTAGTAAAGTTCTGTTTGTACATTTCACTCTTAATTTCATCTAAACTACACAGTACAGCCTTGGCTCCATGTCATCCACTCTGCTTTTCACTTCCTGCCCTCCATCTGGATTTTGCATGGCATCTGAATCATGTGACTGCAAACAACCTTTCAGCTTAAGCCTTTAAGGTTTAATGAAGATATTAACAAAGGAAGTTCAACATCTCCAGACACATCCAGACCCATAAAGCAAATGATGGACATGAATCCACCATCATTGTCCTTCCAGGACCTTTGAATCTTCCAGGAGCACCCTCAAGCTACACTCATCATCAAAAGAATAGTTGCACCCAAAAGGAAGTGTGGGATTGCAGTGTTATTGGGAAGGAAGATAAAGGTTACCAGGAGCAATTAATGATGATACATTTAGACTGATATGGGCAATATTTTTGGAGCTACACATACAGAAGTAGTGTCTCTCAGTATGGCGTCGGGCTGCCACAACATGCCAGACATCCCTAATGATGTCCTGTGATAATCCATCCATCGTGCTCTTAAGGGCAGTTGTCGTAACAGTCTGTGTGTGTTTAGCCCTGTGTCATGCCCCCATCTATCAATGGTGCTGGCATCATTGCTCACAGAATGGCCACAACCATGGCTGTTGGGTCAGTCAGATACAGAGATAAGCCCTATCCTTGCTTATGTCACATGCGCGGCCGACCATGAAACTATTGGGTCAGTCAGATACAGAGATAAGCCCTGTCCTTGCTTATGTCACATGCGCGGCCGACCGTGAAACTTGAATCATTCACATGTCTCACGATGTCAAACCTACCCACCAGGTTTCGTTCGTGTCAGTTGATTACGTCTGGCTGCAACTTTGTGTGCAACTATTGATGATGAGTGTATTTTACTGTGAGAGTTGAGCATGTTCCTTGTTTTGCTTTCTAAACGTGATTCAGCTTGTATGAAGATCATCAGACCCTTATAAGCTGAGTATGGGCTGTCGGAGCAAGGAAAATTATGACTTGTGAAGCAAGGCAGGAGAGTGTGGAATGTTGTTTTTGTGGAATGATTGCTGCTCTCGGAGTGTTCATTTGGTAACGTAACCTGAGCACTTTCAGCTCTCAGCATGCTTATTGAGCCGCTGGAGAGTCTGGGCTGTCAGCCAGGATCGCATTGTGTCTCAGCCATGGGTAATGACAAGTAGAGCAGCAGCCGTGTCTGAGTACAGCTTCCCTGTCAGCCGATTGCAAGGTCAAACGTGGCCTCATCGGCAGGCGAATGCTTGATAGCTCACAGCTGATCGGTCAGGTGGCCAGCCCTTCGTACTATACCGTTCTAGGAAGCCAATGAATATGAATATCTATTCACTCGGCCGTACCAGGCATTACAACATGCAAATGATTTTTGGCCGTGGCAGCCTCTGTTGCCCCCGAGGTAAAAAAAAAAAGTTCCACATGAAAGGCTTATTCAAGTTTTTGAAGTCTAACTGTGAAACCTATTAAATCCAAGATTCCAGGTCCCTCACTCTTCCGCTCCTCTTCTTCTTTTTCTTCTGAGGAAGGCATGGGGTGGGTAGAAATGAAGGTGACATCTCCTGAATTTGAACCATCTTCCGCAGTGAAACTCTATTATGAAATAGTAGACTGGGCTCCAAGCCGTCATGCGGGATTGCTGTGAACAAATAGGAGCAGCCAGAGGTTACCGAGATGCTGACATTTGCTTAATGCAGCTTACCTCCCTTCCTGTTTTAATTCTCCACCTTTGATAAGATCCTGCCAGTAGCAGCATCCAGGGTGAGATAATGCCAGCTTGAGGACACCAGTCAATAGATTAAGTAGCCGAGCTCTGAGCTTACGCTCGCTTTTCTCCTGAGCCTACTTGTGCAATGCTATATGCCGCAGAGCTTTGTCAGTTTATGACCGAGGCCGGCCTCAGTTAGCACCATAAAACTACACCTCTATAATTGCAATCTCCACGGCTCATGTGGAACCAAATCCCTTTCTGCCTCTGCGGTCTCAGCATGCGGAATTAACTCTGTGAACAAGAGCTAATAAACCATGGCAGCTCGCACTGTTCGTTGCTTGTGCTGCGCGTGTACACAACAATAGCGGTGCTTTACTAGTGTGCTGTAGCTCTTTAAAGCAAACTCTCCAGTTACAGAAAAACAAAAATGCTTTTTGGGCAGGCTCACGTTTCTCAGCCACTTTCCTGCCTCTGCTCGGACCTCATTGTATTATCCGAATCCAGGGAGACTGACATTCGATCCCAGTGGAATGGACCCAGTGGGATGCAAGACGTTCCTCAGCCTCTGAACAGAGAGACATAAGGATTGAGCTAAAGGCAAGACACTACAGCTGAATAGGGTAAAAATGTAACCTGCTAGAGATCACCATGAACGTTCTCTAGTTGACATCATTGCAGTCTTTGGTGATGTCGACATGGTGTTAAAGGCAGTCATTGTAACGGTCTGCGTGCATGTAGTCCTGCGTCATGCAGCCGCCTGCCAAAGGTGCTTTAACAGGATGACTCATGGGGGGCATCACTGAATGTCTCCCATCATGGCTGTTGGGCCAGTCAGGTACAGCGATAAGGCATGTCCTTGCTTACGTCTCATGTGTGCCTCAGCATATATGTTGATTCCTTCTGGAAACTATTTGTGTAGCTGTTCTTTTGATGATCTGATGAGTTTATTACATTGGTGTCCACGCCCCCACTATTTATCTGTACATTGTGTTAGCATATTAACTTTCCATATATTTGGAAGAAATCTACAGGTGCAAACAAAGTGCAGATAAATACCTACATGTGTATTTAGTATGTAGTATGTAGTAGTTCATGGAGTCTGAAAGAAGAAAACACCATAAGAAAAAATAGCCCAAAATCTCAAATTTGACCAGTGCATGATATAACAGTGTTTATCACCCCTTAACCTCCTGTGGTGCAATGACATGTTATATGAATGTTATGTCCATTAAGCATTTGGATGGACAAAATTAGCCCCATTTGTTTCTCTGTATTGTAAAAGGGGGTTGCCCAGACTAGATTACTTGTTGACTTTACTGCTCAGTGATGATGCTTTAAGCTTGATGCTTGAAGTCAACTACCAATTGATCACATGATTATAACATTAACATGGATGCCTCAGAGAAGACAAAAAGTGAGGAGCATAGTGAATTTATGGTCTGTATCTCTGACTAGCAATACAGTCCAGGACTTATCAGAAAAGGTAAGTCTCTGGTTTCCTGAAGACTACCGTAAAAGGTCATGGGTGGTTGGAAAGAGGCCGCCCTATAATCCCGTAAAGTTTGAAATCATTTACTCTCAGTTTCACTGAGTACAGTGTCCACTCTATTAAACATTCAAGCCTTTAATCTTGTTAAACTGTCTTGCAGATGTAAGTCAGCAATGATACTTCATCTGACCAACAGTTTGTGTTGGTCACTCTCTAGATCCCAGGTCTTCAAATCTGGACCTTGAATCTTGGTACATGGCCAATCAGTTTCCAGTCCTGGATTTTGTTCTCACTGGAAGTTACAGGAACAGGTAATGTAATTGACTGGCCATGTACCGAGATAGCATGCAGATGTGGGCCACATCTGGCAAAGCTATGGCACTGCTGACCCACTGTCGCCACTGGCAATCTGCAGTGAGCCACACCTATTTACAACATGCATTTGGCCCGCCTGTCCCAAAACAGATGTGGTCCACTTCTGCCAGAGGATCCAATGTATATAAGCTGGAATTTACACAAGCCTTCAGTTCACAATGCTACACTATTGATAAGGACTCAAGAAAAGACAGGTTAGAAACGACAACATGCTAATGTCAGCTCAGTTATAAGACCCGATCTGACAGCATGTGTATACTACATGAAAAAGGTACTTTATATGTAATTCATTTGAGGCAACAAATTACCTTACATACCTTGAGTTTTTAGGGTTTTTAGGGTTTACAGTGTAAATGAGAACACAATTTGACAACATTCTGTAAAACTTCTGTCCAACCTCACAACAGACACTACAAAATAAGGTATTTGTGCGCAGAGCATGGAAAGGTCAATCCTGTGTCTGTTCTACTGATTATTGCATTCTACTTATCGTGGTTTCAGTTACTTGCTGCTGCAGCAATATTAGTTTTGCTATTTTAGATGTGGTCATGAAAAAATACTGTGGTTCTACATCAAAACACATAGCATCTGATTTGCAAGCTATGCACAATTATTTTTAGATGGCTAACTGTCTCAGGGACATAACCTTGCCCTATAATTAACATGACCCTGGGGGAACATCAATGTTTCTGGGAAACATGCTTTATTCTCCAGCTGTTAATATCTTGATGACATTTTTGTTGCTACCTAGCTCAGCACAGCAGTTTCAAGTTGCTGGCTCATTATCAGCTGTGCTAATTGGCTTGCTTTCTTGTGTGCTATATAAACACTTGTATAGACACTTGTGTACACACTTCCAAGTAAGCTTCTCGTTGTTGTTGAGGTCTGAGACCATGCATCATTGCTTGATGTGAAATTGAAGCAATAATTTCTATAAGCCATTCTGGGTGCAGCTGCTGAATAGCATCATCAGTGTTAATACAGTTTATTAGGTAACAGCATCACGGCAGGAACGTGATACTGTCTTTACAATGCTCTCTGTGCACCGCCACTTTTAGGCAAGTGAGTATGGTGTCACCACTGCAAGTCTATGTTTTAAACCAAATATTACAGTATATTCAGGCAGGTTTTTCATATTCAACCGTAAGGACAAGAATAGACAGAAAGCAGGTCAGTGTGTCCTTCAGATCATTTTCTATCAAGGCTAATTGTTTGAAGCCAAGTTGTAGCTAACATGTTTCAGTAGGGCTTTACTGCTGTACAATGCAATGCTGGCAGCTAATAAGGAGACCAAATTCTATACTATTCTATACTACACCTTCAGATGCACAACTGTGCTAAAGCTAGAGCCAATATTAGAGCTAACCTACATATCGTTTCACCATTTATGGTATCGTAGTTGGCCTAGCTAGAGATACTGCTGTACTAAATCTGTACTCTGCAATGTAACCAATGCCCTAATAGTGACAGTATTCAAATACAGTAGTCAGTTACCCCTGTAGATGCTCAGTTGTCATACTATAAAACATGCTTTATTTATTCACAATAACTAATCAGATTTCCATCAAAGAAGTTGGGCGGGTACTGAACTTATCTCGTATTATGAACTGACACGTACTATGATGGCAAGGTGCAGGCTTCTATTAGTACCTAGAATTAATAAAGTTACATCTGGGGGCAGAGCCTTTTCATACAAAACCCCCCAGCTCTGGAATAACCTTCCAGTCAGTGTTTGGGACTCAGACACAGCCTCAGTCTTTAAGTCTAGGCTGAAAACTTACCTGTTCAGTCGAGCTTTTAGTAATTCGTTTTACTGCTAGATAAAAGATACAGATCTGGGGGTATTATAGTAAACTAGGAATGTTGGTGCTTTCGTGGGTTTGTTGACAGTGGAGCGGAGGGGCGCTGACTCCTCAGGGAGCCCTCATGTCTTTGTTACCCTTTGGCTCTCCCTTTTAGTTATGCTGTAAGCCAGGCCTGCCGGAGTCACTGCTGTACTCTGTTAACACCATATAGTGTTCTCAATCAGAGCTTACCGTCTGTGTGTTTTCTTTGCCTGAGCTGAACTACTGCCCATCCTGTGTGGTCTGATGCTGCTGCTTCATCTGCCTTGACTGAGTGCCCACTGCCAGTTTGCTTACCATGGAGCTTCATGCTGTCCTACCCTATGTGAAAGCTTCACCTGCATCCTGCTGACTCATCCAATAATCGTGCTGTATAATCACAGACTTTTAATCAGACATTTCTTCCTCTGCCTCACAAAACACTGAACATTTTTCTTGTTCTTAATAATAGATCTTCCTTTTCTTGTAAATTCTTATCTTTTAATATTCCTTTTGTGCTTGTCTTGCTATCCTGTGTTGACCCGAGGAGGATAGGTTCCCCTTTTAAGTCTTGGTTCCCCTCAAGGGTTTCTTCCTCTTGCTCTGAGGGAGTTGTCCCACAGCCACTGTCGCCCTTGGCTTGCTCATTGGTGGCTTTAAGCTGGACTCTCTGTAAAGCTCCTTTGTGACAACATCTGGTGTAAAAGGCACTATATAAATAAAACTGGACTTGACTTGAGGTACTGACTGATGCTCAACTTTCTTTGCACATGGTTGAATTGCTTTCAATGATACAGGGTTCCAAAACTGAGGAATGCCTGTCTTAAGTGTTCAGTTGCTTCATATGGGTTTGTTCCATCGTGTACAGCATACATGGCTGTGCAGAAGTCCTCCAGGTAAGCCTGAGGGAGTGAGGGTCCCTGGTAAGGCCAAGTGGTAGCTGCCCTCCTCTCCCCTCACTCGAATTCAGCTCAGAGGGAAGGCCTCGAGCAGGACGCAGCAGGATGCTTATGCTGTTCAAAGAGCCCAGGAGGGACAGAGAGATTCTAAGCAAGGGCAGCCTTAAAATCATGACTGAGTAAAAGGAATAGGCTACGCATTCTGTCTCCTGCTGACTCTGTAACTGGATTTTACAGACAGAAATGGATGTCCGTTGTCGATTTATCCACTCGGCACTCAATATGCTTGTTCATCGAGTAGTGCTTACACTGAAATATTATGGATGAAGCACATGGACTATAAAACTGATCACTTGAAAGAATAGGCAATGATGCGAGACTGCACCTTACATAGCTTTAGGGTCATGGTTCAGTTGCTTGGCAGTGTAGCAGATAAAGGGTGAAGTGGCTTTTCTTCTTGCAGGTCATAAATGGTAGAGATATGAGCTGCACTGATAGCAGAATCAGGCATATAAAGTAGGTATTACAGCAGGGAGCTGTGGACGTATCATCTTCCATTCTCCTAATAAGCCTCCGTTTTGGCAGCTTACCAAACCTGCATATGAAATGCTAGGAAGCTGTCTTCCTTAAACACATAACAAAAGAAATGCACTTTGGAACAATATACACTCATCATCAAAAAAATAGTTGCACCCAGAAGGAATCAACCAACGGGAATGAAACTTGATGGTCTTATCGGCGTATTGCGCACCATACCGGTCTTAATGATATTACCATAGCGTGCTGTTGGTGGCAATAAATAGAAGAAGGCATGCACCAGTAACATGAAGGATCTGGGAAACCTACACGAACCACAGAGAGGGAGAAATGATAAATTGTCCAACATGTGCAAAGTGATCCAACAACCACGATTTCAGACATTTAGCAAACAGTGATGCCCTCCATGAGTCATCCTGTTAGTGCCAGCACAACTGGCAAATGGCTGCACAACGCAGGACTACATGCACACAGACCATTACGATGACTGCCCTTAACACCACGTCAACGTCACCAAAGACTGCAATGATGTCATGCCAGACTGTCATAGAGTAACTCAGAGTGGCAGTGGGTCATCTTCAGTGTCGAGTCCCGCTTTGTTGCCATGTGTCCACAAGGTCTGGTGTCACCTCTCCCCCTACATTTCAAGCTGCATGGGATGGATTATCACAGGACATCATTAGGAACCTCCATGCCAAGACATCTTGTACGTTGCATTAGGAAACATAGTGCCCCGACGCCATATTCAGAGACACCTTACGTTTGTAGGTGTAGCTCAATAAATATTGCCTATATCAGTCTAAATTCATCATCATTTATTGTTCCTGGTAACCTTTATCTTCCTTCCCAATAGCACTGCAATATCACACTTCCTTCTGACGATAAGTGTGTATGGTCATCTTGGCTATATGAGAAATGCTGGTGATATTATCACCTAGAAGTACTAAGACTGAATAGGTGTCATTAGGAGGGGTGCAATGAAAAACAAAACTCTTGGTTCAGATCTTATCTCACGTAAGTCACAGATCAGTTTTTTTGCATCAGCAAAAATAAATAAATAAATAAATAAATAAATAAAAATAAGGAGACAAATATAATGTACTCTAGGGGAGCAAGGGACATTTGCTTAAATGGAAACAATGTTGGGTATGTTCAAATAAAACCTTCAAATTAAAAAATAGTCAATACTATTCTTGTTGTTAAATTTAAGTGTGATATGAAACTCCACTTGGACTCTCCCTGGCTCCACCCACTCTCCTTTACTAATCACACCCGCAGCTGATCATAGGCTCATTAGGACTCTCATATATATATATACCCCTTTGTTTTGTGCCTGAGTCTAAGCTGTATTATTTTTGTGTTCTTCTCTGGCTTTGACCCCTTCCTTTTGTCTCCTGGTTTTGGGTGTTATGAATTTGCCTCTGATGTTGCCTTACTGTGTATTGACAGTAACTGAGCATGCTCCATTCAAGTGACTCATAACTGCTTTCTCTGTGTCTTTTCATTGGAACTCTGCATCAAGATTTAGGAAATTGTGACTTCAAGCAGTAACAGAGCCAGTAAACTGTATTCCGTGCGATTATGGTTGAACAGTTATGGCAACTTCTCTGTAGTTCATATGTTCTGAACTGTTGGGGGAATCTGTATGGATCGTATGGATCAACTATAGGATTATGAGCAATAAATCATGCTAACTGGTCCACACGGAATACATTTTGTCAGAAATTTCCTTGTACTTAGAAACCCTGCATATAGTTTCTCTCAAGCTGTCATGGGGTCACCCCTCTAGAGAGACAACTCCCTGGGATGGTCACATTTGGATTCAATGCACTCTAGTTCTAGCTCCTCCCTGTCTCTGCCCTTCCATTATCAGTCACACCTGCAGCTAGTTAATGGACTCCTTCACACACACATATATCAGTGTGGGCTACAGGGTGTAATGTCTTCTCTTTATGTTTTATAGGTCTGAGCTGTATTTTTCATATCCTGGGCAGTGGCTAACTTAGTTTCTAGTTCTCTTGCATGTCCGGGTCTAAAATTGCCTTTGTCTTCTGGCTTGTCTCTGTTTGGATATGCCTGTGTTTAACCAGTAGAATCCTAGGCCTGTACTTTATAGGCAGTTTGCAGCATAAGTCGGGAAGGGGTTAACTTACAGATATGACTTATGATGACTTTCATGACTTATGAGGCATAGGATAAAAAAGTACATTCACTAGGGTTTACCCAAGTGCCGCTTTGATGACTCCTGTGACAGCGGCTCCTGTAAGTGCCCAATAAACAAGACTTCACATGCATCCTGTCTCTCAACTCCCCTTATACATGGGCTTTAGTATAGTGTATTAATGTGAAAATGCTGTCCGGGTTAGAAAAATCTAGTACATGGTGTTTTAAAAGCTGGTATGTGGGGTGACCAGCTAACCCAGCACCAGTCATATAATTCATGCTGGTCTAATCTTTTTTTTTTCAGAATCAGGTTTATTGGCCAAGTATGTTGACACATACAAGGAATTTGGTTTCAGCAGTTCATGTCTCTCTAGTACTGTACCAATACACACTTAACTAACTGACAGTCCACAATATACACAATGACTCCACATATACGCAATACACACAGACACTGTACAATATACACTCTACACAGTATACACAATATACACAACGACTACACATGTACACAATACATACAGACACCGTACAATATACACTCTACACAGTATACACAATATACACAATGACTCCACATATACACAATAAATACAGATACTGTACAACATACACTCTACACAATATACATAATGACTCCACATATACGCAATACACACAGACATTGTACAATATACACTCTACACAGTATACACAATATACACAATGACTCCACATATACACAATACATACAGACACTGTACAATATACACTCTACACAATATACACAATATACACAATATACACAATGACTCCACATATACGCAATACACACAGACACTGTACAATATACACTCTACACAGTATACACAATATACACAACGACTACACATGTACACAATACATACAGACACTGTACAATATACACTCTACACAATATACACAACGACTCCACATATACACAATACATACAGACACTGTACAATATACACTCTACACAGTATGCACTATATACACGACTCCACATATACACAATACGTACAGACACTGTACAATATACACTCTACACAGTATGCACTATATACACGACTCCACATATACACAATAAATACAGACACTGTACAATATACACTCTACACAGTATGCACTATATACACGACTCCACATATACACAATAAATACAGACACTGTACAATATACACTCTACACAGTATGCACTATATACACGACTCCACATATACACAATAAATACAGACACTGTACAATATACACTCTACACAGTATACACAATATACACGACTCCACATATACACAATACATACAGACACTGTACAATATACACTCTACACAGTATGCACTATATACACGACTCCACATATACACAATACGTACAGACACTGTACAATATACACTCTACACCGTATACACAATATACACAATGACTCCACATATACACAATACATACAGACACTGTACAATATACACTCCACACAGTATACACAATATACACAATGACTCCACATATACACAATACATACAGACACCGTACAATATACACTCTACACAGTATACACAATATACACAATGACTCCACACATATACAATACATACAGACACCGTACAGTATACACTCTACACAATATACATAATGACTCCACACATATACAATACATACAGACACCATACAGTATACACTCTACACAATATACACAATGACTCCACATATATACAATACATACAGACACTGTACAATATACACTCTACACAGTATACACAATATACACAACGACTCCACATATACACGATACATACAGACACCGTACAATATACACTCTACACGGTATACACGATATACAAGCAATAAACAAACAATATATGGACAAATAATATACAGTTTAGACATTATTTACAAATACAATGTTGCTAATATTGCTAATAAATGACAAACATTAATAGAGACTTCTTAACATTATCAGAAACAAACTGTGCTAATCAATTTGTAAAATGTAGGAATTGGTCATGCAAATGATTTCCTTAGTTTCCCTAAGATCTTGTTTAGACTGCCAGATCAAATCCAAATTTTGGCATATCCAGATTGTATCCAGATTGATTTTTGCTAGTCTAGACAGTAAAAATAACACATGAAATCTGAATCCAAACCACATTTATAGGTGGTTTGAAATGAGATTGTAATCAGATTTTTATAGATATGGTTCGCTCTGGACGCTCAAATCGAATGTCATAGTGTATTTTGCATCTTTTGCAGCATGGCAAACAATGACAACATCAGATTCACAGTATAGGAAGTGCTGAGATTTGCTATGTGGTTGCTGATGCCTACCTCATTACCATAGCCGCCCATGCAAATAGGTTAGTGATGTCTGAAAACACAAATCTGATTTGATCACTTGTAAATAACAGCACAGACAGCCAGCTCAAAAGATCTGATTTGGGAAACTAATCTGATTGCCTGCAGCCTGAACACAACCTTACACATGTACTTTTACAGTACAAGATATCTTCTCCAGCTATTTAAGAAACGCTGAGAACATCATCGCACAGAAGTGCTAACGTTAATAGGGGCTCGTTAGCATTTTGAAATATGAATGATGCTAACAGGTCCGCATTAGCTTTTATTTGTTTTCAGCCATATTAGCATTTTAGGCGAAGGAAAGCAATTAGCTGACAGAATGCTGTCTGGAAACATGCATTCAGAGCTCTTCAGTGGGGTTAAGCAGAAGTGCATTTAGCCCCCAGTTATTTTTTTCAACACAGTTCAACATGCAGTTCATTTTCAATTACTGCTTTAGCAATAAAAAAGCATAATACCATCCAACCATTATCGTCAGCCTCAAACAAGATAAAAATGACTATAGAAGGTTAGAACCCATGCCCATGGGAAACCAGTACACTGGCGGCTTACTGTTCTTATGTAGGGCCATGCATGCATGGATGAACTTGTGCTTAAAAGTGGAACCTCCTCTGAATGATAATGACCACTCTTGTTGAAGATGAATTACCTTCTTTCTTAACAAGTGGTGTTCAGTTTGCTTTGTGTTAACTTTGAGTGTACTTTGTGAACTTTGTGAAAGTTTTTAATTTAAGTATTTACATCTCGTGTGAAGACACATCGCAGTTTGGAGCATCGCCATATAAGCATATGCAGTTTACTTCAAAGCCATTTACAGATCTGCTAATCACCCCCATCTGTTTTACTGATTAATGCCAGATATTACATATGCTTTTTCCTCCTAGACTAATAGTTCAGAGGAGTTGCTAATGATGCTTCAGTTCTTCATGATTGTTTTCTATTCATTCATGGGCTCTTAAGGCTGCTTTCTAAAGTGTGCATTTGTGAGAAAGTAGGATGTACTGTATGCTAAAGGGAACCCATCCTCTCAAGACTTGCATGCCCTAAAACAGTTTACATGTTCATTCATTCATTCATTCATCCATCTTCTTATTTCCATCCATCTTCTTGTCACTTATCCTTCTGGGTCATGGAGGGATGCTGGAGCCTATCCCAGTATTCATCAGGCAGAAGGCAGGAAACACCCTGAACAGACTGCCAGTCTATCACAGGGCAGACATACACACTCACACCTAGGGGGCAATTTAGCATCTACATTAGGCCTGACTGCATGTCATTGGACACATACATGGGGAGAACATGCAAACTCCAGACAGGCAGGACCCTGGGTGCCCAAGCTGGGAATCGAACCCAGGCCCTTTTTGCTGTGAGGCAACAGCGTTACCAACTGCGCACCCATGTACGTATTCAGTAATAAGGCAAAT
Organism: Semaprochilodus insignis; assembly: GCA_034552555.1. Taxonomy (NCBI): domain Eukaryota; kingdom Metazoa; phylum Chordata; class Actinopteri; order Characiformes; family Prochilodontidae; genus Semaprochilodus; species Semaprochilodus insignis. The sequence continues at coordinate 58,657,675 of CM067474.1, forward strand.
TCCTTTACTAGTAGGGCACCGCTGCTTGCACTGTGATGTCATATGGTTGCAGTGGAGTCAGTCATACAGAAAATAAGGCAACCAAGAAAGCTCTTCACTTGAGTGACGTCACGGTTTAGCTAAAGCGGGAAAGACTGAATGAAATATTGGAGTTAAATGAGTTATTTAGCTCACTGTTCTTCAACTCAGTGAATGAGAGCAAGAGAGCAACTACTGGCAACAAAAATAGCAGCCTACTAGTAAAAGGATTTTGTCTATTAAATATAGTCTATTAATAATATTTAAGTTGTTTTGCTGTTATACAAAATATTTTCAAATGGTGTTGGACACATGCACCATATTGGGGCGTATATGTCTTAACAGTCAGGGTTTGAGGTGTGTTAAAATACCACTGAACTGAAACTTAAAGCTGTTTATTGGCATAATCCAGGTAGCAGAGACAGCAAGAAGAAAAAGTATTTGGTGGACCCAGACAATAGCTGGTGGCAGGAGTGCTCAGACTGAGAATCTTTTACAATTAGGCAGTTTGTTTCTCATTGCCTGCATGATTTTACTGAAACTGTGTGCTTATAGCTTATTTTACATGAAAATGTATCTTTGATTATTTAACCACAATGGGCTTTCAGGGAGCTCATATTTTCAAAGTTGCCATGCCACAGCCATTAAGCAAAAATACTTTACAGAGAAAATCATTAAGATCCAACAACAGAGCTGCAACATATTACTACGATGGACAAAGTGCTCGGAGCACAGTAATTATGGAATTATTATATTATAGTAGACCATGGTCTGATCTGTCATTGTCTGTTCACTGTGAGGCCAAACAGAGCAGTAAAAAAAGTTTTAATCTAGACGATTATTTATCTGTCAGAATGAAACATATTCCACAACCAAACAAGACAATAGTGAGACAATATGTTTCAACATTGTGACAACAGCTTGGGAAGGACCCTTTACTGTTCCAGCATGACTATGCCCCACTGAGCTCCATAATGACATGGTTTGATGAGTAAAGTGTGGAGGATTTCCGGTGGCCGGCACAGAGCCCTTGACCTCAACCTTACCGAACACCTTTGAAATGAGGCTGACTGTCTTTTAAACCAATGGCAGTGTCTGACCTCACAAATGCTCTTGTGACTGAATGGGCACACATTCCCATTGATGGGCAATTCCATATTAATGCACATGGTTTTGGAATGGGGTGTTCTACAAGTCCATACGGGTGTGATGATCAGGTGCCCACATACTTCTGGTCATATGGTGCTGCACATTATAACAAGTGACATTGTAGCCATAATGTACATCACTGTGCTATAATGCTGATAGAGTGGCACAGTGTAAACCTTTACTTAAGGGCCTCAGAAAATGAGTTTTGTTAATCCAGCCTGACTTGGGAACTAATATTATCACCATTATTTCACTGTGACAAACACAGGACTACAAAGTTTATGTCACAGGCAAAATATGGCTATTATAATAAGTGTTTATGAATCTCTATGTTATCTGTCATGAAGGTGCCTTATGAACAATACGGGGGAAACGTAAACACAAACAGCCATATTCACCACAGACTTTGTTTCTGTGACCAGGACAATGAAAGTTATGTATTTTATGCCCTTAGTAATGTGTACGATATTAGCACAGTGCATAAAATACATATAGTAATGTAATATATATTTTGCTAGAACATTAAAAATTGTGACAAAATTCGTATTAACAGCTTTTAAACTTCAAAGAATCAGCAAAACTTTGAATGAAATTCAGCTGTCTAAGCGAGCAGCAATCGTCCACCTTACCTGCAAGAGTTTTCTTACAGTGCTTGCATGTGAAATGAGGTGCCCACGGTTTGTCTTGATCCCCGACAGGCATGCCAAAGTATGCTTTGTAGGCCTCGCACATCTTAGCAGATGCTTTTACTGAGTACTTTTCCGCTCTTGTCTTGATAAATTGTCCACAGACATAGCAGAATGTGTCTGCCTGATGCTGCAGCTTCTTGATGCCCTCTAAATTACATGTAGCTCTGTATCCACTATCCACTTTCTCGGCTGGAACATCAACTGAAATGGCACACCTGTATTTACACTCCAATGTGACTACTGGACAGTTATAGAAAGTTCTAAACAAATTTCCAAAGTTCTAGAAAATTCCAGAGAGTTCTGTAAACTAATGAAGAGTTCTCACAGTTCCAGGAGCTACTTGAAGTCTACTCAGCTCTGAATGTATAGCAAATGTTCTGGAAAATACGTAAACACAATTCGAAACATCATTGCCCTGACCACAAAAGCAAAGTTTATAGGGACCTAAGAAATTAAGGCCTAAGAAATTAAAAAAACACACTTAGTACCTAGGAAGAAGAAAAAAATACATTTTAACTGTTTTTTACTACTGTGTTTAATTTTAATAATAAATTTTATTAATACAAAAATTAAGTGTTATTGAAAGTACTTATGTATCTATTTGTTGTCAGATGACTTGAAGCTAGTTTCATTACTTTCATCTATGCAACATCAACCATGCATGGCCTAAGAGATGCAGGCATCCCTCTCTACAGGGAAGAAAAGAAATCCGACCATCCTTGCCCAGTTGCACTCGTGTACAGGCCTTGTAAAGTTAAAAAACTGGAGAATTACATCTACTTTTTAATGACTACATTGCTCCCTCCAATATCATGAGTTTAAATAATAGAGACGAATTCGATCTTATCCAGTGGATCGGGATCAGGGCCAATCGAGCCATATTTTAATGTATCAGGATTGGTTAAAATAAGCCTAGTCCAGTTCCGATCCCTTGTTTCTCATTTGCACTCATAGAGGTCCAGTAAAGAGAGATTATCAACCTGCAGCAGTGAGGCACATTTCAGAAGCTGTGGTTTGTGTGTCTGCAGTGTGGAACTATTTTAAAGTGGAAAATGAAAACTTGCAATCCCTGCATTTAGACTGTCTGACTTAGCTGCAGGAGCGGATTTAGTGATTGTGGGGCTGTAGGCAAAAGACAGGAATGGGGCCTCCTGGATGCACATTTTTAAATGAGTTGAGGCTCTGGGCTCCTAAGAAGCGCCACTATCTAACTTCAAACAAGAAAAACTGAGGTCTTGGCAAGTGAACTCATCTTAAATCTGGTCGACATGTGTAATATTTCTTTTTTTAGATTATTTTGTATTNGAGTTGAGGCTCTGGGCTCCTAAGAAGCGCCGCTATCTAACTTCAAACAAGAAAAACTGAGGTCTTGGCAAGTGAACTCATCTGAAATCTAGTCGACATTTGTAATATTTCTTATTTTTAGATTATTTTGTATTGAGAAAAAATACTTGACACAAGCAAAATGATCTGCCAATATAGTGAGGCAATTTGGCACAGAGTAACATTAAAGTAAAGTAATGAGTATGGACAACATTACAGCTATCTACACTATTATGACATGCTGAGCCTGTGCTGACTGGAAAATATATAGTCAGTTTTGGGAGTGTAGCGACAAACTTTTTGCTTTCTTCAACCTTTTAGCTTTTCTTTGGTGCACTTATCTTTTTTTTCTCTTTCATTACCCAGAAAACGAAGCACGCTCCCTCCATAATGTAGATTATCACTTTTAAAATGTTTTTTAGTTTAAAACTTTCATATATTAACAGAAATATCAACACAATGTGAAGAAAAGATTTTTGCAATATGTCAAAGATGTCTATGTGTTGCAAATATATCCACAAAGTTAGCATGCTAACCAGCTAGCTCTGGTCCCTTCTGTCTCGTTATAGCACTTAGTACCTCAAGAGGTGATAGTGAGTCATTGTAGCATCATGCTCTATCTGTGAGAGGATGAAGAAGTAGGACTGCTCCAATGCTGTTTTGTAATCTCTTGTCAGTCATGATGAAGGATTTGGTGCCAGGTAGATCATTTAAGGGCAGGTAGCCAGTGAAAGGAAGAGTACATGCAATGAAGGCTGAAACTCCTGTCCTCGGCAAGAAACCACATTTAGCAGCAACCGAGTCAACATTGGTGTTGTTTCCACTACTGAAGATGCTATGGTTACTGGTTATTTTACATCAGCATACAGTATATCTAACATATATTTACAGTACATGGGGCCCTTGGCTCAAGGGAGCCCAGGGCAGCTGCCCACCTTTGCCTATTGAAAATACCACCCTTGCTTTGCCGCCTTTTATGCCAACATAAAAATGTAAAGTCTGTTTTTGACCATTTAATGCGAGCAACACACCAATTTAACCATGCAGAAAATATACTCCGACATTTTCAGCCACAAGTCATGTGTGGTGAAAAGAGGCATTATGTCCTGTTAGTGACAGGAGTGCCACATGCTGCTTCTGCTTTAAAGTCTGCATTTACTCTTCAAGAGAAAGAACCATCTAATGCAGGGTTTCTCAGTCTGTAGGCCGTGAACCACCAGTGAGCCATGAAGCACCCTTTAGTGGTCCGTGGGCCTGTACTTAGGTGAAGGCAGTAGTTAGTAATGGACCAGAAACGTCCTATATAACCATATTAGTGTTATACTAAGCATATTCATATAAATATGTGTACAGTAATTTACACGTGTAAATAAAAGTGTAGCAGAAGCAGCAGGCTAATTGAACATCTTCAGTTTGAGACAACATAGCCACTGGCTAGCCACTGATAGGGAGGTTTCTTGGGACGTATCTCCAAAATGACAACTTTACAGAAGAGGGCAAAACCCTAACTTAATTTTAATGTCAATGGAACCAGACTTTTTTTTCCAAGCAGTTTTGGGCCATTTCTGTTGTTCCATTCATCATGAAATTTTCATACAAGCTGCTGATGAGTTGAAATGATGCATAAAAGTAAAGATCAAACAAAAAATTGATACAAGTTTTTCACTGGACAGCGACGATATTCACAGCACTGTGAAATGAATATTAATATGTTTGCGAGTGTTCAGGTGAACTATCTGGAGTATCAACACACCCCATTGCAGTACACAGGGGCTTATAATAACAGTTTTCCTGACTTATGTACATTATATTGATCTCTATTAGATATTGTTAATGGAGTTTAAACTGATATACTGATGACTTAATAACAATCACAGACATGTGGGTGAGAACTCTACGAAGGTAAATTGAGGTCACCAAAAATGACAGCAGACAGCAGATATTATTAATGTGGAGATATTGTTATTAGTTGTGTTTTTCTGATTTTTTTTCCCTTCACTTTATTATTGTTATTCTTTCCAAAAATCTAATATCAGCCAGGGCCTACTCAGGTCAGTCTGCAATAACAGAGGCAGCAGTGATGTGGGCAGCACGGAACCACACTTCTTCAGCTCCCCCATTCACAAACAGATGGTTGTCATATGTGTTTTTCAAAGGAACTGAATACTCAGTTAAATGTGTTATACCAAAGGCTCTTTTTTCCATTCATTTGTTGTATGTGTTGTGAGTTTTTTTTTTTTTTTTTACAGAACTGCTAAATTCCTTAACTTTCCTGAAAAATCACTTGGAATCTACAGAAATCTGCATTTTTAACAACACTGGAAAAACAAAAGTCTCATGCCCTTACGGAAACTCCATATGAGCTCCTTCCTCATATTTGCACTCAGTGTGAAAGAGTAGACTAGACATGCTCCTCAATGAAGAGCTTGGTATATTAGACTAACTAGGAGACTGAATAGAGGATGAAAGACAGAAAGAAAGCTTGTTTGATGCATCATTAAAGGCTTTACCCCTCACTACTCTATGGGGCATTGATGTGCAGTTGAGGGCACATGTACTTGGTCATGAAATTGTAATGAACAGTGCACTCTGCAATGTGCATTTCCCTCCTCCAGAGTAGTTATGCTGACACAGTATCACAGCGAGTCTCTGCTGACATATATCCCAGCTCACATTCCAGAATACACTATGGAAGAAAAGCCACCTTGACCTTGCTGTGCTCTTTGCCAGCAATGCATTTTTCTATCTTGCTTTGTCTTGGGCTTTTATGCGGGAATATGGCCTGCAGCTGCTGGCTATTATTTCCTTTCATGGAAATGACATCAGTCATGTTGCTCCCGTGTCGATCGTCCAATCTTGCACATTTTCAAATAGTTTCTCTGAAGCCTTTAATGCATGAATTGTGAAATACAGATTGAAATACAGTGGTAGATTGGCACTATGAATAGAAATATTTATTTTGAATATGAAAAGGGTGGATTTTAGAGGAATATCCAACACTACATTATCCATAAATCCAGGCAACAAAAATGCATAACATGCATTTATGCACAAAGGATATATAGACATGCATAAAATTGTATGAAATTTGTTAACTTTAACTTTATTGTATTGGAATGCAAAAAATGGTGGCACAAATTATGGCAGTGTCTATTGTGCTCACTGGCAGGGTATTCATTTACTCCCATTCTATGAAATTCCATTGTCACATGCTGTTGCCATAGGACAAAAATATATCTTCATCAAAAAATAGTTGCACAAATAGTTGCACCCAGAAGGAATCAGACAGCAGTGAAACTTGGTGGGTAGGTTAGACATTGTGAGACATACAAATGTTTTAAGTTTCACGCTCGGCCGCACATGTGATGAAAGCAAGCACGAGTTGTATAGATGTACCTTCTACAGAGGGGCCATCGAGAGCATCCTGACCAGCTGTATCACTGTGTGGTATGGGGCCTGCACAGCATCCTGCCGCAGGACCCTCCAGGCAACCGTGAGAGCAGCTGAGGAGATCGTCAGCACCTCTCTCCCCTCACTTCAGGACTTACACAGCACCCGCCTCACGTGTAAAGCCCTCCGCTTGGCAGGAGATCTTACCCACCCACTACACAGCTTCTTCAATCTGCTGCCATCAGGGAGGAGACTGCGGAGTCTAGGAGCTAGGACCAGCAGACTGAGGGACAGCTTCATCCACCAGGCTGTCAGGATGCTGAACTCTCTCCCTGCTCTACGCCCCCTCCCACTTATGCCTCCTGCACACACAAACTCAGCACCCTGAACCCACACCCCATCAATACCGAACTGGGATGCACACACTTTAAACAGCTTTTAGGATTTTATCCTTGCATTCCCACTTAATCCCCCCCATTAACACTGAACTGTGACTGTGAACTGCTCTGCACTCATCCCTTTAAACAGCCTTAATGTTCCACCTGCACTACTGTTTATACTGGCACTGTCATATCCACATCTTAATTCTGCTAGTGCACACGTCACTTTATCGTCCTTATTGTCTTCAGTGTCTTATTGTCTCATTTATGTCTGTGTCAGGACCCTTATTTTATTCTATCGTGTGTCTTGCGTCAGTCTATTTTATATTTATTGTTTATTACATTCAATATACTCTTGTTCTTGTTTTAGTTGTAATCTATTTATAGTTAAATGTTTATTTGGGACCTTGGGATGGAGAGTAACGCAATTTCAGTCCTCTGTATGTTTGTACATATTGAAGTATTGACAATAAAACTACTTGACTTGACTTGACATCATTTGAAAACAAGATAAGGATCTAGTCTCTCAGTCAATGTATAGTTATTGTGGGCTAATGGAAAACAAAGGATTGATACTACTGGTTTAAATACTGGTTAAATATTGAATTTCAAAATTTTGATTAGGTTGGTATACTGGGCAATATGGATCAACATCCCACAGTAAATAACAACCATCAGGTATTCAACCAAGCCATAGTATATATTAGTTTTATATTGGACAATGTGTAAAAGGAAGTCTGGGACATCAGTATAAATGGGTCTGATTAAAGGAGGGAGGATTGTAGTGGGAGCACTGGGAGGTATGACCGTGTGGCTATTGCCAATGGTTCACATGACTCATGGGTCCAGTAGCCCCCTATGCAGAATTTGTTTAAGGGCCCAGGGAGTTGAAGACCAGCTCTGGCTGTTGGAAGAAGGACCAGGTTAACCTACAGTGGTACTGCCACTGTAAACGATTAGTGATGAGATACATAATTTGAATCCAGTAGGATGCTTTTATAGTCTGATGATCTGTACTTGGTAGAGCTTGGTCAGTAATAGCAACCCTGTTCCAGTTGACCTGTTAATAGACATTGCCATGTTGTTATTGATACTGAGTGTGCACTTGTGGCGTAATGCTGACCACTGATCTGACCAATTAAATCCCTAATGAATGGCATTGGGTAAACAACTCTGGGTCCCTATCTTGGGAACAGGGAAAATGAATCAGACAGCCTCCCATGTATTAATTCAGCCATTTATCTTAACTAATTCACTTTATTATATGCTTGGTTATCCATTCGCATAGACAAGCAATATAACCACATGGTAGGAATGTCAGAAAAGCCTGTAACTTCTCCTCCTAACCTTTTCCCGGCTCCACAGTACTTTATAACTCAATCTTCAGGAGGAGATTATTCATGCACCGTGCACTGTGTTTGTCTTGTTATTGCCTGTCTCTCCTTCGCTCTGACAATTTCAAAGGTTTGAGAGGGAGTCAGGCTGAGAGAATGACAGCTCCATCTGAATAGTCACGCCGTGCCGCCGCGGCGAGATGGAACCTCCGTCTTCTACGAGTCATGACAGGAGGGTCATGCGCAATATCACTTTTTATTTATTCCTTTTTTCCGAAAGGACTTCAGCGACTTTGTTTTATTCTACACAACAATTTGCAGAGTAAATCATGCTGTTGCCTGTGCCCATGACTTTTATTTTTTGGATGAGTGCATGGCGAATTTCCACCAATAGGTTTCAGGGAAACAGGAAATACGGCGTCTTCTCTCAAAGGACTCCAAAACACATAGATCTTTCGGTGCAGAGGAGGTCAATCGGAGGACAAATGGTAATTAACCTCATATAAGTCACATGGGAAGAGATGTTTGCGACAGCTCCAAATAGACAAATGTTCACACAGTATGTCGTGACTCCAGTGTGGGAATGTTGTGCACATTTGACTTTCTAATTCATATGCAAATATCAGTGTTGATGAAACACCACTGTTTTCGCCAAGCCTGCTGCACGTTAACTAAAATAGCATGCCATTTTAACCATTTAATGGCAGTACAAAAACAGCTATTTCTGCCTTTTACTCTGCTCTTGATAAGGGTCTGAATGACCATTGCATTATTCATTTTTCAGAGTTATGAAACAAACACAGAAACAAATATTTAACAGAACATCACACACAAGCCTCGGCGACTAAATATAATAGAGGATTTTTCAGTATTCGGTATGTGTACTCTTTGCCTTTATTGCAGCTTCCATTATTTCCAGGGGACTGCAGTGATGTTTTTCATGTAGAGGTTTCTCAGTGCTGTTGTTGTGTATTTTGATATGTAGGAACTTCGACCAACAAGCCTTTTTAAACAAGCAAACACACATACCTCACACAGTGAATCACATCAGTAATAAGCCTTCGGCAATCTGAATTCCGTTCTGAATGTGTGTGCACGCTCATGTGCCGGCAGGACATTCGAAGTGTTAAATGGGAGAATTTGTATTTGTTCACTTCTGTCTATGTGTGATGCAGCCAGTGACTCAGCACTGAATAATTTGAACATGAAGTTCATGGTTCATACTGACCCAAAGCTGCTAATTTGTGAACCTAACTCTCCATTCGGTTGGCTTTGACAGAGTAAACAGCTTTTTCCCTTTATATCCAGTCTTCCGGGCTTCTGGTTGTTCTTCGTTTTTAGCTACAAATACACTTTTTGTGCCCTGCAAATACACATTTCAGAACTCATGAAGGCAACACACAATGAGGAGTATGAATATTAATGAGACCACAGTCCTGAAATTTCACTGAAGAGAGAGAGAGAGAGAGGAAGTGTACCATTATTAACGTTTAGACATGCCTTTGTGGAAAATGGTACACATTGATAACTGAAATGATAACAGCAATTATAAGTACAAGTTACTGTAACAATGACTGAGTGACCGGATGCTCAGAGATCTAAAAGATAAACTGGTTTTATTTATAGAGAACAGGCAGGCACAAAGGTGGTCAATAACCAGAGTAACAAGGTTGACGCAGAGACAAAGCCAGAGTCAAACAACCAGAGAGATCAGGGCAACCAGCAAACAAGTTAGAAGGGCAAACCTAAACACAATAACCAAGAGACAAATAAGAGATCGTAACCAAAAGGACCAACACTTATAATGCAACGGTGAGCTGGCAATACTAACAGGGCAAACAAAGGGCTATATACGCAGCCAGGTTAATAATGACCCAGCTAGACATGATTTGAGAAGACGCAGTGCTGCGTTCCATTATTTTTCAGTGGGAAGTTTTCTGTTGGTTCCTAGAATGTTCTTTCTAAAGGTAGGAGGACGGTCTCAGGTCTCAGTTACATCCATTAAACATTGTCAGAATTTTGCGCTGGGAATGAATTCTTCTTTTGTTGTCATGTAGCATAACCTGTGGCCTTGACAACATCCTCACAACACCCTCTGAATGTTGCAGGAAAGACATTCTGTCTTAGTTAACATTTAACCTTATAGGGACATTATTTTAAACAATAAACATCTTTAAAACATTCTTTAAACATTAGACTAAAGCATTTTCTTTAATAAGAAAACTTTATTAGAACTTGTAGGTAACGTTAACCAAAGTTCTGGGAATGTTCCCTGCTAGTTGTGGAACAGGTGGTTTGAATCAGTACTCAGGAGATGAGGTATGGGAAAGTAGTTCGAGATTGGTGGACGGAGGACTGTGTGATGTTGACGTTATGGTGATGTGCATCATGGGAGGTGTAGTTCATGAAATCAGAGGCAGGAGGAGAGCCCAAAACCGTGACAAATATTACTTTTTCAGATTCAGGAAAAGAAGCAGAATAAAATTGTGTTTAAAAATATCATCATATTTAAAATTGCTCAGAAGCTTCAACAACTGTATACAATTTTTACTCCATCCATCCATCACCTTTGTTACATTACGTTCTTTTCGGCAGACTTGAGAGCTTTCAGTTTTGTGAAAATAAATATTTTTTCAGTCTTCCAAACTGCTTACATTTTCGGCTTTACACAGTCTGAGTAATCTCAAACACATTCAGTAACATTGAGATCTGGACTCTGGGAAAATCAGTCCATCACTCTGGGAACACCAGCCAAGTTTCATTTTCTCAGTAACACAGTATCTTCTTAACACCCACCAGGTGTTTAGTGTTGCACAGACTAGTTGACTAGTCAGCTTATCGACTTCACTGCTTGTCAATGACATTTTAAGCAAGATGTTGACTGGTTGCTGATCAAAAGATTATGACGCTAACAACATGGATACCTCAGAGAAAACAACAGATGAGGAGCCTGGCGATTTAGGGGTCCATATCTTTGCTTTCCTAAAGGCTAGCTATCCAGGGCTTATTGACCTGTGGTCATCTGATCTACAATGCTTCATTAGATACTAAACATTAGATAGATTAGATACTGAACATTATTATCTCCAGTTTCCCAGAGAGTACAGTAGAGGTCATGTGTAGCTGGATCCTGTACTGAAGTCAATTACTCGCATTTTTGCCAAGTTATGACGCTATAAATTTCCCTGACTCTCCAGACCTCCGGCACATGAGAGCATCTCGGCAAATCCACCTAGGGTGAGGCTAGGTCGGACATAAATTGCAGAGATTCCGGGCTCTGCATCTCTGGATCCCTGAAGCCTAGGCTTATTGTAAAGGGCATGTCATGCTGTACTGACTTGTTTGACTTCATCACTGAAGTCGCTTGTTGTAAAGCACCTCACTTTCCCATGGTTTTATTCATGACTTCATCAGCGATTAGTCCACAGTGACTCAACTTTCATCACACCATTGCAGACTTTAAAAAGCCTGAAGTCATGCAACCCCTAACACCTGCACATCTGTTCAGACCCTCAGCACTGAGTGGTTCTCTCCCAATGTAAGGGTGGACAGAAAAACCTGTAGATGTTTTCAGATCTGAAGCAGGACTGGAGCTGGAGGTTATATGTTAACTGGGAGAGTTTTGATGGTCTACCGAGTCTTGCAGGGTTATTAGGAGTCCCATTTTCTCTACATCTTCTGGAAACTGTTCTCTTTTGTTTTGTTTTGACTTCCTCCTTCATCGTGAGAAGTAATTCATGATAAGTAGATTACCTGACTGCTTTTTTATTAAATAAATGAAGGATGCTCTCTGACTCTTGCACAGTGCTGTTCATAAAGAAGCCTGACTGTATATGTGCTGTTTAAAGCAAAGGGAAATTGTTATTCATCGACAGCTAAGTAAACAAGTATAAGTGATCATTTTTCACTGCAGTGTTTTGTCAGAAGGACCCAGTGCATGCCTTATTTATTAGGCATTGTCATGTGCCGCATTTGCATGAGCTTTTCATGCTAAATTACTTGTTTCCGTCTTCCATGTGGGCAGCCCTGAATAAAGAATGCTTCTGTATTCCAGGTGCTTTTTACACAGTTCAGCAATTTTAATAGTTCAATCTATTGACCAAGTGGCATGCACTTCACGGCTGCAACGGTGGCTTTGAAGCAGCCAATAAGGACCAGCCTGCTGCGTCCTCAGGAGAGTCAGTGTCCTTTGCTGGCGCCTTAATAAGACTGTTTCTCTATGTTTATTCAAACTGACGTGTCAATCAACCACCTGGCCTTGGTATAGAGAGACCGCAAGTCATTCTGATGTACTTTCAGTAATGCTATTTGAAGTGGTGGGCTAGGTCTGCTTGCAGTCAATAGTACTGAGCAGGGATGAATTCATATCACAGATTATTGGCGGCACCTTCAGTAGATTCTGTTGTAATGAGAGTAAATGACTCAGAAAGCAAAGAGATTGTTTGCTTGGTGCTTGTTTTGCCTGGGATTGGGTGTTGTCCTTGAGATAAGAGCTTTAATATAAGCACCATGCAGTTCGGAATCAAGATGGATAGACGGGATGAAATGCACAAATAAACATTAGTGTTGCCTTAGTGTTGCCCTCCAGCTTGCCAAAGCATTTTCACTGTTTTCCCATTCTTCCGGATCACTAACCTGCCCCGCTTTATTATTAAAGAATAGCGTGCATTAGCCTACGTAACCTTCCCCTCCAGTTTCCATTCCCTGACTTAGCCTACATCTGTCTTCCTAAAGCATTCACGAGCCCTTCAAATACAGTTCTTTCAATTACACAGGTTATAATGGATCCTTTATTATAGGAGTTAATGTGCAATAATGGGGTTATAGTGTGCACTATGGAGAGTATCCATCACTGAAGCTTTTCACGATACGCCTTCCTTCATTACATCCTTCCGTCATACAAAATAACACCACACTGTATAAAAAGCTTCAAATGAGCGACACTCCAGCAAGAAGTAACAAATATGCCATAACTGTGACATTAAATACACATTAACACATCGATAAACACATCATCAGAGATTCATAACCTTGCATGTAATTGTTTTGCATAATTATCAGCTCAGTTAACATCAGTACGAGCGCACAGAGAAGACAAACATTACTGCAGTCGTTACTGAATCCGCTTCTGTCAATCTCTTGCTCTTCCCTTTCGGATTCATCTTTAAACACTGTTCAGGCTCAATATTCAGTCTGAGGAATTCCCGGCAGAAGAGTCTCGCAGCTGAACTGAGACGTAAAAAAAAGGCAAATCCTTTGCTATGACTTCTCCGCTAAGCCTTTTGGTGCTTTCCCCAGGTGCAGCTGTGCATGCTTCATTAGAGACCAGCCAGTGTGCCTCATGAGATCTAACTGTTTTTCACTTCTGGGGGGTATGTTTGCTCCGGAAATCAGAGAGAGCAGCGGAGCCTCTTCATCCCTGAGCGATGTGCACCAGCTGCAGTTAAATGCCAGCCTGATTTCTCTGACTCTCCTGCAACGTTTGATTGACTGCTGGCTTATAATGTAATTACATTCAGCAGGTCTACAGTTCAGGCAACAGATTGAGAACCAAAGGCAGGTATGAGTCCTTCATAAGTGGCTTGTTTGTGCACAGATGAAGTTTGCGTTGTGTAGCAGGCCTACCCAGGTAAAAATGAGGTATGCTGTAATGTAGTATAAAGGTACTTTTATAACAGCAAGTACGTTTCAAGCACAATATTGTTTTGTGTGCTGAATGCTAGTGCAATATACACGAATCGTCGAAAGAATAGTTGCACCCAGAAGGAATCAATAGTACAAATGGTTGCACCCAGAAGGAAGCAACCAACAGGAATGAAACATTCAGCGCAGTGATCGCTCCATGAGTCATCCTGTTAGTGCCATCGGAACGACGCAGGACTACATGCACACAGGCCGTTACGTCGACTGCCTTTAACACCACATCAACATTGCCAAAGACTGCAATGGTGTCGTGCCAGACTGTCATGGAGTGACTCAGAATGGCAGCGGGTCATTGTCAATGACGAGTCCCACTTTTGTCTTGGTGGGGATGACCATCAAATCTGTGTGTGGAGGCACCGTGGTCAGCGCCAAGATGAACAGTTTGGCACACGTTCAGAAGGCCTGGTGTCACTCCACCTCCACCCCTACTGCAAAATCTGCAGGAACTGTGTGAGAATATTTAAACTGCATGGGATGGATTATCACCGGACACCATTAGGAACCTCTACAACTCCATGCTGAGGCGTCTGGCATGTTGTGTTAGTGGGTGCATATTTAGCATAACTAAGTACATAGTTAGTATATCAAAAACAGCATACTTTCAATCCATTAATCATGAGTAAAATGTTAAGTCTAGTTAAATTAAGTCTACAATAGTGTACTTTTTTTCCCTCCTGGGTGTCTTTCTGTTGGAAGGGAGGCGACATGAGATTACATTTTTGTAAGGCACAAGGGCCTGTAGTACAGGGGAATACATGTAGTGACTGGGCCGCATAGCATCTTAATTTGGCCCCTTGCTGTATTGTGCAACAGTCAGAGAGAACCCTGCATTTATGTAACATGCAGTCCATTTTCCATTCTTCAAGAGATAATTCTACACAGATTAGATATGAAGTATTCCACTTTCACAAGCAGGAGTTCAAAGAGTTTAAACAATCATTAAAAGATAGAGAGAAAAGACCCGATAGACTACCAAAACTGTCACCATCAGATAAACAGTCCTTTAAGCATTTATCTTAAGTATTAAGCTCCACTTGTGGGGGCTCTAGGCAAGAAATGGGAATGAGCACCCTGTGAAGCTCTAGTCTCCAAAGTAGCGCAACCAAATCAGGCAGGTAAAATCACCTTAAATCAGGTTAATGTATCAAAGATTTCTAATTCTGAGACTGTGGTAAGAATGTTATTAGATAGCTTATTAGATGTGCTATATTATTACGTGAAGATCTCCCTGTGTTTAAATATTATTTTGCCTGTTTTAAATAAGAAATAAAATTATATGCCAATACAGTGAGACAATTTGTCACAGAATAATATAGAAGTAAACTTTATTTCATTACTTATACACGTAGGAAAAGAAGTAGTAATTTAGTAACACTGGAGCCAAAGCTAGCTTTGGTGAAGCAAGAAACATTTTGCCTACCTCACTCTTTTTGTATTTCTCTGATGCACTTGGATGATTGTATTAGCTTTTCCCTCTTAACGCCCAGAAAATTACACAGAAGAACCTCATGTCCATAATTGTTATGTTTTCCCTCTCTGGTCTTTCATTCCCTTGTTGTCTGTTCTTGTCATGTGCTTTGCTTTTGCCTTCACTTGCCATGTGCTCCTGTTTTGGTTGTTGCTCCTTCCACCCTCCACCCTGTTATCACACCCATCACTTGCCCCAAGTTTGGGGCTCCTCCAAAGAAAATAGTCCATCGTTGGTGCACAAATATACATGTACATAGATAATAAGAGTGGAATCCACCAATCACATTTAGATTTCCAATTGGCAGGACCAATTTCATAGAATCATCACTGACTGCAAGTATGAGTGGTAGCCTGATCAGCGTGTGTCAAATGAATTCTTGTTAACTTAGAGCTAACAGACTACTAGAATCTCATAAGCGTGCTAGCCGAAACTAGCATCATTATAGCAGTGTTTGTTTGTTTTTTTACAGATTTGAGGTTTTTGGCCCAAACTGAAGGTCTAGCTCTATTCACACATCTCACTTTGACAGAGAACCTATGAGAACCTATGCTTTTAACATTACATTACTGTCTCCTGGCTTAATCAGAATATTTCTGAAAGATGTTTTAGCACCAAGTTTTATCAGTAAATCTCTTTAGTTTTGTCATTTTTTCTTCATCCAGTGTCGACCAGAGGAGAATGGGCTCCTCCCTTGACCTTGGATTCCTCTCAAGGTTCCTCCCTCTTACTCCCAGGGAGTTTTTCCTTGCTACTGTTGCCTTTGGCTTGCTCATGGGGGGCTTGGCGCCGGATTCCGCTTCCTTACATCTATACATAGACTCCTTTCCTTATACACTCATCATCAATCGAATATTTGCACAAATAGTTGAACCCAGAAGGAATCAACTGACAGGAATGACATGCAAATGATTCAAGGTTTACACTCAGCCGCACATGTGACATAAGCAAGGACGGGCCTTATTACTGTACCTGACTGACCAAACAGCCATGATTGCAAACATTCAATGAGCAGTGATGCCCTCCATGAGTCATCCTGTTAGTGCCAGCACCATTGGCAGACGGGTGCACAATGCAAGACTACATGCACGCATACCATTACGACAACTGCCCTTAATACCATGTCAACGTCACCAAAGACTGCAATGGTGTCATGACAGACTGTCATGTAATGACTCAGAATGACAGCGAATCCGTGTGTGGAGGCACTGTGGTCAGCACCAAGATGAACGGTTTGTTGTCACGTGGCACATGTCCAGAAGGCCTGGTGTCACTCCACCGCCACCCCTACTGCAAAATGTGCAGCAACTGTGTGTGAATATGCAAGTTGCATGGGATGGATTATCACAGGACACCATTAGGAACCTATACAACTCTGTGTAGAGATGTCTGGTATGTTGCGTTAGCAAACATGGCGGCCCAACGCCACACTGAGAGACACTACTTCTCTATGTGTAGCTCAATAAATATTGCCCATATCAGTCTAAATTTATCAGCATTTATTGTTCCCAGTAACCTTTATCTTCCTTCCCAATAGTATTGTGATCCCACACTTCCTTCTGGGTACAACTGTTCTTTTGATGATGAGTGTATATTTATTCTTTTAGATTTTAGATAAGCTGTTTTTCTGTAAAGCTGCTTTGAGACAACATTAGTTGTAAAAAGTGCTACAGAAATACATTTTGATTGACTGATTGATGTTCACAGTTGGCCACGGTCTAATCAGTGGTCACTGTTCACCACTGGAGATCACATGAAATTATACAATGTTGTTGTTATCACCAGCAATAACAGCAATAAGGGTTATGCTTTTACACTGGACACAGTGAAACCTGCTCTCACCAGCAGGAATGGTCAAACATCCCTTTCAGTTCTGAGCATTCCTTTTTTCTGCATGGCTTCCATGAAACACAGATTAAAGTACCTAATTTCAGGGGATGACGGGGATTTTCAGTGGCGAATGTGCAGCTGAAATCCATCAGAGCGGCTGTAAGACTTCTGCTGTGTCCTCCAGCTTAAAGGGATGCGGACGCAACTGGTGGTAATTCATGTTGTAAATCGGAATGGCCCAGCCTCAGCCTGACTAGCCGTTCTTTTTAATTTACCCAGAATGACAGTTTTTGCCCGGCGTCTTCTTCTGTGCTATGCATGTCATGAATAAATATGCTCGTTTCAACTGCTCAGCCCGCTGTCTGTCCTCGGGAGCAAATCTGCAGCTTTGTGAGGATATTAAGTTAAGAAATTTCTCTCTCTCCATCCATGCTACGGCCGAGAGCAGGTTCTATGATTTATCAGAGCGGTGCCTATTACCTCAGTGCCAGGTAGACAAAGCGCAGATAGCCTGGCACCTGCTGCTGGATCCTTCCCACGCAGCCCTCCCTCTGTTCACACTTCTTCCCGCAGACAAAAGACTCGCACTAGTCCAGCGGTCACTTGCATAAAACCTTTTAAGTGAATTCTGGCCTTCATTTTTTCCCCTCAGCCGTAAGTAAGCTTCATAATATTTTCAGGAAAGGTGAAGAGAAAGGTGAAAAATACAATCCAGAATTGTAGAATGAGTTTTAAGTTCCAGCATTAATATTCTTTGAAGTTACACATTAAAATGACTTAAATGTAAAACTTTAGCATTTCACATAAAGCCACAGGACATGTAACTACATCTGTGTGACAGAATAGAGCCACTTTCCACTACATGGTACCTTGACTCGGCTCGACTCAACCATTTGGTTTTCCATCAGGCAAATCTGGTACCAGTCCAATACCAATAGATGACGTAAAAAAGGCTGCAGACTACTGATTGGTGGGAAAGAACTATCACTGTCAACACTAGCTACCAGGTTAGCATGCCCCCTTGTATTGCTTTTGGAGCCTTTGTGGCACTTCTCATCAGGCTGTATACAGCATCCTGAATGTTTCCCACAAAGAGCGAGGACACTTCATATCTGTGAACATAATTCATCTTCAAAAGAGAAAGATCAATAAAAATAATACTACTAATAATAACACAAATACACATAATAATAATAATAATAATAATAATAATAGTAATAGTAAAAGAAACAAGCATGACCTACAAAACAGACATGACCAACAAAACATTTTGTCTTTCTTTCAGCAGTCTTTTGTTGATCTGTCTTCATAAGATTCTTCTCAATAAAATGTCTCCTTCATATCACAGCAGTTTCATGCAGCATCACTAGGACGACCAGCTTCACTGCAGGGGTTCTATATCTGCAGTGGGTACGAAAAACGAGTAGAGTCAAAATGAGACAAGTTGTGCCATGTGCCATTGGAAAAGCAACTTAACAGTGCACACACCTTAACATAAAGGTGTCAATAAGGGTTTTTTTGTGTGTGTGGGGGGATGTCATAAACCCACTTTTGGTTCCTTAATTAATGTTTCTTTTGGTAAACTAGATATGAGAGTGTTTAGGGAACTTCCAAATAATGTTTAGATTTTATACCAAGCCAAGAACCATATAGGAGACTTCATATTGAAGAGTGTAAAGTTTGTTTTCTTGTTTTCTGGCTATATAATATTTTTTGACTCCATCTTGTAAATAAATGTGCCGCAACAGTTCTTGGCTTGGAATTATGGCACCAGTAAAAACAGTAATCGGTATACATTCAGCATATTCAGTCACCATATACACTGGTTGGCCACTTCACTAGGTTAATTTCCTGTGATCCACACTCATTCACCATTTGATCAGCTCCACTTACCATATAGGAGCAATTTGTAGTTCTACAATGCAGAATGTACTTCATCTGATTCTCCGTATACTTTGTTCTCTCCCTTTTACCAGATTCTTCAACGGTCAGGACCCCCACAGGACCACCACTGAGCAGGTATTATTCTGGCAGTACATCATTCCACCTTATTTTCCCTCCAGTCACTTCTTAGCAACTACTGAGGTCTGCAGTTGCCTCAAGTCTTTGGTTCATTGTCTGCACCTGTCATGTTCGTAACTATCATGTGCACGAAAAGGTCCTGTGTAATTTTCAAAGGTGTTTTATCAGATTCTGTGTGAAAACAGCAACAAGATCACTCAGTCAGCAGACTTGCTTTCAGCTGACCTCAGAACAGCCGAGGCGTTCCACAGATTTATCTTCCTGTTGTATTTATCTCTATATAACACACTACAATAATGCTACACACAGCAACTTTGATTTCCTACCAGCGCAACACACATTAACACACCCCCACCACGTCAGTGTCACTGCAGAACTGAGAATGATCCACCACCGATAGAGATAGAGAATTAGAGTCTGTAATTGTAGAACTACAAAGTGTTGCTATATGGTAAGTGGGGCTAATATATGAGTGTACATACAAGGAGGCGTACCTAATGAAGTGGTTGGTTAGTGTGTGTATATATATATGTATATATATATATATGTGTGTGTGTGTATGTGTGTGTGCTGTGTATCCTGTATATATACTGTATATGAGCTGTTTTCATATGCTAACTACATACTTTCCATTTTTTCACAAATGCTAAGAAAAACATCACCTATGAGTTTCAAAACGAGCAGCTCAATTTTAAAAGGTAATTAACAGGTTTAATTGGTTCAGTTTGGTTCATACAACCACTGGATACCACCATGACTTTGACCAACTGCCATGCCAATGTGATTACTGACAAACCAACAATATTACAGAAAAAAAACAGACTTTGGTCAGAGGAGGATGGCTTCCCCTAATGAGTCTTGGTTCCTCTGGAGGTTTCTTCCTCTTCCTTGCCGCTGTCACCATTGGCTTGCTGGGGGGTTGGACCCAGATTCTCTGTAAAACTGCTTTGTGACATCTGTTGTAAAAGGCACTATATAAATAAAGCTTGATTTAACTTGATGTGAACTAATCTTGGGTAAGGTTTGTTAACATCAGTTCACTACAAAATGAGGCGAAAATATTAAAACCAAAAAACTCCCATAAAAAAGAAGGCTGTCACAGATGTCACGATCTCAGACACAAGGTTTGTGGATGACTACAGTCTAGCGTAAAAAGATTATTTTGTGCTTTTGAATGTCCTTCTGGGAAAGGGAAAGAAAGATGCCCACATCTACTCAATGCAGAGAATTATCTCAGTGTATGGCACTGAGAGTCTGTGTGCTGAGCTGGCACGTATTTATAGTATATTCATCCTTTCCAAGGACGATGACACCACTGTATAAAATCATTACAAATCAATAATAAACGCTTACTGACTAAACCTGAACTGCGCTGTACAAAAAAAAAAAAAAAAAAAAACCCTGTACATCAAACAATACAGGAAGCCTCTTTTATACACTGATAGAAACCATGATAGAACTCAAAAAGCCTAGAGTCCATATACATGGTTTTCTATAGCCAATAACACATGTATACCCTTTAAAGTTTAAGAGGCCATCACCAATGTCCAGTAATGCTTTTTTAGCCAAGATGTTCAATACTACCCATGTCCGTATTGATACCGCTAGGATGTTGATCAGCCTCAGTGAGCTAACTGGCCAGTTATGCAAACTTTTCAAAGCAAGATTTTTCTTCAATGGAGCAATTGGTATGACACAACCTTACAAATTCATACCCAAACAACTGGGTGCAGCATATTGTGGTGTCCCAGCCTATCATAAGAAACAAAGAGAAAGCACAGTGTTTCCTCAATTAGCCCTGTTTACTTACCAGTCTAGAAGAAACATTGCAAGTTCAGGATCAAGTTCACCCCAAGAGCATCTCCAGCAGAGGAAAGCAATGCCGGTGTTAACAGTGGTAGAGGTCGCTTGCCCAGAGCAGAGATTGTTGCATTTACTGAGGCTTTCATTAGCTTGTTGTTCTTAAATGATCTAACTGGTAGCAGGTCCTTCAACATGATTGATAAGAGGTTAGAATCTGCAGTCAGGACAGCAGTGCTGCTTCTTCATCCTCTCATATTGCACTGATTTGACTCAGCACTACAATGACTGACTATCACCTCTTGAGGTACAAAGTGGTATTAGAACAGGCCAGGGCTAGCATGCTAACTTCAGCAGGTATCTCTGCTTTCTTTATAATATTTCTTTACATTCTGGTGATGAATCTAGTTCATTTTGGAATGTTTTAAGTAAAACATCATACAAAATGTTGATACATAAACATTGAGAATGATTGCTGTTTTCTGGCAGTAAACGTTAGCCATGTAGCCTTTAGCATGTGAATTAGCCAGCTAGCGGATGAGAGTGTTGAAGCTGTATTAGCAGCCATGTATTACAGATGAAGTAGATTGTAACCTAAAGGCCAGCAAACATAACGTCATGTTTTTGAAATATTATAGCATTATTTAATTTACTCCTATGGCTTATTAAGAGCTTTGCCTGCATGTACAGTATTTTTGGTTCGTAAGGTGAAACGTGTCATATCACAATGATTTCAGGGAGGGTTCTGCTGATGAAGTTGATAAGGGTTTTTACTGGATCCCTCATCCCTCCAACTTTCATCCATCACCTTTCACTTGAGCTTATAAAGTGAAGGAATATGGCCAAATGGATCAGACAGGGGCATGTCTACACCCAGGGATAAGCCCTGCCCACCTAGCTATTATAGTCATGTTTTTGGGTGCTCATAGTTTTTAGTAATATTACCATTAGTCATCAACAAATGCACAGCTTTCCTATTTTTATATTTTTAAAGGTGCATTTTAAAGGTGATTAGTCAGTGCTCCTCCTTTACATTAACACTAAACCACAACACTTCTTCACACAAGCAGTGCAGACATGGATAAGTGCTACACCTGCTTGTAGCTGCACTCAGCAATCCATGTAAAGCTGATCATGCCTTTGATTCTTGTTTTTTTTTTTTCTTTTCACCGGTTTTTATATGTTATATAAGTAGTCCACTATAGCTTCACAGGTGAGTTTGCATGCTGTGTGATCCCTCTAATTTACCAGCTCACTTAGTGGCCTTACTTTAGATATTAGCCGGCTAGCTACCCACCTATGGATAGGTGTCTCATTAAAACGCATGCTATCCTTGCTGTCGAGTCCAGCACCACTACCAACATCGAGCAAAGCATTATTGCCTTCACAAAATCCAGACGCACCATCCTCTGGCTCTGTCCTGTCCACTCCTGACCAAGGATCCCATCCCAGCCAAATTTAATTAGTTTTGAGGATGCACTTGTTTACACAACCTATTTAGGAAAAGCAGTATTGTTGTTGTAGCCCACCCAAATACCACAAATGCCCACCAACAGAAGACGTCCTAGTAACACCTCTGGGGTTCAGGGCAGTTCTCCTTGCACACAGAGGAATCTGTCTACCACATTTAACCACACTAGTGAACACACATACTGGTAGAGCATACAGAGCAGTGGGCAGCCCTACCCATGGTGCCCAGTGAACTGTAGGGGACTAGGTGCCTTGCTTAAGGGCACCTCAGTCGTGTCCTGGCCATTCAGGGAATCAAACCAGCTACCCTCCGGTCACAGGGCTGGTTCCCTAACCTCCAGCCCATGACTGCCCTACCAGTACTGAAATGGGTAGTTGGAATGGCACACCAGAAAGGCACTTGGCTTAATGGGATTAAAGATAGGATGTTTTAAATCTGTGTTTTTATGAATTTCACTTTACTACATTTCAGTGTGCTCTTAACCAGTCTGTTTAACTATATTGCCTATTTTTCAGTTTATGAATGCATGTTTTAATGGCTTTAGATAAATCTTTCAAGCACACTCAGAGCGAATTCGTGACAACCTGCCAGCTGACTCATGGCAATAAAGTACTGAACCTGAAAGGCCTTTGTACTGGGCTCATTTCATCTTTAGAATGTGAACTGGCATGACTTAAACAGGATGGCCCTCGAATTGCAGCAGCAATGCTGTCCTCTCTCATGCTCGATGTTCACAAATAGCTTGTGTGACAGCAGGAGTGCAGCAGACGGGACCAGGCATTCACATTCATCACCTAAGGTGCCGTCCCCGCCGGTGTGTCCTATCTCATCTCCCCATATCGCTTTACCCCTCAGCCGCTCTGCTCTGTGGAGAGAAGTCATCACTCCAGCATTTCAGGTGCAACTTATCTCCACCTTTCTCGGACCAGCATGAGGTGAGACGTGAATGCTAATGCAGACAATTGACCACCTGCACAGTCTGTTGTTGCCCTGCTGTCTAGATAATCAGTGGCACACAAACATGTATTAATATCAGCATGTAGCCTGTTAGTTTCCATATCTTTTGGTGTTTCTGTCATGTGTCAGTCTTACTGTAGAGTTTAAGATGGATCTGTGAACACCACAGCCTAAAAATACGATGGGAGGAAGTCAATTTACTTGAAATGCGTAAGCTGTAAGACTAGCAATGTTGATGTGATACATTTTATTGATGTTGAAATCCATATAATACGTTTCAGGATATGGGAACAATCCTGTACTCCTAAGGCCTATTCACGTCAAGCATGGAAGAGCAGGCTTAGTTAGGATTAGGGCAACCCAATCACCAGCAAATGAATGCATAAACATTGTGAGCAATTGCTTTTTTTTCTGGAGGTAAACTTGGTGGAGAATTACATTTACTTTCTTTCCATTGTTGTTAGCCATTGAACCTAAAACCCAGCAATTCACTCATCATCAAAAGAATGGTTGTACCCAGAAGGAAGTGTGGGATTGCAGTGCTATTGGGAAGGAAGATAAAGGTTGCCAGGAACAATAAATGATGATAAATTTAGGCTGATCTGGGCAATATTTATTGAGCTACACATACAGAAGTAGTGTCTCTCGGTATGATGTTTGGCCGCCACATAACATGCCAGACGTCTCAGCATGAAATTGTAAAGGTTCCTAATGGTGTCCTGTGATAATCCATCCCGTGCAGCTTGAATATTCTCACACAGTTCCTGCAGATTTTGCAATAGAGGTGAAGGTGGAGGGACATGTAACAACAAACCGTTCCTCTTAGCACTTACCACGGTGCCCCCACACACGTATTCATGGCAGTCCGGCACAACACCATTGCAGTCTTTGACGATGTTGGCGTCTTGCTAAGGTCGTCGTAATGGTCTGTGTACATGTAGTCCTGGGTTCTGCAGCTCTCTGCCAATGAGGATGACTCATGAAGGGATCTGTTGGGTCAGTCAGGTACAAAAAATAAGGTCCGTCCTTGCTTACGTCACATGTGCGGCCAAGCGTGGATCATTCACATCATTCACAAACCTATCCACCAAATTTCATTCCTGATGGTTGATTGGGTGCAACTATTTGTGCAACTATTTTTTTGATGATAATTGCTTTTACCTGAATTCGCTTGAATAATAAAAAAGATCCACATGTCAAAACTGCTTTTTTCAGACAGTTTTGTTAACCCAACATGATTTACTAAAACTGGTTAAACTGCACATTCTTAACTTAATGCATGAAAGTTTGTTGAACTCAATTTAGTCATGTTGATTTAACTTTGCAGGACAAGCATATCTTACTAGAGTTGGACAAAAAATGGTCTAGCTTCTAATGACAACAGACTAAACTAAACTGTGCATTCCTCTAACACAATTCACTCTATTTGATTGTTTGATTTATCTTGACTGACTTACAGACTGACTGGACTGGCTGATTTATCGTTTGAGATAATTACATTCTCACAGTGCTCCTCAACTGAGGCACCATGTTGTAGTGTCATAATCATGCGATCAGCATCTCACTAGCTTTGTTAGTAGGAAAATTGACATGTGAACTAGTCAGCTAGTCTTTGCAACCCCTAATATCAAAATATCAACTTGATTTGTTCACTTAGCATAAGTAAGAGCCTATGTTTTTTGAATGCAACATGGGGTTGGTTGCCTTGTGTTTTGGGGATGGTCGGCACAGCATTAAAAAGCTAAATCGCTACAGAATAAAGCAGCAAACTGTCACGCCTCTGGGTTTCCCTGCCGCCTCCGATCTCCCAAACTCCATGCCCCAGAGTTCATTACCCGATGATGTCACCATCACATGTCCCGAACTGTCCAATCACACCTCATTCTCTCACACCCCTTGCCTGAGTATTGATTCACACACCTGCATCTCATTTCACCACTAGCATTTAAACCCCTCAGACACACACGCACTCTGCCCAGTTTGCATACTGAGCGGTCTCTCTTGCCTTCTCTGGTTCTGACTTCTCTTTGGTTCTGACTGTCTCTGGGTCTGGGTTTGATTCCAACCTAGGGTTCCAGGGTCCTTTCTGTGTGGAGTTTGCATGTTCTCCCTGTGTCTGCGTGGGTTTCCTAACCACAGTCCAAACCATGCAGTCAGGTGAACTGGAGATGCTAAATTGCCCCTGTGAGTGTGAGGTTTGAGTGAATGTCTATATTTATGCGTCTGCCCTGTGATAAATTGACGGCCTGTCCAGGTTGTTTTCTGCCTTTCGCCCACTGCACGCTGGGATAGGCTCCAGCCCCCCAGAAGGATTAAGTGGTTTAGAAGATGAGAGAAGATGAATAGGTCTTGAATCTAGTGCACTATGTGGGAAACAACTTCACCTAATAAATGAAAACAGTTAATTATTCAGACCCTCAGTTCAACAAACCTGATCCAGTTCTTCAGGAGCACCTGAATGTGAGAATCAGATAAATACGATTAGAGCTTCAGTAAAATTCTGTAGAACAATCAAGTGCATCTCCACTCATTAGGAATCAGTCAACATTTATTTCTTCCTCTGAGTCCTGATCATCCACTGTGAAAGCTACAACCTGCCCCTCTCTAACCGCTGTTTCACAGCACTCTTCATCTACCATGGCTAGCGTTTATGCATCAATAAGCATTATTTTCTACCCCCTATGCATTTTAATCTACGCTATTGACTCCAGCAGCCTGCCCTACAGTGCAGACCAAGTGAAAAGACAGCTATTAATGTACTGGATCGAAATAATGCCATTACATGGAAGCTGGCTGAATATTGACCATCATTACAAGTCTGACAGGTTAGAAGCTAATCGGCCATGCAAAGTCAGAACACGTAGAGGTGAAGTTGTGGAAGCCACCTTGCTAGCAGATTCTGTAGGTTTCAATGACTATAGCTGAAACTAATGCTTTGGTTTCTGTGTATGGTACATAAATGGTTCTTGGCTTGAATGTGTGGTTCTAGGAATAAGTTTTAAATTGGTATAGAGCTTTTATATTATCTGGAGGTTCTTTAAACCTTGTGCCATGTGTTAAATATGCTAGACTGCAAGGACAGGATTGATGTGTGGGCTAATTACCTTAGCCAGTGGCCTTAAGCCGTCCAGTATAGTGCAAAAGAGTGAACCTAAAGGCCAAGCTCTAGCTCGGCTGCTCACACACGCTGTGGAGCGTGTAAGCATTGATTTACTTGACTTAAACCCTGCAGCCGCTTCTGGAGCATAGGTCATGAGCCAATGTTCTTCAATGAAGTATATTTCAGGGTCTCAATCTGTTATTTCTATGCTTTTTCGTGCTGTTCTGAATCTGCCGTACTTGGTCTGACCTTATAGGCTATTGGAGATTTATTTTGGCCTGAAGTTTTAGCCCAAACCCAATTATAGCTCAGCAACATTCTGTCCCAATTCAAGCCTGACAAGAATTCTATATTCAAACTAAGTCGAACTGCATTACCATCAACCAGATGGCTTTGCATTATAAATTATAGCACCTAAGTTAAGCTTGAGGTGCACCAAGCTCGAAGTGCATTGCTAAATAAAATTAAAATGATAAAATGATTATCAGATATTCAAAATGAAGTGTAATGCATTCATCAATCTGACAACATAAGTTTATGTTAGTCATGTTAAGTTATGCTAGCCTTGTGAGTTTCAGTGGATCTCAAGGCCACAACATGAGTGACTCCAGTATGCCGACTGAAATTTGCTGAAATGTAAGGTGTAGTGATAAAAGATAAAGCCTTCTTTTACAGTGTCTTAAGTTCTAAGTATTAACACGGTAGATGTGAAGCACAATCTACTAAATAAGTAATAAGTAATTATTACTTATAAGTAAGTAATTATTTTGGGTAATATGACAGGTTCCAAGACAGTCTAACTAACACATTGTGGGTGTTAACTGGGTGTGTGGCGCAAACTCCACATCAGTGTGTGATTGTATGGGGTAAAAAGGACCAGGAGTTTACGTAAAAAGATGGTACCTGAATAAAGTTCAATGAGCCTTACAGAGTATACACTTGGGCTCAGTGGTGTCATACTGGGGGGATAAGTTAGGATGATTCTAAGGGCCTGTGACTGACAAGGGCCCTATGAAATTGTAAGAATGTTTGGTACTTTCCTCAATATTGAATTATGAACCTGTTATCATTAATAGGGTATTTTATTCATAATGTATGTATAAAACTAATGGTTTCTTTTTTTTCCTCTTGTTTTTGGTAAAAAGTTAACACCCAATGAGTCTCTGTATTTGTATATGTAATGAGCCACCAAACAAGGCGGAGGCAGTACTTGCTAGAAGTGAATTGTGAGTAAGGAGTGCTGGTAGACCATTATGTCTAATGAAACCTCTGGCTTCCAAAACTGAAAAGCAGGACAGGAGAGAGAAACCAAAGTGCAACAAAGTGGATATAGTACATGAGTGGTGGGAAACGACCTGTTAGCTTAGTAAATGATGAAATAGCACACTTACATTTGCTCCCTCTACATCAGTTACTTCATATTTTCACTGTACATTCACAGTGTTCACATTTTACTCCTCGTTTATCTGACCTTAAATCAGCACAGGCAAACTTTCAGGAAACTCTCATACTACATCCTTTTCCTCACCCCTGCCTGGTGGAAGAAACCAGATTTAGTGACCACCTGTGACCACCTTCCTCTAGCACCACTAACAGGGCTGTTAATTTTAATTTTGTTTTACCGTTTTCCACTTTTACAGCTGCTTATTTTCTAGCTGGCATTAATACATAGTTAGAAATCTGCTGCTGGTTTTACTGGATGATGACGTTTCTCAGTTTTACTATTAAAACTAGCAAAGTGCATTCCCAAAAGGAAATGCGCAATTGTTGCACAGCTTAAATGGTTCACACTTCCTGCTTGGCTGTGGTTTCTATATTATGTGCATATGGGCACAGTACTAGAGAGACATGAACTGCCGAAACCAAATTCCTTGTGTGTCAACATACTTGGCCAATAAACCTGATCTGATTCTAGGGGAGGAACAAGGGATCAATAAATGACACATAGAGGAGTGCAGGTCAGTATGTCTGTAGATTAGCGTTTGGGGATCTGCCCTGAGTGAATGCATGCAGTTTGGTGACTGTGGGTTAAAGGAGGGATGAAAAAAAATCCTGTAAAATCCATTGCCAGATGAAAACCATGCGTCTGATCAAAAAGCACACCATTCCCAATCAGACCAAACAGTTTGGAGTTGGAACAGTGTCGATATCTCAAAAGTCTCTAGTTAGTGGACAAAAAATGTGTACCAAGAAGAAGGAGGATACGGTCAGATAACAATACATTACAATGTAGAACATAATAATGTAAATTGGATGATAACAGTGTTGCACATTGCGGAATCACTAATAATATATGACTGGATAACAATATCTTGCGCATTGCGTTGTTTTTATATGTAATTACAATATATTCCTATAGAGGGAATAAGTCTTACATGGCATAGTGAATTCCACTATATACAGCATATTGCATGCATTTCTGCACAGTTTTATATTTTCAGGGTTGCCAAGTTTGGTTGTCTTTGTACTTATCATCATTTTACCCAAAATAGCTCCACAGTACTGTGGAGTTTGAGGCCCACACTCAATCCATACTGCCTGTTGGGCTTTTCATTGCACTTTAGTTCAACTGTTTCATCACTAAGGGAAAGTGGCAGTGTAAATGCTGGTCAAAATTTGAACCCAACCCAATTATGTGGGAGATGATGTCAGAACCCAGCTGAACTCTTGACCGGGATCCCATTGGGACTGGACAAATATGTCATGCTGGACTGCTTGGTGATGTTTCAGGCTAGATGACCCCTTCCACTCCCCAGGTTCCTGGTTTGATATGAGTCTTTGTGTAGTTTTTCCCTCCCTGGAGCTGCCAGGCTGCCCTGGCCCACTTCTTGAGGTCTTTTTTTCCTACAAAGTTGAGAAATAGGTTTAACTTGAAATGTTGACAGTCAGTTTATTTAACTGATTATTTAGTTAATTAGTCTGATTTATCACGTTACTCATATTTGGCTGTAATTTTCCATCAAAATCGAGTAACTTTTGTCCATCTTTAAAATGTATTGTTTTGATTATGTCATCATGCACCAGTGGGCGGTGAACATTGACCCAACCCACCTATTTATCACTGAATGAAAACGCTCAGCCACCAGCAAACAATTTTCACTGTCAGTGTCTGTTTACCTGGTTTTTGGATAAAACCGTTACATGCATGTAAAAATTTATGTAAATACACTGTATTTGAACACTGCTTTTGTTCATTTATGGAAATAAAGTAAACAGTTTACATTTACAAAAATCAAGTAAACTTACTTTTTGTCTGGCAATAAAATCTTTCAAAAAATTGAATATGTTGAAGTACAACAGACTTTATTTATTTGTGTGTGCTTCTCATGATAGCAGGTGAAAATCCCATGATAGCGTTCGGGGTTTGAGTGCACTGAGTACTACTGCAGTTCTTTTTCATGGTGGACTGGAACACTATAGCATACGCTGAATGAGCTCTGCTTTTCATCGCTTCTGAAGGTCCTTAAAACTCTTAAAAAACATGGTTCTTAAAGGGTTCTTTAGTAAACATGATAGTTCTATATAGTACCAAAAATGGTTCTGCCATTGTTAAGATATCAAGCTTGTATCCCTTTTGGGTGCTATATAGACCCATTTTAGACCCAAGCTTAATTGTTATTTGTATTATTTTTCAGGGGAATAACAGTGCTGTTTGCTTAAAAAACATTTAGCAAATACATGTTTATGCATTTATACTGTTGCAGAGTTAAATGTGACTTAATTAGTGAGAACTATGGGCCTTATTCACCAAAATCTTCTTAAGATTACAAAAATCTTAAGTTTTTTCCTTTTTGTTGAGATGGACATGGGGCTGGTTGCCAAAGCTATGCAGAACTTTGCATGTACAGTACTGTGGATTTCTTTAAAGATACATGTATAAAATGATTCTACTATGAAACCATTGTCAATTTCAAACAATTTATGTGAACCTGGCAAAATGAAGATATTTTGATTGATAAATGGGGTTTCATAATAATACTATAGCATTGAGAATGAACTTCTAAAGAAATGGACATCCACAGTGCTTCCAGTTATCAAACCAGCTATTCATAGTGTTATTGTGACAACAAATTCCAATAAACAGAAAATTGTAACTTATTATTTAATAACACCTCATTTTTTTTACCATGTTCCAACTTTAGTCTGTTCCAAAATACTGTAGACTGTGAATAAAGTACACCATATTTTTGTTAGTTTTAACTGAATAAGAATTAATATCATGACAATTTACCCTAAAATTTTGATGTGTTGACACTGAGCTTACTAGTTACTGAATATTTACTCTTCCCCCTTACACCCCGAGGTGTAAATGTTGGTTTCGTCACCGGAAACCACATAGATAGCACAAAGAAGGTAAAGTGCAAGTTATACAAAATACAAAATATAAGAAATTACAAAAAATAAATAAATCTCTATTGTTAGGTAAAAAATTAAATACAATAAGAAACTATACAAATTTATATGTGTAATTGCACAGATATATATTGCACAGTTATTGAAAGATATTGCACAGATACACAAATACACAGACGTACGTAACTTTGTTTAGGTGAATTAAGTGAAAAGCACTAGTTGCTATATTTGGTTCTGAACCCAGTGTAACCCAGTCCTGGACTGTTAGATATCCTGCAGATGTCTTGTACAGATATCTTGGAGGTTTCAGAAGGTCAAGAGGGCATTTGATATGGAAACTTGCTTGACTGATGTGGACAATGCAAGCTGTTATGTAATATTAGTAACTTAGAAGTTACAGATTGTTACTGAAAGCTTAATTCTATATATTAAGCTTAATAAGTGAATAACAAGCCTACAGCCTGAGTTCCTCTTAGTCTAGTCAAATGCATTTCCAAGGTGTCCCTGTTTTACTCCTTCACAGCCAGGTTTTACTGTTGTGATTACAAATGAATAAGAATGGCGTATTGCCAGTCGTAATCACTAATGATGCTCATCGTCAGTGTTATTATTACCATTCAGTGGCAGAGTCTCTTTACGAGTTAGAACTTTAAAGTAAAACTTAACCAAGGCCTTCGTAAGATAAAAAGCAAGCTGTCCTTGCATGCTTGAGCACACAGAGATTTTTCATGTGTCATTCAGCATGACACATCACCCTTACACAACCATATATCCTTCCCTCCCTGTGCCTCAAAGGCAGGCTGAGTTGAATGATCAAACAGTGCTAAAGCCTTTTCACTATGCGGAGCTGCATGTAGTGTGGCGAGCAGCGCGAGGAGAAAGGACCGCTCATTTCTGAAGAAGACGCCGAGCTGCTGTAGGTTTTATATGATAACTTTGCACTGGAAACAGCTGGAAGGCTCTTGGCTGCGGCGCGGGCAGATCCCAGTGGATGTTGCACAGTCTCACCTGAGGCACACGCATTGATCTGTCTTGGAAAGCATTAGCAAACTAAAGCAAGCCTCTCTCTAAACAGTGTAAAGGAGCAGTACACAAGACAGACTGGAGTATAAAACACTGTAGAAGTGTAAAGTTTCAGGTTTATTTGTCTTTTGCACAACATGTCAGGATGTTCATGCATTGAAATGCTTGTGGTGAGGCTCAGGTAATTTCTCTGCAGCAGGGCAGCATTAATATACATACCATTAGCGAGGCCTTTAGAAAGACCACTACATCTTTCTCAATGGTTTCAACTACAGTAAGATTTGTGTTTGCGTAAGTGGTGCTCTTCATTTATTTAATTTACAGCCAAAATTGCCTATAAGTACAAGTTGTTCCTTATTAAATATTATAAATATAATATTCATAATGTGTTCAGGTATATACACTGCAAAAAATGAAATCTTGGCAAGTAATTATCAGATAATTTATGTGATTTTTAGTTTATATATCTTAAAATTGTACTTGCCAAGATAGGATTACTTTTGCAGTGTGATAATCGAGATTCATAAGAAAGAAAAAGTTGATGGACAATAATAGAAAAAAAACTGGGGTTTTCAAAAGTGGAGTACTTAAAGCTTTCATCTTTGAGAGAGAGGAGAAAATCAGGCTCCACTCTTGCCTCAGATCTGAAAACTGACTCAGGTGCTTCTATCAATCCTTCCTCTGGCAACACAATGCTACGGGTCTGAAAGGATGAGTAGCTATCAAGAAGTTGTTACTGAAAAAAAGCGAAAACAACTAATTGCAGATGCGGCGGAGAAACTGCTCATGTTAGAATTAGAACAATAGTCTGACTACCCCAGAGTCCAGACCTCAACATCACTGACTGTGTTTGGGATTATTTGTGAGAAGAAGAAAATACGTTCTGCGTGTGCATTGGAATGATAATGCACATTTGTAACGTTTCTAAACTGGAGGCAAAGTTTTGCTTCTAAAATATTTAAAAATAGGGTACCACTTTAGAATAAAGCTACCTTTATAAAGGATTTACAAATGGTTTAAAAATAGGTTATTATTGGTCATTAGTTAAGTCATAAACACTTTACAAAGCATTAATAAGAAGTTATAACACGTTAATATAAAGGGCAAAAATTTGCTTCTCCATATGATGTATATGAACATGTATTGAAGCTGACAGGGTTTATGCAGCCTGATGGAAAAGATGAAGTAAGAAGAAGTAAGATCAATAAACATAAAATCTGAGCTTTAACTGTATAAAGGTATGTGTGTTAACTGTTAGACTAACAACAGGTCACTGTTGCTCATCCCATTTTTGTGTTGTAACGGCTTATTAATGATTTTAAAGTGTTTATGACCAAACTAATAACCATTAGTAAACTCTTTATAAAAGCCTTATTCTAAAGTGGTACCAAAAATAGTTTGCAGAATGGACAGCCATAAAACTTGCAATAACGTGCTGTTCAGACGAGTATATGAGTAAAAGAACTATAGTGGTTTTGCACCAACTACAGAGCAAATTAAAAACAGATGGAAGTTTCTCAATTTGGTTGCGGCTTACTCTGGCTGGACATGATGCTTATTGTCTTGGTAACATCTGCTCGACGCATCTTCATTATCTTGGATCTGATTATTTGTAGTGTGCATATAAACAGAGATTCAGTCGGATTGGTGAAAACCTTAGGATGAAAATACAACCATTTTCTCATACATAACGTAGCCAGCCGGGTTTGTGTGAAGCTTTCACCTGGGGAAGTAATCGCACCAGGATGCACTTTGGGAAGAAGACAAGAAGATGCTCTGGGCAACATCCTTTATGGATCCGGTAGTTTGTGTGGACATCAATTTGACACCTACCACCTATCTAAACATTGCCTCTTTGTGGTGAAGGTATTCCTTAATGCCCGTGGCCTATTTCAGCAGGATAATGTTCCCTGCTACACTGCACACATTGTTCAGGAAGAGTTCAAGGGGTTTCCCTGGCCTGTGGGATGCACTAGAACAAGTGCATGCACAGTGTCTCCACCTCACCTCATTTACAAGACTTAAGGGATCTGCTACTAAGATTTTGGTGCCAGATACCACAGGGCAGCTTCAGAGGTCTTGTAGGGTCCATGGCATGGTGGGTCAGAGCTGTTTTGGTGGCACATGACATACCAACAGCACATTAGGCAGATGGTGCTATTTATAATGTGCAATGTTTGATGTATATACTGTATAGTAATATAGTAATATAATACTTCTGCTACGAGCAATGGTAGAATGATAGAGAACACATAGCAGTCAGTCGGGTTTGCTCACAGTTTTCACCCCCTTCGACTCCTTTTAAAGCCTAAACGTTCTCCTATTTCACCTGCATGCCACGTCACTGCTCAGAGATCACCATCAGTCTCCACCATGCTGAGGTTAATAAATGGCTATCGACCAGTTCATGCTGTTGTTACGGAGGGGTGACTTTTTGAAGGACAGGAGGACTGTGGAGCTGAGCAGGAGAGCAGGACTATGGCTAGTATCATGCATTTCCCCCTCAGCACTGGACACCTACGGTTGTGCTTCCCTCTTGTGAGAGATCCAGTGAATCAATGTCCATCTCTCCGCCCTGTCATCACCAGGGCGGGCTGCATATGCTGGCTTTCACGGGTTTCTGGCCCACAGCCTGCACTGCCCTGCCTCTGTGTCTCAAAATGACCTTTATGTTCAACACAGAGACCACCCCCACCCTTTTTTCCTTTCTCTCACAGCTAAGGGTCTGTGTCACTCTACATTTGTGTCTAAAAGCCTCCGTGTGCTAAAATCATTGCCAATAGGCATGTTCCCTTACCTCCTCCAGACAGAACAACACACATACCAAACAATATTCTCCCACATGAGCTGCCTGAGCAAGTACTGGTCCTGATGGCTCCTGTGCTGGCTTTTAACCACACTGATCGAGTCTACAGACAAGAGTTGTGGGTCATGTGACTGTGTGCTGTTGTGCCAAAAGTTGGAATCACTGTTCATCTTTCTCTCTCTCACACACTCACTCATCTTCTAAACTGCTTATTCCTTCTGGGTCATGGGGAAGCTGGAGCCTATTCCCAGCATTCAGTGGCCAGAAGGCAGGAAACAGCCTGGACAGGTCATCAGTCCATCACAGAGAAAGACAGACAGACAGACCAATCTAGCATCTCCAATCTACCTGACTGCATCTCCATGGGCTGTGGGAGGAAATGGACCCTGGATGCTCCAGTCGAACCCAGGCCCTTCTTGCTGTGAGGTGACAGCACTACCCACTGTGCCACCATGCCATCCCATCACTGTTCATATTTATCATTTTTGGCACTTTCTGCAATTGTGATTGCCCTGCTAGACATTGTGGAACAAGACAAGACAAGGCTTTTACTGGACCACCATCAGCTGTGTCTTCACCTGGAACAGTTCAAAACTATGCTAAATTATGCTGATTATACAGCAAAATAAACGAAAAACCATAAAAGAAAAGCCAGACTGAGCTAAAACAACCCATAATTGAGTTCTTGTTACTGTAATACCCACAGTATGTTTCATTGACTGTGTTTCTGCTTGCTTTCACTGTTTGGTAAGATTATATTTTTAGCATTTGGATGATATGATGGTGATATTTAATGGTGTTTAATGACACACCAATACACATTTTAATGGAATTAGTCAGTCAGTGACTCATTGACTCTAATATGCTGGCCTGCTGGGTGGTCCAGCAAAAACACCTATTCAACCCTTAAAAGCAGGTTTGTTGAGTCACATTAAAAGTTTTATTCTTCAAAACATTCACATAAACTCATCTATAAAACCTAGCATCACTCTGGACACAAAAAGCAGGTTATGATTTACTGAAGAATTAAAACACAAGGGAGTGTGTTATTGTGAATAACATCACGGCTGTGATTTGGTCACAGGGATGAACTGAAGTTGTGTGCCGTAGATCATCACAGCCATGATGTTATTCACGTTTGAGTGTTCTAATGCTGGATATCGTCGCTGTCCAAAGAAAAACAAGTATCTCCAAAACGACAACTTTACAGCGGAGTGCGAAAACCTAATGTAACTGTAATGTAAGTCAATGCAACCAATTTTTTTCCAACCAATTTTGGGCCATTTTTGTTGGTCCATTCATCATAATATTTTCACACAGTGTAAACAGCAGATGCTGTGTTCAAATGATGCACAGTAGTAACAATCGGCAAAAATGGAGACACATGTTTTACTTTGTACAGCAACAATATGCTTTAATGTCGAAAATACCTTCCAGGAAAAACAGGTTCCACAACAAATGAGTTGTTGCTATACAACAGCAATCACATGTCACTTTCCTGTTGTCCGAATGGCAATTTGCCCATCCATAATAAAGGCGGCAAATAGGAAATATTAGTGCTACCATGTATAAAAGCTGTCGTGTCATGTTTTTCACTGTTAGCAATTTAAAAAAAAAACTATTTTCTTTACATTCAGGACAGATTTTACAGAGAGGATAAAAATAGTGAACTGTAAGACCCTGTCAGCCAGTACATGTGTGGCACACACTTCATTATAGGTCAGTTAATGATGTTAGAAGTTGACAGTTAGAATAGTGCATGTTGATACATTGAATTGGCAGAACATCGGAGTTTAATGTTACGTAATAACAGAGGATGGAATTATAGTCGCAGGATGCTTGTTAGCATGTTTACAGTCATGCTGGACAGATGATCACAACAGATAAATAAAGATGAGGCTGAAGTCAGCTTATTATTCACCAACTTCCTGTTCAAATTGTTTTATTCCACCTTAAATGGTGCAGCAGTTCTTGCACCTCAGGCGAATAGGAAGCCAACTTCAGGCTTGTTAAACAAAGTGTCTTAACGACAGAAGCAGTGACAGATGTCTGAAATATGATTGAAGGATATGGCAGCTCCAGTCACTGAGTAGGGTTTGTTCGTCCACATTGTTTGAGGCAGACTATAAGGACATACATCAATTCCTATTTCTTTCATTTTTTCCTTATACCAATGCTGATCGTTGATTGGCAACGACATGATGTAATTGTTTGCCGGTTGGCCGCAGGATTAGGACTCCTAATAGCTATACATCAGTAGGGCACACTTACTTATTGCTTACTTACTTACTTATTTGTATTCACTACCAGTCAAACTGAAGCGGCTGTTTTTTAAAAGGCATATGGGTTATATAACACTTCTACGTAACGTGATATATTTACAAATACTCTTTTATGGAGGCCAAGTTCACACCAAAAGTCTCATTTGTTCATTAAATGTTTTAGCAATAACAAAAAAAGTTGATTGCATGATTATTTATAGGGAGGTCTGAATACATTACTTGAATGTGAATAATGCCTCCTAAAATAATATGACAACAGATGACAGTAGGTGTTTTTTAATTATTATTTTGCACAGTAATATTAGCATCTTGTTAATATTAGCATCCAATCTTTTTTTAATCCCATACAACACAGAAAAACTCAAGAGAAGGCAAGCTCAGTTTTTTGTTGTATATCCGTCACTCAGTCCTTCTCTTCAGCAGTATGATCTTCTGTCCCGCAAGACAAATCTAAACATAATTATTCTCCAAAATAATAAACACACCACCAGTCAGAATCGTGGACACACATTCTAAGTGGATCTGGAAATATGCAGAGACTAAACAAACCAAACTATCTTCTCTTTGACTTCACACACTTTTCACATTGTTTCAAGCAGCTTCAGGAGGAGCCACCTGGGATGATTTTGAAGAAGATACACTGAAACCTTGGTGTTGCTGAAAACCATGTGTACTGAGCATTTTCTCCCTGTTACTGATCTTGTTTGCTACTCTGGTTTTTGACTTCATTGTGTTTCTCTGGTTTACTTATCTTGTTTATTCCCACTGCCTGATCTGATTGCTGGCTTGGTTTTGACTCTTGCCTGTTTGCTGACTCTGACTCTGCCTTTGCCCCTTGGTTGTGTCTGCTTTGCTCTTGTTGCTGCTGTGTCTGACTACAAATCTGTTTAATAACACGGCATGAGCCTTTATGCCTGGCCCACCTCACCATCTTAAAACGTACTGATCAGGAAACATGATAAGAGACCCCACACATGACATTTCACACCGACATTTTTTGTCACTGATTGTTAAGTCCTCACACTACACAATCCGCCATGAATAAAACACCACACACTTTCAGGTTATGCACACAAACAGAAGTCCTGATCAATCATTCTGATTCTCACAACCTTGCAGGATTGGCAAACTGCTACATCCCAGAAAATATACACCCATCAGACATAACATTAAAACCACCTCCTTGTATGTACACTCACTGCCCATTTTATAGGAGCACTTTGTAGTTCTAAAGTTACAGACTGTAGTCCATCTGTTTCCCTGTATACTTTGTTATCCCCCCTTTACCCTGTTCTTTAATAGTCAGGACCCCCACAGGACACAGTTCTACCTCGTAGATGTACAGAGACGATAGCTCATCTGCTGCTGTACAGTTTGTGTTGGTCATCCTCTAGTCCTTCATCAGTGGTCACAGGACGCTGCCCACAGGACGCTGCCCACAGGACGCTGCCCACAGGACTATTCTCTGTCCAGCAGTGACACTGAGGTGTTTAAACACTCCAGCAGCACTGCTGTATCTGATCCTCTCACAACAGCACAACACACACTAACACACCACCAACACACAGTGTCAGTGCAGTACTGAGAATGATCCATCACCCACATAATACCTGCTCTATGGTGGTCCTGCGGGGGACTAATAAAGTATGCAGAGAAACAGATGGATTTGTGGTTTGTATGGGTCTCCCAGATCCTTTATGTCGTTGTTGTGTGCCTTCTCCTATCCACTGCCGCCAACAGCGTGCTATGGTGTACGTCACATGACCGGTATGGTGCGCAATACGTTGTTAAGATGGACTGCGATGGACTGGCAGCCTGTCCAGGGTGTTTTCAGCCTTATGCCCATTGAGTGCTGGGATAGGCTCCAGCACAACCCGCAACCCAGAAGTGAAGTGGCTTAGAAGAGGCATGTTTCTAAATTGCCGGCACAGTAAATGCAGTGGCTTCTCCGGGTCTGATGAATGGTGTTATATTTATCGTTACTTTAAGTGTCAAGTGTCCTCTGACACAAGTACATGGAAACCACCATGACTTATGTTTATCGCCACCAGACCCAGCAACAGATAAGAAAACAGCTAAATTGTTATGAGCTCCAAGTTCCAGAAAAGCCCAGAAAGCCCAGCAGTGTCTCTATATCCTACGGAAGTTAAGGAAAACTCCCCTTCCATCTATTATACTTACCACCTTCTACAGAGCCATTATAGAGAGCATCCTGAGCAGCTGTATTACTGCCTGGTTTGGGAATTGCACTGACTCCGACCACAAGATTCTTGAGCAAATGGTGAGAACAGCTGAAAACATCCCTGGGGACTCTCTTCTCTCCATCATGGACATTTACACAACACGCTGCATCTGAAAAGCCACCAGCATTTTAGATGACCCTACATTGTTGTCTCTTCTGCTATCTGGAACAGGGTACCATAGCATTCACACCCTCACAGCCAGACTCTTCCCACAGCCTCTTCCCACAAGCCATCAGAATCCCCAGCTCCCACAATCTGAACTGACAGATACCTTCATACACACGCACACACTCACACATGCACACATGCACACACTCACACACGCACACACTCACATACACACACAGACACATAGCTTCCTGCTTTGTACAACTCAATTATGTCTGAGATATTGTATTTATATATAATTAGTGAATCTCACACTGAGATACTTCACTAGTATCATTTATACTCCTTGCATTTTTGCACAAATATCTGCTGCTAGAATACTGCATCAACCAACACTGTATTCCATTACTGCTACCTCAGTGACTGCTATGTTCATATATGCTATCTGCTGATATGTTATAATATGTAACATCCGTCATTAGACAATCCTTCATTGCACATACATATACCGCACGAGATATATGGATTATCACAGGACACCATTAGGAACCTCTACAACTGTCCGTATCATTGCACTGCAGTCCGACATTTCCTTCTTGGTATATATATATATATATATATATATATATATATATATATATATATATGACATGTGCTCATGTGCTCTCTGCATAGAGAAAGCCAAGCAAAAGCAAAGCAAAGCCATACATACATTCTGCACACACTGACAGGTTCAGTTCAGCTCAGCTCTTATTGGTTGACGGTCTTTCAGGCATGACATCAACATCACAATTCAAACCAGAGAATCGGTGTCCTCCCCACAGTACAGGATCCTGAATTATAAATTCTGAACACGTTTAATATTTACAATTCAATTCATCTTCAGGGCAGCCCCAAATGGACTGGGGGTA
The DNA here is from genome assembly GCA_034552555.1 of Semaprochilodus insignis. Taxonomy (NCBI): domain Eukaryota; kingdom Metazoa; phylum Chordata; class Actinopteri; order Characiformes; family Prochilodontidae; genus Semaprochilodus; species Semaprochilodus insignis. Next base: position 58,698,035 of record CM067474.1, read on the forward strand.
CAACGGAGGAGTAAAGACTGGATTATAGACACCCCACAGCAAAGGATAATCTGGCAAGATCATCGTTTAAGATGATCCTGATATCGGGAGACATTTTGCAACTGTCATGAAGGGCAAATCAAGCACAAAGTCAGAATTTATTCTGTAGTGTGGGTAAGGCATTAGGTTCTAGCTTTAGTGAAAAATGCATGTCACTGTCCAAAAATCATTTCATATTAATTATTACATTTCAACACAATGTACAGTAAGGGCAGCTGCTGTCACATTTATTTAAAAATCACAACACATTTATGTAATAAGAAACAACAGGTACTGTTTGATATACAGTTCTATGCAAACATTTGGGTGCATGTTTTGTTAATATTCTCTGGCCCTTTGTTGACCAAAAGAACACTGGTTCTTAAACTGGTTCTGTTCAACCTTCATAGAACCTTGGTGCTATTTAGGGAACCAGTCTGCGTTTGCAACAACTTTTATTGGAACCAAGGGACGTCAAAGTATATGTCATCAACGTCAATAAAGGGCGCTGCACAGTGGTAGTACACAGTACTAACAAGATGGTGGTGCGTATAGATGATCTGCGAGCGTATGTGCTGTTATTCCAGATGTTTGTTTTTATCCATTAATCAATTAATAAGAAGACGTAGAAGAGTTTTTTTCAGCAGACCTCTGGATGCTGCCATTGTTGCCTTCTTTTTCCTCAATAACTGACACACCCACAGATGTAGTCATGGTTCGTGTTAAAGAACCTACTTCTCTTTTCAGGTTCCAAACCTGTTTATGTTTGGTGGAAATGCACCGAACGGTTCAAAATTAGGTGCACTAGCTGGAACGAACCCATTCAGTGAAAATAAAACCCCCATCCTCTACAGAGAACTCACTGCTGCACATTTTAGGTTTTAGGCTGATACCGCACTTCTTTACTTGTAGTCATGCTATGAAATCTCACTGATACCAACATACTGATACCAACTGATACCATGTAAGATAAGCCTCATATAGACTGCCGCACTAATGATCAAGCTACTCAAGCTGGCACTGAATCTCACACAGAGAAGCGTTACTGACTCTGTGGAGGTCAGACATAAAGCCGCTGTCACATTAAACATTCCGCCTTAGTAGATTCCTTTCAGCCAGCAATACACTGTGTGAGATTTTAGCCCATTTATAAACACACACGGATAGTATCACAACTGCCGGGGGCCTTGTCTCAGTGTTTCTCAGTGTTTGCTCAGCACCCAATGTGCAGCGTGTTGTGTTGTTTTTAAATTTGTTTTTAGGACAGAGATGACATATAAGAATGTCTGTAGCTAGACCTGTCTTTCATTAAAAACCTGTCTGTAGATAGAGCTGTCTATAGATAGAGGTGTCAATAGACAGAGGTGTCAATAGAGTTGTCTGTAGATAGAGCTGTCTATAGATAGAGGTGTCAATAGACAGAGGTGTCAATAGAGTTGTCTGTAGATAGAGCTGTCCGTAGACAGAACTGTTTGTAGATAGAGCTGTCCATAGATCGAGCTGTCTTTAGACAGAGCTATCTGTAGATAGAGCTGTTTGTGGATAGAACTGTTTGTAGATAGAGCTGTCCATAGATTGAGCTGTCTTTAGACAGAGCTGTCTGTAGATAGAGGTGTCTATAGACAGAGCTGTCTGTAGACAGAGCTGCCTATGGATTGAGCTGCATGTAGATAGAGCTGTCTATAGACAGAGCTGCCTGTGGATAGAACTGTCTTTAGACTTAGCTGTCCATAGATAGAGCTGTCTGTAGATAGAGCTGTATGTGGACAGAGCTGTCTGTAGACCGTGCTGTCTGTAGACAGAGCTGTGTGTAGATAGAGCAGTCTGTAGATAGAGATGTCTATAGACAGTTGTCTGTATATAGAGGTTTCTGTAGATGGAGCTGTCTGTAGACCGAGCTGTCTGTAGATAGAGATGTTTATAGACAGTTGTCTGTAGATAGAGGTGTCTGTAGATAGAGGTGTCTGTAGATAGAGATGTCTGTAGACCGAGCTGTCTGTAGATAGGGAGGAAGTGGTTTCGTACAGTGTGAGTTGTCTTTCTGACATGGAACTAAAACCTTTCTTCTCCCTGCAATGCTGCTCATAGTAAGGTAACTAATGTAGCATATCCAGCTAATGCACATGATAATCAGCTGGATGTTAATGATCTAATGTTGAAGGTACGCTGTGCTCATCTACACAAATAACTACTTCATCATCAGTAGGTAATTTGTTATGGTTTAGGACTCTGTATCGGACGGATGCTAAAAAATATGATCTGAAAGAAATGGTAGCAATACACCTCTAATCTAAACTTACTAATAAACAGCTTCTCAATGTGCTAAACCTCACACATCTCTCTTTTTCTCTCTTTATCTTCTCTGTCTTTTTCTCTCTTTATCTTCTCTATATCTCCTTATCTTTCTTTCTGCTTCTCTCTTTTACTCTGTCTCTCTGCTTCTTTCTCTCCTTTACTCTCTCCCTTTGTCTATGACATTCTCTATTCTCTCTCTCTCTGCTGTGTCTCTCCTCCATTTCTAAATCTTAATCTCAGTCCCCCTTTACCTCTGTCACTTTCCCTCTCTCTCTACCCCGTCTTTCTATATTCCTACCTGTTTCTGTATTCGTCTTCCAGCTTCTCTCGCCTTCTCTCTTCTTCTTTCTGCCTTCTCTCTACACCTCTCTTTCTGTCACTTTCCATGCCCTCTCCCTCTCCTGCTTTTCTTCTCTTTGTCTCTATCACTCCCACTCCCACTCTCTATCTCTCCTTCTTCTCTTTTTCCAATCTCTCTCTATCTTTGTCATTCTGTCTCAATCTCTCTCCCACTCCACCTCCCGCTCCCTCCCACTTTCTCTTTTATCTCTCCATCTTTATCTTGCTCCCATCTTCTCTGTCCCTCTCTCTCTTTCTCCTTTTGCCCCTTTTCTCTTTCTGGATCTCTCTGTCTCTCTCACCCCCCATCTCTCCCTCTCACCCACTCTCTCTCTCTCTTCCTCTCTCTCTGAAAAGCTGGGTCATTCCTCTCCATCTGCATCTAAAAGCCCCTGCAAAACGTCATCCGGCCCATTTCCTCATGCCCAAAGTGACACAACACAAGACAAGACACGGATCACCTGCTCCAGTGTTCGCCGTGCTTGGCTACGCTTGTAGTGCGCTTTAACCCCGCCAACAAAAGACTGTGTGGCTAAGAAAATCGCCCGGCTTTTTCCGCGTCTCCTGTAAAACTCCTCTTCCACCTGCACTCAGCTCTGCAAAAGGAAAAAACACATCAAACTGATACGCGTTTGTGCAGAGCGTAGCTGTGATCATCATAAATGGGCAGTAAAATATGTTGGCCTCCCCTCACTCCTCCACCCCAGGGGAAGCCTGTTATAGATGCTCCCCGCCGACTTCACAGCCTCGGGTGGAAACAGTCCTCAGCCTCAGTGTGAGGGAGGACAATACGAGGCAGATAGCAGCCACAGTGAGAGATCAAACAGCTCAGCTTACCTTCTGTTTCACTGCTGATGTCCGTCTCGAGTGTGTATGTGTGTGTATGTCTGTGTGCGTGAGAGAGAGAGAGAGAGAGTAACGTGTGAAGTGTGCTAATCCCTCACTCACACACTTGGCAGCTCCACTGAGTTGTCTTGTGAGTGAGGCCTGTGCAGCGCTGTGACTGGTGCACCAGAATTTGATTAACATGAGCGTTCTCATTGGTGAGGGTTGACTTCTTAGGCCACCCCTCATATTGTTTCAATTCATTCTAGCCATGACACTAGAGAGGGATATCAGAGCAGAGAAAAGAATGAAACCGATCCAATCCTGTAACAAATCCAGCCTGAAACTGCGCCCATACACACTGTCTGATGTCATGGTGTTAGCTACAGCACTCATCAGTCCATAAAACCACACTCCACACCTCATATGTACAGTTTGGCATCTATTTGCGTTCTTCAGTAACAGCTTCTCACAGTGGAAGGATGGACAGACACAGCAGAAGCTCCAGGAGGCTTGTTGGGATGTGAAACTGTAACACAGGTTAGGCACATCTGGAACCTCTTATCATGTGACTCCTTATGTCACTGCTTGATACATTTGGCCAAATATTCAAGCCTATCAAACTCTAGTGTCTGGCCAGAAACCCACTTCAGGTGTTTGGGTGATGGCTCTGACTCCTTTAAACCACAGCAGCAGTATGTCTATGCTGGCCATAGTGCAGTCTATAAGGACATGGAATGAAAGCTCATTGTGTGTTACTGTAGCAGATGTAAAATGTTGTTTAGTTATATATATATATATATATATATATATATATATATATATATATATATATATATATGTGTGTGTGTATATAAAATATAAAAGATCTAAAGCCTAATAGGAAATAGTCTTGGTGCATGTGACTCTCGGGTTCGCGCGCTCTCTCCCTCAGTCTACAATGAGAGCTGAGGGGATTGGTACATAGAGTAAAGCTGAGCAACAAAAAAGAGTATTAAGCAGTACATATTGTGGTAAATGTTCATAAAAAGGCCCTGGTTTGATTATTATTATTAACAGTGTGCTATATATTTTAGACTTTCTTTTGTTTCATGTTGTAGTTGTAAAAGTGTGTTTCTGTCGAGTGAGAGAGGCAGTGTTACTAGCTAACCCGCTAGCGGTACCAGTAGATTCAGCTGTGTGTATTAACTGAGGTACTGAGAATCTGTTCTCTTATTGTCTCAGGACTTTCAGATTGTATCTTCTCACTGACGATGGTGAACTGCTTTGTCTTTTACACCACAGATATGCCGTTTTATTTTTTATTACCGTCCTTTGTACAGCAGGGGATCGTGTTAAAAACAAAATGTCGCCTCTCAATGTGTTTTGTGTTGTTTTGTTTCTAAGTTCATGTTTTTAACACAAAAGCCATTTTAATATTAGTATTGCTTCTTGTAAAACAATAGTTTATTGTGAAACATGCTATATGTCTTTTCATTTATTTATGTTTTATTCAAGTAAATCACTCAATTCGCTCAAGTGCAGTTTCACTTCAATTTCAAATCACTGCAGTTTCCTCCGGGATCAACAAAGTGTTATCTTAAGTGAAAAAGTATCACTCAAGTCAAAATGGATCTACTCAGTCTGCAATGAGAGCTGAAGGGAGAGGATTTTCAGATTGTGCCTTCTCACTGACGATGACTACTTTATCTTTTACTTTGTCTTTACAAGCTCAGAAATAAACGAACGAGGCGACAGCGACGACTCCTGTGCAGTTTATCTACACACACATACACAACACAGAGTGGGCTTGGTGGCTCAGCTAGCAGAATAACGCCGGTTACACTACCAGCATCACATAAAAGATGCACAAGCCTTCCTTAACTGTTCAGTGCACTGTGATTTTTTCGAGCATGCAAGCTTATTCAGAGTGCCCTTAGTGTGTGACTAATGATTCTATTCATGTGTTTTTGGTTCAAATGGTCATTTGTAGCCCAAAGGAAATACAATAAAAAGAAACAGAAATTAATTTTCTGCTTAATTAGATGATGTTTCTTACAAATTGTACAAATTGTGGAAGCAGTGCAGTGATAGTGCCTTCAGTCATAAACAGTTGTGTGAGGATGCCCGGATGGCAGTAGGCCACCATTATCTGCCAGCAAAGCACTATGCACTATAGCAGCCTGGCAGCATAACCATGGCCCTTTATTGTGCAGCACCCTCGCCGGTATCTGTGCCACAGTAGGTCGTCGAGGAAGTAAAGGGTGGCCGAGGGAGCGCCTCTGCTGTTGTTGCCGTCTCCGGTGGCACAAGGATTGATGCGTGTGGTTGCAAGTGTCTGTCTGTCTGCTAGCCATGTCGGTCAGAGCTGTCAGCTGTGTTGTAATACAAGAGCATTCACAAAGCTTCTCCTTATACGCCAGTTCCACAATATTAAATAAAAGCAGCTACAGTCCTGAAAATCACATCATTAACAGAGAAGAGCATATTAAATGGCAGATATAGTCACGTTTTTGCACCAAACCTTAAATTATTCGCAGTAAACTACAAGCAAAAACACATGCACACTTTGCAATCCATCTGAAACTGAGCCCATCTAAGATGATCAATCAGGAGGCCTGGTCATTTCATAGGGGTTGACTCATATCTTTGTTGTGATCTCATCAGATCTCTTTGTTACCTTTCCTCCTGTTCCAGGTTTTTTTATTCCTTGGAGTTGTGTTATTGGCTCCATAGGGGGTTAATTGTTAAGATATGAGGTATGGCTATTCAAACCATTGCTATGCGATAAATAGCTGTTCAAATCACTAAATCCCAATCCTGAGCTTCAAAAACTTTGATGGGCATTTGTCAGGGGGAAAAGTTAAGTACAGGTGCAGGCCTAGGCAGTATACTGAGTATAGAGTAAGTTGTTCATGTCAGGCCACGAACATCTTCCCATTTAGATTCTATTTGCCTGTGAATCAGTATTGAATGGTTTACGCAGGCATGCTACCAGAGGCCAAGCAGGTCTGTTTGATTGCTGTTCCCACTGTTTAAACAGCAGGTCACAGCATCTGTTTTGGGATTGAACGAGTGCCTCTTGCCAGCGTATCTATGACTAGACCTCCGTTGACTAGAGGATGCCAGATCTGCAGTGTGGAAACTCTTAAGTGGTGGCCTAAGTGGTGAAAGCTGAAAGATTCCAATGACTGCCAACTGACCTGGCTTCATGGTGAAGGTTTCAAAGATGAGCTGGTGAAAATGGTTCACATATGATGAAGAGTAACCAAAGCTGGAGTTTTGTGCATGTGCCACACACTGAGAGAGAAACCCGTCCATGTTTCTAATTATTACTTGGAGTTTGCCAGGTACTTCCAAACTCCACTGTTGTGAGAGTCAATACTCATAAATCACAGGGCTTAGAAAGCAGTTTGTATCTGACACTGACATAAGCTAAAGGTTCGTTTGTTCTAAGGCCCCATCGCTAAGAGTGATGCTGCAGTTAAGAAGTTAATGATGGATGGTGCATGTTAGCCCAGTGCTGGCTAGCTTCTCAGTGGTAAGAGGGGAGGGTAGTTGGGGGAACTGGGTTAAGAGAGACTCATCTGTTTACAGAGAATGTCTTGGAGCTACATTTGGTGCACAAGTCAGACCCACAGTGTAGCCCCAGTAGGACATGTTTACACCGCATAACTGGAACATTCAGTGCTACAGACTGGAACATTGCCAGATGTGTTGTTCCAGACACGCTTCTCACACAGCACTTGTAGTGCTACATTCATTACCCTAACCCAGCCTTGTAGTCTCGGTTAAACCTGTTTCTGAATTTTGGCTTTATTAGCTCTGTCAATGTCATAGTTTAGCTCTGTGCTATGATGCTGAAATTAAGTGAGAGCCTGAGACAGCTAGTACAATGTAAGCACCTCTTTGTATTGCACAGCAGGGGAGTCCTCAAGACCTTCTAATAGACGTCTGTAATTTTGTTTCTTTTTTTAATTTAATATAATATATAAAATGCTGGTTGAAAACAAGAGGGACTTCCTACTCAGGACTTCAGGAGTTGAACTGAAGGCCTAACCACTAAAATCATTAGGAGCTTACAATGGAATCACATCACACCATATCACATTTAGAATCAATCGATCACGTTTAGATTCACAGTGGCCGTCAGGAAGTCCATCACTGACTGTTTGTGGAAAATGGAAAACAGCGCCACTGTTATTGCAAACCTGCTGCAAAGTAATATTTATGTTAATATGTCTGTTTCAAGCTTCCAACAAAATATGGATTGTCTTTTACATGTCTAGATGTTTAATCAAGAATGACCATTAGCTTTGCGCCATGATACTAGATCTCCTAGAGTAGCTCGCAGAAACTGGCCGGATTGCTATTGGGAAGGAAGGTAAAGGTTACTGGGAACAAAAAATGATGATAAATTTAGACTGATATGGGCAATATTTATTGAGCTATACATACAGAAATAGTGTCGCTCAGTATGGCGTCGGGCCGCCATGTTTGCTAATGCAACATGCTAGACGTCTCGGCATGGAGTTGTAGAGGTTCCCAATGGTGTTGTGTGATAATCCATCCCATGCAGCTTGAATATTCTCACACAGTTCCTGCAGATTTTGCAGTAGGGGTGTAGGTGGAGTGACACCAGGCCTTCTGAACATGTGACATGTGGCAAAAAAAAACGTTGGCGCCGACCACGGTGCCCCCACACATTCCACCAAGACAAAAGCAGGACTCATCACTGAAGATGACCCAATGCCATTCTGAGTTACTCCATGACAGTCTGGCACGACACCATTGCAGTCTTTGCCGATGTTGAAGTGGTGTTAAGGGCAGTCGTCTTAACAGTCTGCGTGCATGTGGTCCTGCGTTGTGTCGGTGTCTGCCAATGGTGCCGTTGCTAACAGGATGGTTCATGAAGGGCATCACTCCTTGCTGAATGTCCACAGTCAGGTACAGCGATAAGGCCCATCCTTGCTTACGTCACATCATTTGCATGTCTCACAATGTCAAACCTACCCACCACGTTTCATTCCTGTTGGCCGATTCCTTCTGGGTGCAACTATTCTTCTGATGATGAGCGTGTTTTACTGTGTATGTTACAGGCCTACAGTTCTAAGTTTCATCTGCCACCACTTTTCTTACTATTTTTTCAGGTGAGACACATGCGTGGGTTATGGGTGACACATGAAGGATACTCAGGTAGCGTCCTCGAAAGGCTGCGTGTCTCTGCCGCATTTGAAGCATCCTTCAGCCTGGGACAGCCTTCAATGACATCAATGATTCGATGATTCAGCCTTCAATGGCATCGGCTTCAATGATGTTTAGAAGTGCAGCTCGTCGAGACAGCCGCCAAGCTTTTGGAATGCAGACAAGCTCTCTAAAGCTCTAAAGGCATTTTGTTCAGTTTTATTTTAGTGTAGGTAAAAAGTCTAGGTCCTGGACGCCACACTGAGCTGAATTCTGAGTGGTTAGAAGTCCAGAGCATAAAATGCAGCTTTAATGTTCTGTGTGTTGTGTGTGTAACACAAGCCGATACAGTAGTTATTGCCCTGCATTGCGCACGCAATCCATCTCAGTCTAATAATAAGGTAATTATAGGGAAAAATTAGTTAATTAGAGAAAGGGAAACAGTACAATGTGCGTGACAGGGGTATTCAACAATCAGGACTGCCTTATGATTTTCAATATACACTCCCTATTACTTTCAGTGCTTTCCCACATGCACATATGTAAACATGTTTAATTAAGCAAATAACTATTTCACGCAAGCTGCCCAGACTGGATTTTGTATCATTAGTGTTCAGAAATACATGCAACAATCAAAAAAAAAAAAACATTAGAGCAGGGATGGATTACTGATCAGCCCATTGGAACCAGTGCTCAGGGGTCTCTGACTAACAGGGGCCTCTGGGAGTCTCAGACCACAAGGCTCACATTGACTCCTATCTGCTGCAGATGCAAATATTAGACAAACAAATAACCCATAAATATGTACAAGTAGCTAAACAAATGATATGAAATGTTCACTTCTCAGTTCCCTCAGGTTATACAAGCCACTGAAATGTATACAGCGCAGTGAAGTCTGGCCAGGAGAGTTTATCATAAAAACCATAAATCATGAATGGGATGTTTAAAGGTTTCAATTTATAAGATGGTGCAACCTGTCAAATTCAGACTGCAAATATTAGGGGACGTCATATCACCAGCACATGCACAGTCGCTCCTCCTCCCTCTTCACTTCTTACCAGTCTAGAAGAAACGTTGCAAGTTCAGCATTAAATCCCATCGTTTTGCTCACTTAGCACATCTACAGTGGTGGAAAGCAACGCCAGTGCTAACTCTTCTTTTGACTCTATTCATATCACTTCTTTTGTTTGCTGCCCAACATGAGTTCAGCAGTTATAATGGTTGTTATAATGGTCGCTTGCTGAGAGCTTCAGCCATCATTGTGTTTACTCCTCTTTTTATTGGCTACCTGCCCTTAAATGATCTAACCAGGAGCAGCTCCTTCAGCATGATAAGCAAGAGGTTAGAATGCGTTGTCAGGGTAGCAGTGCTACTTCTTGATCCTCTCACGTTGGACTGATTGGACTTGATACTGCAGTGCCTCACTATCACCTCTTGAAGTACAAAGTGGTATTACGAGACGGGGCAAGCTGGGACTAGCTGGTTAGCATGCTAACTTCACAAGATATCTCTGAAACACAATACAGATATGTGTTTCATGTACTGCCAAAACTGTTGTTTCTTCACATTCTGTTAATACTTAACTCTGAACCAAAAATCTTACATTTTGCTGTTTTAAGTGTGTTATAGTGGTGTTACATAAAGACTGGGCTTGAAAGTAAAGGAGAGGAAATCTAATACACAATGCAAGCACAGTAGGATATTGTGCATTAATGAGGCTAAATTTGTTTATCTTCAGCAATAACTAATTCCCCATGTTGCTCAAAGAGGACTTGAACACAAAATCACTTTTCAGATCTTAATTTTGTTTATTTATATTTTATTGTTTATTGTATTCACATTTTTTGATCAGGGACTTTGGGGCAACAAAACCACAATCCACCCAGCGTTCAGCAAATAATGCATCCCAGACTAGTCAGAGGTTGTGGGCTGCATGTGCACATCAGCTTCACTGAGGCAGGTCTATGAGGTCTAGTCAGTACAGGCAGACAGGGTCATGACACCAGCAAACAGGTTAATCACAGTCAAATCCATAATCCCAAGCACAAGAATACTCAGACAAGGTCAGACGCCAGAAACATAGTAACAAGGAAGCTGAGTAAAGAGCAGACAAAAATACTGTTTTAACTGGTCAGTCCGCGTTTATTTGCTCAGGACAAAATACTAATACTATGATACTAAAATACTAAAAATACTAATATTAGAATAAATATATAACTAAATATATAAATATATAACTAAAAAGTCAACAAAAAGTTGAAAGAGTTTGATTCTGGATATTTCGGGACGTCTCAATGCCACCAGACCTTGCGTGGATTTGTTCAATTTAACTTGAAAAGCTATTAACAAGAAGTTTTTATTAGTTAAAAAAATCCCTAATATTAATGTTAATACAAATACATTGTGATCTTACATGCCCTGGCCATTGAACTTTATGCACCATTACAAGCGGCACTGAGATCTTGTTTTGATGACGGGCGAATCCATAAAGTCTGCTCCAGCACATCCCAAAGAAATAGAAGGGAAAAGCCATTGATGGGATGACCTGGTTATTTAATACATTTAGGCAGTCAGCTGACTTCATTGCTTCATATACTTCCCTTCTTACCCTGACACACCCGTTGCTCTGCAGTCTGGTAAGTCTGAACTCTTATACCACATTTTTCCAGTGCTCCAAAGTCCAGCTTTTGTGCTACCTGGCTAACTGAAGCCTTTTTTTCAATTGTTCTTACTTTCATTATTTAACATAGCTACTGTTGACTTGTTGCCATTTGACGGCCCCAAGCATTTAAGTGATCTCCGATCACGGCCATTCGAGATTTTTTTCTGACCACACTCCTCTTCTCCACTATCCTTCCAGGTCCTTTAATAATGTGTTGTATAGTTCTTAAACCAGTTCCAGTCATCTCAGCTCCTATATAGCACCAAGAAAAGGGTTCTGCATTGCTTACAATGTCAAGCTTGTAACAACAGAGGAACCCTTTTTTGGTGCCATATTAAACATTTTCAAAAAAGGTCCATATAGAACCATCTACACCATGTTCTCCTTCAATCTGATGCCAAGTGTTTTTTAAGTGTTCATGGTTCTACATAGAACCATTTACGTTGCTAAGGAACCCTAATTAAAGTGTGAATGCTATGATTTTCAGTTGAGATACACATATTTCTAGAGGTCTAATTGTACAAAGTGGCCGTTTGAAGGTGTTTTATCCGTGGCTTGGAGGAAGCATGGTCCATTCCAGTGCAACTTGGATGTGTTATTGTGGAAAATGTAGGTCCGGACCTTCGTTTTAATAGCAATGAGGGATCCTGTAGAGATGCTATGGAATCTCACTAGCCGACCAAGCAAGAACAGACAAAAAATAAATCACAGCACCCCCAACAGACCCTTCTACCAGTCCCACAGCCTCTTTGCACTTGGCTCACTTATCTCCTCTTCCCAGTCTCTGGTCTGCGGTAACATCTTAAATCACTTTTTGTATGCAAACTCGGATACATATATCCCAGTCTCACAAAGCACATTCGAAGCTCAGTCTGCTCCAATAATACCCGCTGCATTATTTACACTTCTCCGAGTGTTGCAGTCTCAGTGGAGAGGTGGCGAGCGTGCGCTTCTCCTTTGTGAGATTGGAGCCGCGCTCCATATATTGTGTGGGCCTGGTGACGGAGCTCTGCAGGCCTTTCCATAAATATTGCCGCTCATTTCTAACGCAGAACACACCGTATAAAATATTTAGTGACGTCTGGGGGCCATAAAGCAGAGAGGGAGAGGTGGAAGTAAACCGCTAAAAGACCTGACTCCTTTCCGATGGTACGGGCAATCCGTGACCATGTTCTTTGTTTTAGAGGCACGCTCCATGACCTTACGCTTCAAACCAAGTACACTGAGCTTCTCAGCAAACGTTCAGTAACCATAGTTTCTTACTGTGTTTAATCCTCTACGTAAACCATAAACATGTCATAAACAGATACAGAGGCAATATCATGGGAAAATTACGGTGGCCGAGAAAGCCCAACGCACTGCAAGTTAAAAACGCGCTGCAAAGTCTCAAAACACAAGCATCAAAATGACACGACTTGCACAACATTAGCCAAACGCGCTGCAAGATCTGAAAACACAAGCATCAAAATGAGAATGCTTGCAAACCATTAACCGAACGCGCTGCAAAGTCTCAAACGCGCTGCAAACACTGAAAACACATGCAACTTCCAAAACACATGCAGAAAGCCTCAAAACACAACGGAAGTGTTTCTGAGGGACACTGAAAGTGGACGGACCTGGACGTAGAGCCGTCGATTCAGTCGGGTTATTGGCCAGGTTTTTGTGTTTATATTTCGTTCCACCTTAAACAATGCACACCGAGTGACTGAAAGAAAAGTTTATCTGTTTATTAATGAATATTCATTCGGTTTATTGGCCAGTTTCTCGTGTTTACGTTTCGTTCCACCTTAAACAATGCACACCGAGTGGCTAAAATTAAGGTTTAACTGTTTATTAAGTTAACACAAGAACCTGGCCAATAACCCGACTGAATATTCATTAATAAACAGACAAAACTTACTTTTGCTGGAACTGGGGCTGTCTCGGCTCTACGTCCAGGTCCGGGTCCGTCCACTTTCAGTGTCCCTCGGAAACACTTCCGTTGTGTTTTGAGGCTTTCTGCATGTGTTTTGGAAGTTGCATGTGTTTTCAGTGTTTGCAGCGCGTTTGAGACTTTGCAGCGCGTTCGGTTAATGGTTTGCAAGCATTCTCATTTTGATGCTTGTGTTTTCAGATCTTGCAGCGCGTTTGGCTAATGTTGTGCAAGTCGTGTCATTTTGATGCTTGTGTTTTGAGACTTTGCAGCGCGTTTTTAACTTGCAGTGCGTTGGGCTTTCTCGGCCACCGTAGAAAATAGCATTTTTCACGTAGTATCAACACTGTTAGTATCAAAGTTTCATCATGTACTGTTCACTTCTACATTGACATATGGAAGTTAGATTGTTAAACATCCTATTTTAAAGCAACATTAAAACAGCAGCTTAGTGAATAGTATCTCTGTCATTGCCACTCTGGGCTGTGAAGTCCTACTAAAGCTACATGTAACTTATGGGCACAAGATCTTTCACAAGAACTGCCTAACACTTAATGGCACCACATCACACTCTAACTATAGATGTTTAGTTGGCTAAAAGAAGAACCCAGCTTGGTATTCCAAGAATGGATATCATGGCAAAAGCTGCAAAGAGCCTGAAGAAGACATTGTCAGAGAAAGAGAAAAAGAAAGAGTGACCAAGCAAGAGGCCAGACAAGAGTAAATCTTAAACTTAGACTTTTACTAGCTGGCGAGAGCTAAAAGAGATATAAGGATGCGACACAGTCAGAGCTAACAGGAAAACAATGAAAATCTGACAGCAGAGTGTACATCCCTGCCGGTGTTATTTATGAAAGACTAAGATGAAAGACTGTAATCTGTGTCATGTCTGTCTCATAGAGTTTAGTAGTTTTTTTTCCTGATGCCAGAAGTTGCCTAATCTCGGCGCTGTTTCAGACTAGCATGCAAAGGAATAAATTCACATCACATCAAAAGGTTTGCTCAGTCTCAATCTGAGTCTCAAATCTGAAAGTTGAACCACCTATAATAAAGTCCTGCAATATTTCCCTACCTGGTAAGTTGGCACGGTCCTTTCACTGTGTGTTGTGTTGTGTCTGACTCCTCGGCAGAATCCCACCCTGCTTCGCGTGCATGCACGTCATGCAGGCATATAGATGCTACAGATTACACTCTCAGTTTTGGCAGTTTACACACAGCATCCACGTAACTGCATGACAAGCATGAATGTGAAGGGGAGTCGCATACTGTATCCCTCAGCTCATCAACACATGCAAAGGCACGTATAAAATTGTCCACGAGGGGGTCTCACAGTGCAAACTGCATCTACAACAGCAGGTGTAAAAATGGAATACACTCTGTAGGGGGACCCCAAAGATGTAAAATACCAGTTCTCTCATAATGTGGTTTAACTTAAATTATTTTTGGGATATCATGAAAGCCAGTGAATTTACATATTCAAGACTGTAGCCCCACCTGTTCATGTTGTTTTACATTGCTTTTAAAATTACGTGTATTATTCGCTGCCATTCCGTCCAGAAATAGGCACGTACTCCCCACTGATCACGCACAGGTGTGCGCGATCAGAAGGCAGGGCACCATGCCCTTAAAAACTGACCCTCTTTCCAGTGTGAGGAGAGGGAGGACATGTGGTGTAGCACAGTAGCTTTATAATTGACATTCCAAGCCTCAGTCATTACATGCAGGGGTCAGAAAACAAGCAGGCAGGTACATGCTAGGCAAATCCACTAAGCAAACATCCAAAAACTAAGCAAGGGTCAAAGCACATGATAACGGCACAGCCCTTGGTTAAATACAGAGACTACACAAGTCAAACGATACACCTTACATTATGAATCCATAGAATGAGCTGCAGGTGTGTGTGATGATGGAGGAGTGGAGCCACCCCCAGCAGGAGCTGGGCAGGTCTAAAGCATCTCCCCAGGGAGGGAGAGAGATTGTGACAGTTACAACATCTTTCTTTAACAAGACTTTCTGTAAAGCCACATACACTCTAAATCTGTGATCACTAATGAGGCCATTAGTGGTCTAGTGAGCACATTCTGTAATATGCATGTACCCAGTAGACCCTATTAATAACTACCATGTACATGTACTTTGTCATAGTTTCACCCCTCACAATGCAAACTGAGGCATTCCTTATCATGAAGCTCACTTCTCACATGCTTTGCATCAGAATTATGCACTTCTGGCTTGTCTCTTTGTCTTCGATGCTGCGCTGCTGGTGCGGCAGCAAAGCAGATGTAATGCATTTTCTGCTTCTTGCGATCCAAGAAATCCCAAACATATTTAAGAGATGTCGAAATCTGGACTCTGGAGTGGACAGCCTATGGTTATGAGAACATCAGCAACAGCTTAGTAGTGATTGCACAATGCGCAACACTATTGTCATCTAACTTTTCTTCTTTTTGGTCCTGACATTTTTTGTCCACTAACTAGTCCAGCAGTTTTCAAGATGGAATGGAAAGTTTGGTCTGATTGGGAGTGGTGTGCTTGTATACAGCTTATTGATCCAGCTTATGGTTTTAGGAAAAACTTCATTAAATATTTTTCCTGTTAAGAATGAATGGGGTGGAAAAGTACACGCCTATTTACTTTACTTCAGCTCGACCAACAGACACAGTTTTGCATATCACAAGGCAGACCCCCAAGTTCAATATTGGTCTAACCCACACTGGTCTGTTTGGGGGTTTTTTTTTTTTTTGCATCCCTCGTTTCTCCCATAGAGTCCTGGTCATTTTTGGCCCTACCCAAACCCCATTGTTTCCTTTAACCCACAGCTACCAAACTACATGTACTCACTCAGAGCAGATCCCCAAACTCTAATCCATAGCCGTACTGACCCTTACTACTCCATGTGTCATTTATTCATCCCTTGTTTCTCCCATGGACTCCTTCGTTAGATTCCTTTGTGAATTTTTTCAGTGAGCAGTGAATTTTTCAGAGAGGAGCTTATTGACAGTGGAAGGATGAGCAGAAACACCTGTGGATCTTTTGAGACCTGAAGCAATAGGGGAGCCTGATTTTCTCCTCTCGCTCAAAGCTGTAAGTACTGTTATCTGATGTGACAGTTCTGGTGGTCTATCAGTTATTGGGACTTTCCACTTCCTTGGGTTAGTGGATTATTTTATATCCAGGAATGGCAAGAGTACTGAAAGTCCCTACTGGCACTGTTACAAGTAAGAATAAATAATAAGTTTGTTGGAAAACTACTTGACTAATTAAGTCACAACCTTGTTACAACCCTCGTAATAAACCTTTCCATACTTCCCAGTCCCAGTTTAGTATACATTACAGAGGGTTGAAAATTCCTCTGTGGAATAGTGTAATACCTCACAGATGTAATTGGATTTGGCATATACTGGACAAGTTTCTGGATGTAGGCCACATCAGTGTTCAGCCACTCTTGCATCCAAGAATTGCGTACTTGGTGCGTACTTGGTGGATGTCTTCCTGGCATAATTCTGAGGAGAATTTCCTGCAGTCTGGGATTTTAGCCACTGCTGGTAGACCCATATGACCATACACTTCCATACACCTGCAGATTCAGCTACTTCCTTCACACAATGGTCTTTGGCATGCCCAAATCATTCCTTTTAGCCAATCATTATCATCTGCTTTGGACCCATTTTCCACACATGGAACGAGACATTCACTGCACTGTACCACGTCTACTCCATCTATGAATCCCGTCAGGTATTTATAGCCAGCATCCTTGTACAACACCATCTGCAGGAGCCTGAACTTACTACCACCTCAAACATGCAAGATGACTAATTTTTTTGTCCCGTGAGCTTATTTTTGTCACATGTTACAGCTAGTTTGAATAGTCACAGAGAACAGACACCACTGAGGAAGCTAAATCAAACGTGCAGCAAGCCTATTTTGTGTGTGATTTATGCAATAACTAACTTATGTAATTACTATGGATAATTATGCTTACTGTTTACCTACTGGCTGTTATTAAATGCACTCAAATGGCTCCCAGCTCAGGTGCAACTGGATATAATGAAAACTAATCATGTTTCCATGATTCAAATGCTCAGAACCCCTCATAATAATGATACACTGATGTGCAATGATACGTTCTCACATTGCACATTGTTGGCACCCATAATAAGAAGTCAATCCCAGTGTAACCCCTGCAGACAGCGTACCACCTGTGCCCCTTACCCCCTTCACCCCCATTGTCCACTACTCAGGCCACGAAGACGGGCAGCTGGAGATCAGAGGAGAGATGCTCATCGTGTCTGCCTCTCGCTGCTGTCAGTTTTCAACTTTGTCTTCATTCTGTTTTCTTGTTTGTCTTTCTTCTTCCTAGTCCTGATGCATTTTTAGAGGGGCTGATGCTGCTGATACGTCTGGTGACTCATGCTGTGTGTAAATATGTCGCCTCACGTCTGTTATGCTGTTTAAAGGAAGACTGGCTGGTTTTTAATAATGGTCGAATGCTGAATGTTTATCTGTAGTTGAGCAGATAGTGGGCTGATGTGAATTTGATGTTTTTTTAATATGTCGGAAACCAAGTGGAAAAAGAATTGCTGTTCCATAATAGACTTGTCCTGATGTTTATGCTCACCTGGGCATGAAACCAAAGAGAGACAACGCATATGCCCAAAAGTACAGGAGAATAAAAGGTCACATTGTGTTCCAGTGCTAGTGAAGGGCACATACATCTCCTGCACAAATTGTTATTTGTTGACCTTTTGTTAGCCTCACTAAGTGCCCCGGACAGACAGAGACGCTGCAGTGGGATTTGAGCAAAAATGGACACATTTCAGCTACAAATCAGTGATAAGCGAATCCAAGACACGCAAGAGTCAATGAATGTGAGATATTATTATTAAAATAAACAATTTAACAATGTAATATTAATAAGGGAGATTAGCAAAAGACAGAAGTGGCAAGGTGCATAATACCTGGAAACTTCGGAGGCGGGGGAGGTTAATTAAGCTCTTAGACCCCTTGAATGTTTTAAATTTTAAAATCTTGGGGGTTTGGGGGGGTCCTTGAAAATAATCTTATTATGAAGTTATAGGGGAAAAATAAACAAATACAAAAAAATACAAATCCACTGAAAGGTCACTGTTTATCCCGCAAGCTTCTGTGTTTGGAATGGCTCTCCATAGCCTTGCAACTGTAGCCATGACCTCTGAAAAACCTTTACAACATACTGCAGCATATTTGTAAGTCTGAACTTGGGCAATTTCACAAGAGATGAGTGGAAAGAGTGAATTGTTGCTCACTTCGAACTGAAGACCAAACAATAGATGTGCAAGATTTCAGTAAATGTGTGGAAGATGAATTACCGAACTGCAATAGATCATTTCCAGAGGAAGCAGTGTTAGACCAAACATTTTGTTGCTTATGAAGCCAGCACCAGCGCTGCTATGGCAAATGAGTTAGCAACTAGTCAACACATGAGTAGCCAGTCAACATGGGACCCTCCTGAATACCAGGGGTTAAATATACAACCGACAGGAATGGAACTTGGTGGGTAGGTTTGACATCATGAGACATACGAATGATTTATGCAGACCATTACAACGACTGCTCTTAACACCTCATCAGTGTCGTTAAAAACTGCAATGGTGTCGTGCCAGACTGTCATGCAGTGACTCAGAATGGCAGCAGGTCGTCTTCAGTTGCGAGTTGCACTTTTGAGGGGCGACCAACGAATCTGTGTGTGGAGACACGGTGGTGAACAGTTTGTCACACATCCAGATGGCCTGGTGTCACTCCACCTCCACCACTACCACACAATCTGCAGGAACTGTGTGAGAATATTCAAGCTGCATGGGATGGATTATCACAGAACACCATTAGGAGCCTCTACAGCTCCATGCCGAGACGTCTGGCAAGTTGCGGAAAAAAATCCATTGTCCAATCTTTACGCTCCCTAGCAAACTGAAGTCTTTTAAACTGTCTTTTCTTGACATTGACCTCACTAACAAGTGGCTTTCTTATGGACACACAGCTGCTCAGTCCCAGTCCTGTAAGTTTATATTGTGCATCTGGAAATACTCTTACATTCACTATTCAACATAGCTTATGAT
Source organism: Semaprochilodus insignis (assembly GCA_034552555.1). Lineage (NCBI taxonomy): Eukaryota > Metazoa > Chordata > Actinopteri > Characiformes > Prochilodontidae > Semaprochilodus > Semaprochilodus insignis. The sequence goes on from CM067474.1 coordinate 58,717,344, forward strand.
TTCGTGTGTCCTACATTCAGGCTGTTTTTCTGACCACATTTCTTCCAGGAAGTTCTTAACCCAATTCCCGTAATTTCAGCTTCTCCTTAATTGTTTTCTTTGTTTGATGCAGGCCAGCAATTTGACCCTTCTGAAACACAGTGACATCTTTTTCATGAGCACGGGATGCATCTTCTGCCAGGTTTAAAAGAACTGTTGCCAGCTGATTTATCACTGCAGTAATTATCCAGTTAAGGGCCCTTAAGCTTATTCAGATCCCAGTGGGGCAGGCAGTGTACGTCAACACAAAGTGTCATTACCTTCACTCCAATGTAACATTATTTTTAGGTTCTCAGTTGTTTTATTGTTATAGGTGTTAGCTGTGCCGTGTTAATATACGCTCATCATCAAAAGAAGAGTTGCCTCCAGAAGGAAGTGTTGGATTGCAGTGCTATTGGGAAGGGAGATAAAGGTTACCAGGAACAATAAATGATAAGAAATTTAGACTGATATGGGCAATATTTACTGAACAACACATACAGAAGTAGTGTCTCTCAGTATGGTGTCAGGCTGCCATGTTTGCTAACGCAACATGCCAGACATCTCGGCATTCTGAGTCACTCCATGACAGTCTGGCACAACACCATTGCATGTAGTCCTGTCCCGTGCAGCTGTCTGCCAATGGTGCTGGCACTACAGGATGACTCATGAAGACCATCACTGCTCACTGAATATCCACACTATGACAGTTGGGTCAGTCATGTACAGTGATAAGAGTCGTCCTTGCTTACATCACATGTGTGGCCGAGCGTGAAACTTGAATCAACTTGCATGTCCATAATGTCAAACCTACCCACCAAGTTTCATTCCTGTCAGCTGATTCCTTCTGGATATAACTATTCTTTGGATGAGGAGTGTAATTTGACCAGTGGCACTCAAACTTGTGTCAAAGCAGTAAACTTTTCTCTTCATAAGTATCTGATTATCACTGCTATCTATGGGATTTCCAGTATCATGTTAGTGCTAAGCTAACTTAGGGACTTGAGGATTGATTGATTTATCGGTTGATTTTTGACTGATTGATACTTTTTATTGCCACACAACATTCATTCAGTCATCATCTAAACTGCTGTAGCCTATCCCAGCATTCATTGGGCTGAAGGCAGGAAACACCCTGGACAGGCGCCACACATCATGTTGGTGGTAATTGTTATCAGTGCGTGTGCATCAAGATCTGTGTCTGATGCAAACTACTCTGTGCCAACAAATACTCATTTATTTTAAATCTACTGCTACTTTAAACAATCATGTTGAACACAAATTTAGGGGCATTTTCTTTTATCCGTTGAGCATGACCCAGACCCCCAAGGCTTAGCTCCCTATACATAGCTCTCTACTGATATCCCAGGTAATTACTAAAGACTGAAACCGTTACGACAGACCTTTTTGGGAGGGTTTCTAACTAAATCGAAGGAGACAGAAGTCCTTTATCACACTGACGCCATCATTTTTTACCTGCTCCAGCAGGTGATTAATGCTGCCGACCCAGGGCATTGATTAAAATATCAAACTCAGATAATTGATCAATAGCTATTGATATTAGGTAAGCGAGCCTTAATTAAGATGGAGCTTAGCCGTTGGCTGATTTCACGTCGGCATGAATAATGTTGTCGGGTTTCTCCGGAAAATGAAATCATTCTATAAATACAGAGAGTCACTCCTGGGATTCATGTTTATGACATGTTGATTCAATCAAGAGGGTAATGATGGATTACTAATGCAAATCGTTTGACAGAGCTGCACCGCTCTAGGTGGTCAGAACGTCCATAAATAAATCAGCAGGCCCTGGCAACGCAGTCTCAGCCGAGCAACACGTCTGCTCATGTGTGAAAGCAGTACACTGTTCTGTACTCTCTGTGCATGTGAATATTGAGTGTGCTTGACAATTAAGAGGTCAACCAGGAGGCATTCGCTCAGACTGTGTCAACTCAAATCAGTTTCGCTCTCGTCCCTCCACGTCACTGTATCGGCAAAGCAGGACTTTTAAGCACCTGCCTGAGGTCCTGTAGATAAACTTAATTAAAAGACAAAAGAAAGTTCTTGAAAGAACAATAATCTGAAGAAGAAGGAGAGTGTCGGAAAGAAAATTTCCCCCACTGTCCTGCCAAATCAGGCAGACACGGCAAGGAGCTGTGAAAACCATGACACTCCGGTCTTAACCATGCAATGGTCATATCCTGGACCAACCTCAAACCCTGAGTTGCATGCACAGCCGCCATCAGCCAGATCCATAACTACTTTTGAAAGCAACTTTCTCATTCATTAATTCATCTTCTCAGCCGCGTATCCTTTTGGGTCACCAGGGGTGCTGAAGCCCATCCCAGCCCTCACAAGGTGAAAGCAGGAAACCCCCTGGACAGCCCACCAGGCCATCACAGGGTTGATAGATGTGAAAGTTAATTTTTTCATTCATTCATTCATTCATTCATTCATTCATCTTCTGAGTTGCTTATCCTTCTGGGTCACCGGGGGTGCTGCAGCCCAATCCCAGCACTCATAGGGTGAAGGCTGGAAACACCACGGACAGCCCACCAGTCCATCGAAGGGCAGATAGATGTAAAGGTTCGTTCATTCATTCATTCATGCATCTTCTGAGACTTTCATCTTTTTGGGTCACCGAGGGTGCTGCAGCCCATCCCAGTGCTCATTGGGCGGAAGGCAGGAATACTCTGGACAGGCCACCAATCTGCAGAGCAGATAGATATAAAAGTTAATTCATTCATTCATTCATGCATCTTCTGAGTTGCTTATCCTTCTGGGTCACGGGGGGTGCTGGAGCCTATCCCAGCGCTCATCGGGTGAAGGCAGGAAACACCCTGGACACACCGCCAGTCTATCGCAGGGCAGATGGATAGAAAGACAGGTAACACCCTGGACTTAGCTTGACTGAAACACAATCACATTTTTCAGTACTGCAGTAACGCAGGAGGTGGGGGTGCTGAGGGGCTGCAGCACTCACACATTCTCAATACTGCTACTGCTAAAACAGTAATAATGGTAATAATAACAGGCTCTGAACTGTATAATAATTTCAGCATATTATGCCTCAAGTGTGCCTGTGTTTGTATTTGTATGTTTTATTTATATATTTTCAAAACCTGCAGCATCCATGCACTAAATTAACACTGCATTTTCATTACAGCGAGTCGCTTCCCCGCCGCTGTGGGGGCGTGTCATTAAAGGTGCCATAGAATACATTTATTCAGTATTCTAAATGGCTCTTTGATGTCTACCTAGAAGGTTTGTGACTCACCATGACGCTGTAAGAGCTGGAAGCTTGCCTGTTGTTTTTCTGAGAAACTTAACTTCTTCTTACAGTCTTAACTTTAACATCTTGCTCTTTATATGTCTTACAACATCTCTGAATTCGTTCATGTGCACAGACATTTTCTACATGGTAAACCAGCAACTCTTTAGAAAACCCCCTCCCAAACTTTAATGGCACTTTTCTTGAATCTTCCATTAACGAATGACAACGCACACAGGAATCCAAACATGTTTTTTTTTTTCGATGAAGCAAGCCATCAAATACATCTCAAAGCAATACATTTTGCACCAAAAATCATTGCCGCCCAAAGAACAAGTATCTCCAAAATGGTAACTTTACAGGACACAGAAAAAAAAACTTCTTTACTTTACTGTAAAATTTATGTAAAGAGATTTTATTCCAAAGTATTCCAGTGTAAAGGGCAGCTGCTGGGCTCCAGTGATATAGAACAGTAATAATCAGGTGAAAAAAGCAAATGGAGCCTGTCAAGAACAAGCCCAGTTACCTTTACATTTGATACCTTTAGAGTTAAATACATAGCTCACAATATTAATGCCTGACATTTGCAGGCCAGTTAACTGGTTATTAGTCCATACACCACTTTATATATGAGTCGCTTTAACTAGCATGCTAGATTATACTGGACATTTTAAACGGAACCGGGTGGCATGGTGGTGCAGTGGGCAGCACTGTCACCTCACAGCAAGAAGGGCCTGGGTTCAATTACTGTCCAGGGTCCTTTCTGTGTGGAGCTTGCATCTTCCCCCCTGTGTCTATGTACGTTTCCTCCCACAGTCCAAAGACATGCAGTCAGGTGAACTGGAGATGCTGAATTGCCCCCTAGGTGTGAATGAATGTGCTTGTCTGTGTGTCTGGCCTGTGATAGACTGGCGGCCTGCCCAGGGTGTTTCCTGCCTTCTGCCTTATGAGTGCTGGGATAGGCTCCAGCACCCCCAACCACCCAGAAGGATAAGCGGCACAGAAGATGAATAAATGAATGAATAAATGAATTTTAAACTGAACCCACTGACCAAAACCTACAACCACAAACACCCACACTGAGTAGACTACATGTCCAAACATATGCCACCAAGTTTGAAGAATATAGGAAACGCCACTTTTATTCCTGATTGTGGAGTTTCTTGGCTGCCTCATGTACCATGTACAGGCAGCGGTTACCATGGAGACTGGGTGGGAGGACCTTGCTGCAGTCCAGTGACTTTCCATTGGCTGAACAGGCTGTGGGCTAAAATTAAGGGGACACTTTGCATCATGCACAGAGCAAACACACAGTTTCCCTAATAAAACATTGTTTTTAACATCTGAGCCAAAATGCCGCTCCATCCCGTTCCATCCTACTCCGGCGTTCCCGTGTGTTCCAGCCCACTTCTAGCCCTAATCCTACCTATATATTCAATGCCAATACTTTCAGTTATTAAGTCCAAAATAGGGTTTGCAATGGCTCAAAAGGTCCGTATCTCTTGCAAAGCTCCTCCTCACTTTGTCCCCAGACCGTCTCCTTCCTCTCCTCTTTATCACTTAATCAACTCTTCCTTCTCTTCTCCGTTTGCAGCTCCTGGCTGCACCACTGGCAGCTGGATGGCGTGATTGATTAGTTGCAGGTTGATCTTAAAGGAGTAATGGATATAGCCAGAGGTGCTCTGTCCTACACCCACACAAGGACACTGAGCTCTGGTTCAGTTGCGACTGTCCATTCCGCCACCGGCAGACAGAAAAAGAATCGCATGCCTAAATAAAACGAACCTGTCATCTTTTCCTTCCTTGAGGCTTATATTGAAATCTGGGAATGGGATGATGAGAGACAGCTACACTGTTACACGCTTGAGTTCTACTGGACATATTTGGGAAGTTCATTCTCTCCCCTCCATCACTGTAGCACACTGTTTCCCTTCCTAAATGTGTTATGTTCCATACAAATGTTACCACAGAGTTGGAGATCCCACAGGGCAGGTTTACAAGCGGTGCCAGGAAAACAATAGGCGCATACATATTCACAAGTTTATTTCTTCTCTTGCTGACGATTGGGGTCTGCGCTTGCTTTTTCATATAGAGGAAATGTCAGATTTCCCTAAGGTCCTGGTACCGCTTGCCACTTCACGCTGGTGCACTTTCCCAGGCTCTCTTACATAGAGAGAGAGAAGAAGCCCTGTGACCGTTATACCCTCTGTTGTTATACAGGCAGTTATTCAAATAAGCTCTGCTTATATAAGGAGGCTGGCAGTGATGGGATTTCAGTTACATGAGGAATAGGGATGTAAATAACAACTCATTTGCTGTCTGATTAACTGTTTCAGTATGCGAGCAGCATCTGAGTGCTCATTACAGTGGGTTTGCCGTTTGAGCAACAGGAACAGAGATGTTATTCTTTCCTTAAGAAACCCTGACATCCGCTAGGGCTGTTTCTGCACCGCAGAGTTTGTTTTCTAGGTTACGGCTTTTCTTGGAAAGTGAGTAAATCATTTGAAATGGCTGTCTTGTTTTTCATTAACACTATTTCTATAGCAGAATGACTGTATGAATAGCTATCCAGTTCTCAAATGCCTTTACCTACAATAGCCCCAAATAAGTATGCAGACTCTTTAAACCACTGGTAAACTTCTTTAGGTTCATTTAAAAATGCTTAACGTTAAATGGCATTTCAGATACTTCAGGGAGAAACGCATTTAGCGCAACATCAAGCTGATGGTGGGCTTCTTTGTGTGGAGAAAGCCTGTAGGTCTTTAAACAGTGGGTCTCGTGTGGCTTGTGAAATATTTGGTGAGCTGGACTAATTATGAAGCACTGCAGTCATCAAGGGTACATTACAGCACTGCAGTCCTCACGGTGCATTACAAAGGCTAAACATGGGCAAATGCAGACAAAGGCCACAGAGTTGTCAATAGTGGGCTGGAGGGAACCAGCCTTGCGATCTGGGAATTGAAGGTTGCCAGTTCAATTCCCTAAGCCAACAGGACACGACAGAAGTGCCCTCGAGCAAGGCGCCTAACCCCTTGGATATGGCTACCCGCCGCTTCGAGCGAGTGGGCTCCTTACCCCCCAGTGTGTGTGTTCACTAGAACGTGTGTGGACAGGACTGAAGTGCCCTTGAGCAAGGCACCTAACCCCCTGGATATGGCTGCCTGCCACTCCAGGCAAGTGTTCTCCCTACCACCTAGTGTGTGTGTCCACTAGAATGTGTGTGGACACAACTAAAGTGCCCTTAAGCAAGGTGCCTAACCCCTGGATAGGGGTAAGGGTGTTCACTGCCCCCTACTGTGTGTGCTCACTAGAATGTGTGTGGAAACAACTGAAGTGCTCACCTCATGCCCTGGATAGGTCTAAAGTGCCCTTGAGCAAGGTGCCTAACCTCTGGATAGGTCTGCCCACCACTCCAGGCAAGTGTGCTTGCTACCATCTAGTGTGTGTGTTCACCAGAATCTGTGTGGACATGACAGTAGTGCCCCTGAGCAAGGCACCCAACCCCCTGGATAGGGCTGCCCACTGCTCCCGGCAAGTGTGCTTGCTTCGCTTTAGAGTGTGCGTTCACTAAAATGTGTGCATGCTGGTGTTTCACTGCGTGGATGGGTTAAATGCAGAGGTTGAATTCCTTTGTGTGTAAGCACAATTGGTCAGTGGTTTTAAGTTCTAACTCTAATTGTGCAATATGCATGTGTGAATGATCATGACATGTGGTTGAAGTGGGTGGATGTGGCCAAAAATAGCAGTTGGTTTGCTAGCAAGAACCACCACAGGCGCAGGCGGATGTGATTTGTGGTTAAAAGAGGTGGGTGTGGGCATTAATAATCTAGACCTCTAGCCTGGAGATGAATTCCAAACAGGCTGCCACTAAAGGTGTTTTCACACTTGTCCAATATACTGGAGTTTGCATCCAGGTCCGATGTTGGATTCTGTATTCATTTGCTGATTTTTATGATTTTCCTTGGATACAAACCCTCAAGCGGCAAAGAATAGTGCTTTTTGTCCATAACATTCCTTTTCCCAACATCACAAATCTGGAAAAGGGAAGTTAACGTGATGAATCAAAGCAATCACGTTATAAAATTAACCAATCACACCTCCTTAAACACAATGCGGGGAGCGGACAGCTATCCATACGTGTGATTTTGGGAGAACCAAAGAAAACCAAAGAAGGTTTTCTGGACTGTTCCCGGGTTTTAAAACAGCCTTCACACTTGACCAGACATATCTAACTTGCAGAGGAATCGGTCCTGGCTCTAAAAGGTGCCTAACTCAAAAATAGTTCTGGAGTGAAAACACCTTATAGAGTACTACAAAGCACGCAAGTGGAAATGTCAAAGTCTGGGAATGTCGGTGAGCTTGATTTCAGTAATGGGATCATTAACTCAGAAGCATACTATGGCATTTTGCAAACCAGCAGAAGTCAAAACAATGTGTTAATAGGAGAGAATGTAATAGCTGTAAATGTTGCTGTTCGCTTGTTGAGATTTGTCTTTGTATTGTATGTGTATGCATTAAGTTGTGTTTCTGTTCCAGCTACTTGCCCAGCACTGAGTGGCGGTTCTCCCTTGCAGCTGTTTAATAAAAATGCATTCAACCGCATGTGCAATGTTTCCCATCTTATCCTATACCAACACCACACTGTTGTCAGAAGTGGGATTGCGCGCCCTAGCAGCCTGCAGAGGAAGGATGCTTGGATGGCAACCAGCTTTGAGGACCTGCTGGTGGAGCAGCTCAGTAGTCTGGGGGAGTTCAATGCAGCAGCATCGAGTGGGCACTGGAGCAGTTGTTGGTCAGGCGACTATTTGCTAAAGAGTGGAAGCACTTAGCAGCGTGCTGCTGTTTAATAAAAGAGTTGGAATAGCGGGCCAGGTCACCAGTGGCTACACAACCACTGGAAACTGGCACCTTCTGAGAGCATCTAATGATGGTCGCTTGGCATGAACACGCCTCCTGCTATCCCATATCAGCGTGGCCAGTAATGGGACTCTACAATATAAGTATGGCACAAAAGTCTGAATACTTTCATTTCATGTTACGCTTTTAAGTACTTATTTTAACATAGATCACTCAGTCGCTCTGCCTCATTTGAACAGGAGTGATGGAATATTATCTCATGCCATCGTCTGTCTATGTGCATTTCTGTGCATGTTTCATCAAGGCAATTATTCTGCTTGACAGGAAATTAATGCCCTTGTTTGAAATTGGTAGCGACGACTTGTATCTCTACATCATCCCATTTTTTTTATCTCCAGGAACCAGACAGCAACCATTGATGTGAATCAGTGAGGAACAACTTCTTGGGCATAGTAATAACATTGCTAGACTGTCAGGAATATGACACAGCTTTCAGTCAGACAGAGGGAAGGGGTGGTGAATGTGAAATAATGTAAATCATTCCCATTCAATGACTTCATGGCCACATTCACAAGCACATTTAGCTATCTGTCAGAAAAACACATTGATACACATTGCTGGTGTTTTTGTAGATGTGTTTGTGGGCCAAGATTCTATTTACCCACGTTACTCCATATCATGTGAGCGGGAAACTAATTCAAGCCTGAAAGCTCTTAAGTGAAAGGCTGGTTGTTGCTGAAGACACATGTGTGTGTATGCAATCTACTAATCTGGGATACCACAACGTCCTTGGGAATGCTCTGGATTTGAGCTCACAGCAACAATTGCGTTCTTCTTGCTCAGCATTGACATGGCTGGCTGAACAGCTGGCTGGCCACTCAATTGGAACTATTCAAAGCCTCAGTGATGCTGAACACTATTGACTGGAAGAGTATTACCTAAACATCAGATTTTGTCAGAAAATGTAATGTGAACCAAATGAAGCGAATATCTAGAAAAACTGTGAGGGTGTATCAAACCATGCTGTGATTGACAGTAATGTAGCCACATGTAAACAGACTATTTAATTTTTATACACATTTTTATTTTCTGGCAGAAGTTGAATCTGTGTGCAGTTGACGCTATGCTGAACTGGTAAGTGTTAGTGGCCAACCCAAGTATACCCAGATAGCATGCGGATGTGGGCCATATCTGGCAAAGATTTGGCACTGCTGGCCCACTGTTGGCACTGGCAATATGCATGTGAACCAAAGGTGGCCTGCATATTTAAAACATACATTTGGCCCACCTGTCCCCAAACAGATTTGGTCCACCTACTTGACACAGATATGGCAGTGCTGCCTACTGGCAAAGTTCCAGCTTTCTGATAGAGGCACAATATAGGACAGCCAACCAGAACAAAGCTCATTTGCCTTAGAACGGTCTTAAAGGAGGAAAACATAGAGGTTTGAAAATCGAGGAAAAAATAGAGGTTGGAAAATGGTCATGTACAATAGACTGTGGTCATGTTTGCTACATAAATCCACAAAAATGAAAGAAATATAAATACAAGAAGATTGTAGGGCATGAGCCCTTTAATTTTGTTTTCGTCCCTGCCGAACAATCATGACTCTAAAACAGTGCTAATCTCATAAATATTTCACTGGTGTTCTGTCTGTATCTCTCTCTTTTTTTCTCCCACCTAATGCTTCTGATGAGGAACAGCCTTTCTCTTACCTATGCCTTTCCAATCGATCTCCACCATTAAACTGAGGGATGCTAAAGTCACTATTGATCTCGCCCTACTGCTCTTACTTTAGCATCCCAATACCTCAGGAAGGCCTTATTGACTCCCGGAAGTTTATTAAGACTCATTTCTGAGGGCTGGGAAGCAGAGACAGAAGGAATGTACTCTGCGGTCTATACACCAGGAAGAGCACACAATGCACGTGTGACCATGACTCGGGCACAATAGGATGCAAACACGCTTTCCATTAGTGTGCTGGAGCGTAGGCCATTTGCACATACACTAGGAAAAAAACAAGGAGTGACTAAGTAACACTAATGCATGCAGGGGAGGATAAAAGGCCCACGTCTGCCTTCTTCAAGGGAAAGAAAAGAACTGGAATAATAATTTAAAGCAACAGAGTAAGGAAAAAAGTCACTTTTAACTGATGCATGGAGGAAAGGAGGTAATATCAGCCATGAGCAACCCAAATGATAACCAAAAAAGGACAAAGAGAAAAGAAAGAAAACAAAGTACAGAAACTGACTGCAAATGGACTTGGCTGGTTACTGGGAACCCAGTTGGATTTGTAAAAATATAACAGCTTTTGAAAGAATTCCTTTCAGATGGCACATTTTCCCTGAAGCTGTTATTAAAAAACATCAATCTCATTCGAGCAGGGTGCTTGGCCTGTGTTCCTCGTCCATGCCCACTGCATTACAACACAGATTTGCTATCAAAATAGATGAGTAGCCTGTGCTATTAATACCATTACCAATATTAGACTATTTATTACTATTTACTAATATATAGAATATTTGTATATTTATCTTCATAAAATACCAGACAGTTTCTTCTTTTAGTGAGCATACTAAACTTCAAATGATCCCTAATCACTCAAGCTTTATTTAAACTTGACAGAGTATTTTGACGGTGACCCTCATTTACAATGTAACCGAGCACTATACAAAAAATGAGGGTTTGCATTGATAATTAAACATATAGCAAAGAAGAAATATGACCACAAACTTAATCATAAGGTGTTACAAACAAATACAAAACTAGGAAGCAAATTAAGATAAACAAGGCCTACTGAATACAACTATTAAAAAGATAAAACCCATAATTATTAATAATGAAAGTGAGAGAGTAAAATAACTGAAAGGATAGGAGTAAGAGAAAAATGATAATGCTATAAAGTAGGAATACAAATAGAAAACGAACTTACCAGTAAATAAATAATTAAGTAATAAAAATATTGTTTTAATAATAATAATATTAATAATAATACACTTATCATCAAAAAATAGTGGTGCTGGCACTAACAGGATAACTCATGGAAGGCATCACTGCTCACTGAATGTCCACAGTTGTGGCTGTTGGGTCACTCCACGCATGTCGTCGGTTCCTCTTCTCTGTCATTCGTGTAGGTCTCCCAGATCCTTCATGTCGCTGGTGCATGCTTTCTTCTATTCACTGGTAATATCCACATGACCGGTATGGCGTGCAATATCCTCCCGCTTCCCGGAGCCCCGGACCCCTCTCCAACTCTTGAATTGCTTTCAAACACTTTTCTGAGGCATACTCCACTAGCAATGGATGCTACCAACACAACAGCATGAGGCAGACAGGATAGCATGTGCAACAGGGAGTCCTTATATAGTCAGTCAGGTACAGGGATAAGGACCGTCTTTGCTTACATCACATTACATCACAAACTTGAATCGTTTGCATGTCTCATGATGTCAAACCTACCCACCAAGTTTCATTCCTGTTAGGCCGATTCCTTCTGGGTGCAACTATTGTTTTAATGACGAGTGTTATAATAATAACAATTAAAGAGGGTAAACTAACTAAAATAGTTATAAATTGTCATGTGGAGTGGAGATACCAGAGAGGGCCAACCAACATTTTTGATACAGTGATGCATGTCCCTAAATGCATCAAAATTGCAAGCTTTTGTAAATCTAAGCTCTGAAGAATTTGTTCAGTATTGGTTATACCAGCAGTCAACAACAAAGGCCAGAAAATTTGTAAGAGGTTTTTTGGTTCAGCTTTGCTGTGAGGAAAGATGTCAGTGCCATCAGCAAGCAAGATAAAAGAGGTGTGCTTGGAGGGAGGAGGTAAAGGTCATTCACATATAACAAAAAGAGTAATGGCCCTAGCATTGAGCTTTGAGGAACCTCATATGAAAGGCGTATATTCCTTAAACCTCACAGTAGATGCGTTCTGAGTCATTCTGATTTTTGTAGATGTGTTCTGAACCATTCTGGCTTTGAGTTCTCATGCATGTCGATAGTTTGATTGGTGTGTTTGTTGCTGAAACAGAGTGGCCTGTTATTCCCTTATGAATGCAGGATGCCAGCAAGCTGTTCTAACATCCAACATTCTTGGCTGCTTTTTCCCAAACGTTAAAAAATACATTTGACACTGCATCTCTAAATTGCTGGAGTCAGAAATCTGATTGATTCTCTCATTTCTGAGATTACACAGTTCCTGGAGGGTTTTTGCTAATGAGTTGACATAAGTGAGACATCCTCTGTAATCCACATGCAGGAAAGTAATGAGGTAAGCTAGCTGTAGATGAAACATGCATCTCATTGGCTTCGGCTCCACCTTTGATTTCGACATCCGTAGCGTTTGAGCATCAGTGAAGGTGAGAGGTGTTGTAATTAGAAAAGCAAGATGCTTTGCAGTATGAATTTGTTCACAGAAGGGGGTAGAAAAAGCATTTAGCTCTTTTGAAAGCTTTTGTATGTATTTGCTCTGTGAATATGGCCACCTTTATTTTTGTTACAAAATAAATTTTACTTTTATTACTGATGTACTTTCAATAAACACTGTTACAAAACATGGCACTATGCACATATCATAAGAAATGTATTAGTCTTATAATGTTTTATATTATAGGTTCATAATGGTGTCCTCCGATAATCCATCCCATGCAGCTTCAATATTCTCACACAGTTCCTGCAGATATTGGAGTGACACCGGGCCTTCTGGACGTATGACAACAAACTGACCACGGTGCCTCCACACACAGATTTGTTGGTCGTCTCCACCAAGACAAAAGCGGGACATATCACTGATGATGACCTACTGCCATTCTGAGTCACTCCATGACAGTCTGGCACAACACCATTGCAGTCTTTGGTGACGTTGACGTGGTGTTAAGGGCAGTCGTCGTAACGGTCTGTGTACATGTAGTCCTGCATCATGCAGCCCTCTGCCTATGGTGCCAACAGGATGACTCATAGAAGGCATCACTGCTCACTGAATGTCCATAATCGTGGTTGTTGGGTCAGTCAGGTACAGTGCATTTCAATGTCAAACTTGCCCACCAAGTTTCATTCCTGTCGCTTGATTCCTTCTGGGTGCAGATATTTGTGAAACTATTTTCCTATAATAATGAGTGTATGTTGCACAAGCTAAAGTTGTTTACCTTTACATAATTTTTATATACACTCGCTGGGAACTTCATTAGGTACATCTCCTTGTATCTACACTCATAATTTTATCAGTTCCACTTGCCAAATAGGTGCATTTTATAGTTCTACAATTACAGACTGTAGTCCATCTGATTCTCTGCATACTTTATCATACTCCCCTTTCACCCTGTTCCTCAATGCTCAGGATGGTGGTGAGTTAGTGTGTGCTGTGCTGGTGTGAGTGGATCAGACACAGCAGTGCTGCTGGAGTGTTTAAACACTGTGTCCACACACTGTCCACTCTATTAGACACTCCTACCTTGCTGGTCCACCTTGTTGATTTAAAGATAGAGACGATAGCTCATCTGCTGCTGCACAGTTTGTGTTGGTCATCCTCTAGTCCTTCATCAGGGACGCTGCCCACAGGACGCTGCTGGCTGGAAAGTTTTGGTTGGTGGACTATTCCCAGTCCAGCAGTGACACTAAGGTGCTTAAACACTCCAGCAGCACTGCTGTATCTGATCCAATGCCACCTGCATGTCACCACCACATCAGTATACTATATAGAGAGAGTAATGTAATTAGCTTATGCTTCTAGTGATGTTTATGCCAGATTACATTGGATTACAATATGGTGAAGCTCAGAAACCTGGGAAGCACATGACCTGATGCCACTATAGGCTTATAGTATTGGGTATGTTTATAAATTCTGTGTGAACTGACCGTCTTAATGCTTTACTGTAGAATAAAAGACTAAAGAATAAAAATAGAATTATGCAGTCCACCTTAAACACCTACGATATGGAACTTTACAGGGGGATAAAACCGTTTTCTTAACCTGCAGTGGAGGCTGATGTGGAGTGATTTTGGATTAATTTTATTGGTCTGTCCAAGTTCAAAGGGCAACTAGAGCTTTTAAACTGTGCAAAAAAGAGACGCTTTTTTATGTGCAACTAAATTTGGCGATATGGTAGAAATATAATACTGTGATGCATCAACAGTATATGTGGTGTATCAGGATATGTATTGTTTCAGACATCTGATCAGTTAGAGTTGTTAAGTGTAAGCCTGTAGAGTCTTTAAGATAACCAACAACATCCATTTAGTTGGGTGTGTCTAAACGTTTGACTGGTACTGTACAATAGAACCTTAATTATAAGAGAAATAACCGTTTTTACTGAGCTTAGCCTTTTTATTGATGCCATTCAGCTGCTGTTGTCAATTCTCACCGAAATTGGGCTCACAAGCAACAGAGGCAAAAGCCATTCTGATTTCAGCTGCATCTATCAAATCTGACCTTACTGCTTGTATCCAAGTCAGCTATTGCTAGCTACCGGAGATGTACTGATGTACTGCAGCTGTAGCAGTAATCACTAGAGCATATCTGAACTTCCAGCAGCCCATAACCGTTAGCTAGCAGCACACCTGAACAAGCTTTCAAAACATCCACTATCTGCACAGCTGCAAATCTGCGGACAACACAATGGATGACCTCGAGACAGCAAGACAAATCACGACTGTGTTCTCCCAGTGCTGCGTGGAATACATTTTAATTTCATGTTTTGCAGGAAATTACAATCATCTATCATCAGCGATTCGGTTTAAATTGAGGAGTGCATGCTTTTGTTCAGTTTTGTTCCCTTTTTCCAAAAACCCACATTAATTACAAACAATTTTATTTCTGTTCTGACTCAAATGTTGTTGTGCTGCTGGAGTGTTTTTCAATCTTTGTGCTGAAACACAGAACCCCCTAAGGATCCTGTACAGAGCAGTGTAAAAGCAGGAACATGCCTAGTGCCTTTGGGTTCTCTATAAACGCTTGCATATGACAATATGCTCCTTTATTTCTCAGCATTTTCTTGCAGTCATATTTGTCTTTGTAATGCAGCATTTAGACTCTTTAAGCCTCTTTTAATTAGAAATGGCTATTTTGGCTGAATGTAATATGTGAATGAAAGAGAGCTGAGAGGCCTTGGTTAGAAAGCAACAATACGTAAGCAGGGTCTCTCCTTTGTACAGATAGATAACAGGTCTGGGTAAGGAACAAATACCAGCATCTTCTGGCAGTTGGCCTTAAACATTATTGCGGAATAGTTTCAGCACTACAAGGCTTCAGGCCTAATAGATCGTCTGACCTCTGTTAAAGAGTGTGGCTTTAACAGGAGCTGAGATTTATTATCTCTTTTTCCCAGAGGAACGGTTAGACTAAAGGAACGCAAGGATTCTTGTTTCACAGCCTCTCATCCATCATGCTTTAACAAGTAGCCATTCTGGTGTTGCCTCATGCTGGCAAAAGCTCGCTTGAGGGTCATTTGTTTGGTAGCAGCCATATCTTGGCAACAACACTCTGTGTTTGGCAAAGGTAGCATTTTTCATAAACATCCAACCATGAAGAGAGAGAAGGCGATGGAGATGTCTAATGGTGACAGGGGAGAATTCAGAGCTCAGGACGGACTGAACGGTAACACAAGGACGGGCCTTATCACTGTACCAAACTGACCCACGACACAGGACTACATACACGCAGACCGTTACAGTGACTGCCCAAAACACCACGTCAACATCACCAAAGACTGCAATGGTGTCGTGCCAGACTGTCATGAAGTGACTCAGAATGGCAGCGGGTCATCTTCAGTGACGGGTCCCGCTTTTGTCCTGGTGGAGACGACCAACGAATCCATGTGTGGAGGCGCCATGGTCAGTGCAAAGATGTTTGTTGTCATGTGTCACATGTCCAGAAAGTCTGGGGTCACTCCACCTCCACCCCTACCACACAATCTGCAGGAACTGTGTGAGAATATTCAAGCTGCATGGGATGGATTATCACAGGACACCATTAGGAACCTCTTCAACTCCATGCCGAGACGTCTGGCATGTTGCGTTACCAAACATTGCGGTCCGATGCCATACTGAGAGACACTACTTCTGTATGTGTAGCTCAATAAATATTACCCATATCAGTCTAAATTTATCATCATTTATTGTTTCTGGTCTTCCTTCCCAGTAGCACTGCAATCCCACACTTCCTTTTAAGTGCAACTATTCTTTTGATAATGAGTGTACATTAAGCATGTAACAGCATAATTACAGTTAGTTGTTATTACAAATATGTATAACATAATTATAGCTAAATGAAAGTTAATAACTCTCGACCTTTAAAGCTTAAAACACCTTAAAACACTACGGCACTTGATTTCAAACACTGAGACAATCCGTGTTCACAGTTCTGAAGGTAGTGTGCCTTCTTGCCTCTTGTTCTAAAGATTAGATGAGACCTAAACCAGGGATTTTAGAAACATGGAAAAGGCCTCAAAAGGAAAAAGGCTGGATTAGAACTTAGATTATATCTCTCTCTCTCTTTCTCTCTCACCCTCTCTCTCTACTGATATGAGTATCATGAGAGCAGGTTGTAGTTGGCCAGGTGTAAACTCAAACTCACTTTCTGTCTTTAAAGCCATGAGATCAGCTTTGCTTTGCTCGTCTGTTTAATCTGTAGTGCTATATAATTTATCAATGTGTCATAGCAGTCTTCTTTCTTTAACCTGTAATGGGTAGTGCTGGTAGATCCTGGCATGTCTACTCATCTCTCAACAAGCCTTATTCACCTTGTCAGATATAAAGAAAAAGCTAATGTCAGTCAGAGACATATCCATCAGGTATCAGAGTTCAAACTATTTTCATCCATCTTTCACAGGGAACTACATACACTATACACTACCTGGCCAAAAGTATATGGACACCTGACCTGACATCTATATGAGTTTGTTGGACAATCCCAATCCAAAATAATGACTGTTAATATGGAGTTGGACCTCTTTCTGAACGCACTCTTTTGGAATGGCTTTACCGTCAGTATTGGAACGTTGCTCTAAAGATTTGATTGCTTTCAGCTGCAAAAGAATTAGTGAGGTCAGGTACTGATACTGGATGATAATCAATTGCTATAAAGATTCATTATGTATTATTTCTTGCTCTATTCCTGCATTCAAAAGAGTATTACTGCAGGTAGTGTAAGATGTTCTTTCAGGCCCTCAAATGTTCTGGAAGGACTTACATCCAGCAGAAACTTGTTATTGGGCATGGTGATCTTAGTCTGCCTTTGCACGGTGAAACTTTCAGTGCAACTTTAGTTGCTTAGAATTTGCCTAAGGTAAAGCATCCTGCATCCTCTCAACCCTTAAAAAGATTCAAGACTCAAGAGTTTATTGTCTTATGCACAGAGAAACAAGTAGTTGCACTGTACAGTGAAATTCTTACTCTGCACTACCTGAACTATGAGTACTAATAATGGCAATATAAATACTTATTATAAATAAGTACTAAATAAAGAAGCACAAAAAGATTTTGAAATATTCCATGACAGTCTGACATGACAACATTGCAGTCTTTGGCGATGCTAACGCGGTGTTAAGGACAGTCGTCATAGCGGTCTACGTGCATGTAGTCCTGCATCGTGCAGCCATCTGCCAATGGTGCTGGCACTAACAGGATGACTCACGGAGGGCATCACTGCTCGCTGAATGTCTGCAATCGTGGCTGTTGGGTCCCTCTGTGCATTTTGGACAATCCGTCAGTTTTCCCTCTCCATGGTTTGTGTGGGTTTCCCAGATCCTTCATGTTGATGGTGCATGCCTTCTTCTATCCACTGCTGCCAACAGCGTGCTATGGTAGTATCTGCATGACTGGAATGGCACACAATACGCCATCCCACTTCCTGGAGCCCTATGATGCGACCCCTCTCCAACACTTCCAACTGCTCGAATTGCTTTTGAAGTCTTTTCGGAGGCATGCTCCACTACCAAGGATGCTAACAACATGAGTCAGAATGGAAAGCACATGCAACATGACAATCTTATATAGTCAGTCAGGTACAGCAATAAGGCCCATCCTAGCTTACGTCACGTCTGTGGCTGAGTGTGAAACTTTAATAATGAGTGTGAATCATGATGTAAATCATGAATGACTGTACAAACAGCTGTTTAAACAGCTTATCCAGCTTTTATTCCTATTTGTTATCCTGCCGTTAGCCTGCTTTATTAGTCTGCAAGATTCATTTTCTCCTTCTGATGCCCCTTAATTTTAAACAGAGCTTCATTTGGTATCCAGTTGATGAAAACTGTTACAGAGCGGTAGACTGAGACTTGGTCTGTGATGAACTCACTGCTTCTAGAACAGAATGAGTAAGACATCAAGTATGCTATAACAGTAATGGCTACTTAAACATTCATTCATTTTTAAAGGCTTAAAGGCTGTTAACATTCACTCAACAGATAGTAAACTCAAATATACAGTAATGAACCCTGATAGATACACTGTAAGGAACTCAGTGTATAGATTTACAACAGAAACACTGCCGTAATCTACTGTAGTACTTAAATACAGCAGTGAAAATTGTGTGTGTTGTATAATGCCATAAGGAATGCACAGTTCAATGGGGAGAAATTGCTGCTAGAAAATTACTTTATAGATAGATAGATAGATAGATAGATAGATAGATAGATAGATAGATAGATAGATAGATAGATGGATAGATAGATTTACTTTATATTAAGTGTCTGTAATAACTGTGTTGTTACACGAGAACAATACATGCAACAACAGTGTAACTGTTATTGATGTAGCCACTGTTACAGCTTAATTACAGTAGTAAAAGTTGTACATCTTGTACAACACTATAATTATACATGTGTATTAATTTCTTATTTGCCTCATGTAATTATCCAAGGGTATCTTGATAGTTGTAACAGCATATTCATTCTCATGTAATTACACATTTGTAATAACATGAGTATAACAGCATTTTTAATTAGTCTAGAAGTCTTTTCCAGCATCATAAAGAAGAGTGAGATCTGACTTACATTAAATTAAGTGGACAGTTCCCGGGTAGTAGTGTGGAGTGTTAATATAAACATTGCTTTGGGAGTAATATAATGCAACTCATTTAATTAGTTACATGCCAGGAAGAACAGCGGCTATTGGGATAGCAGCTAATGGGGATCATAATAATAAAACAAAGCAAATAAAACATACAACTAGAAGTGGACATCTGCAGTTGCAGTGTAAGTAGCATCGCATAATATATAGATTTAAATATAGGTTTAAAACTAAGCACGGTTGTAAGTCGCTCTGGATAAGAGCGTCTGCTAAATGCCGTAAATGTAAATCCAAACTGGTTACAGCACTAGCAGAGTAAATGATAGACGAATGTTAGGAAAGCTGGCATTTCCGGTGTTAATGCTGTCTTAATGCATTTTATTACACACTTCCTTATAATGCTGGAAAAGACTTCTGAAAAAAAAAAAAAAAACGCAGGTCCACTCTCATTAGAAATGCAGTTACCCTCAAGTTATTACCCATGTGTAATTACATGAGAGCAAATATGCTGTTACAACTTTTCTATATATGAGACACTTAAGTAATTACATAAGCTTTACTACTGCAACCCATCTGTAACAGTGGATACATCACTAGTAGTTACGTTTTACATAAAGATTTACATACAGTTATTAGACACACTTAATAAACTTAATGCATTTTACATACAGATATTAGAGACACTAATACATTTGTTACATTTTGCATACCGATTTATATACAGTTATTAGAGACACTAATACATTTGATACGTTTTGCATACCGATTTATATACAGTTATTAGAGACACTAATACATTTAATACATTTTACACACAGATTTACATACAGTTATTAGACACACTTAATAAACTTAATGCATTTTACATACAGGTAATAGAGACACTAATACATTTGATACATTTTACACACAGATTTACATACAGTTATTAGAGACACTTAACAGGGACAGATTCCTTCACAGTGATAACTACATGATATAGCAAAAAATATAAGCTGCAAATTTGATTAATGAGTAAAATAATTGTATGTGTTGCATGCAAATTTGGTTCATTTGGAATTGCTTAATGTGACCATCACATTGCATGAAAATGAAAATTAAGCTGCAGGCAACTCACAACATGCAACTGGTCCTTGTGTGAAGAGCCTCCTATTTTATTGGTAATGCTTTTCAAAGGAGATTATACAAGCAGCGTGAAAGCGATTGTTTTTGCAAATCAGGACAGAACGAACACTGCATGCCTAGATGAGCCTAATCATAGCCCCCCGTGTGCCTGTAGGTTTCACTGGAGTCAGCAAATTCAGGCCTCCTATTATAGTCCAACACATTCATTTAGCTTCAGGAGCTAATCTATTCATGTTCAGCAGCACTTCCATAACAACTTATGAGTTTACCGTGTATTCCAACAGGACCAAGATAAAGTTTGTAATTTACAGTCCTGTAGAATTATTGTTTCCACCTTGCTTCTAAATTTGTTTACGTCACTCATTTCCTGCTCGTAATTGAACAATAAAACTAAACTAATCTACAAACCAAGCAGCAGGATCTTATTGAGGCATACGACCCATATGGATCCTGTGCTTTGGCTGAATAGGTTCTTTCTTGCTGCCACAAGACAAATGCAATGGTAATTAGGCAGATTTATGAGAAACCCTCACTCTGCTCTGATTGCATAGTGCTATAAAATTAGCAAGAAGAAACAATAGCTAGCTCCTTTTGTGCTTTAAATGGAGAAATCAAGCATAAAAAATGTTCTGTTTAATGACCCACGCCAGCGTC
Organism: Semaprochilodus insignis; assembly: GCA_034552555.1. Taxonomy (NCBI): domain Eukaryota; kingdom Metazoa; phylum Chordata; class Actinopteri; order Characiformes; family Prochilodontidae; genus Semaprochilodus; species Semaprochilodus insignis. The sequence goes on from CM067474.1 coordinate 58,738,273, forward strand.
TGTCAGGCTTGAACAGCATAATTAGCACTTCTCTCCGTGTACGAGAACGTTCGTCTTCCCCGCAGCAAGCTTTTGTCAATAGACAGCCCACCTCAGGACCTAATGGAGCTTGTGGAAAGGGTTCTTCTCAGCAAGGATTCCAAGGTATCCCGCTTTGCCAACAGCAGACCGAAGTTCATGTACAGATAATCCACTGCACTGCTGGACTTGGAGCCACTCCAGAGCTCCAACAGGCTGAATTTCCTGTGAGATTCTTCAGGTTCTTATTAGTGTAAGGTGTTTTAAGAAACCCCAGGGTAGTTCTGAAAGATTGTCAGTATTATAAGTGGTTTTAAGCGCTGCAGGATACAGATTGGATAAAAGAAGACAAGAAGCAGAATGATTTTTATTCAAGTTGTTCTCAAGTGGTAACAATAAGTAATTTCAGAACACCCTCAAAGGATAAGAGAGCGGTAGCGGAGTCTATTACTTCTCAACCCTGTATGCGGGTTTTGTGGCACAACAGCATGCAGACCATAATTCACTGGCGTTATTATTTTTCATTACCACCTTTTGCTCATGCATGAATTTATACGTGAATACAGCAGCATGAATGCACATACAGCTCGTCTGTCCTAGAAGTCAGATCAGATTGGTAAGAGACTGTTACGCTTCGTAAGCACTGCTAAAAAGGACACTTTGCCATTTACTTTGCTGGATATATACTCATCATCAAAAGAATATTTGCACCCAGCAGGACGTGTGGGATTCCAGTGCTATTGGGAAGGAAGATAAAGGTTACCAGGACCAATACATGATGATGTATTTAGACTGATATGCACAATATTTATTGAGCTGCAAATAAAGAAGTAAGGTCTCTCAGTATGGCATCAGGCAGCAGTGTTTGCTAATGCAACATGCCAGATATGGAGTTGTTGAGGTTCCTAATGGTGTCCCGTGATAATCCATCCCATGCAGCTTGAATATTCTCACACAGTTCCTGCAGATTGTGTGGTAGGGGTGGAGGTGGAGTGACACCAGGCCTTCTGGACGTGTGACACGTGACAACAAACCGTTCATCTTGGTGCTGACTACGGATTCGTTGGTTGCTTCCACGAAGATAAAAGCAGGACTCGTCACTGAAAATGACCTGCTGCCATTCTGAGTCAGTTCATGACAGTCTGGCACAACACCATTGCAGTCTTTGGCGACGCTGACATGGTATTAAGGACAATCATTGTAACAGTCTGCATGTATGTAGTCCTGTGTCGTGCAGCCATCTGCCAGTGGTGCTGCACCAACAGGATGATTCATGTAAGGCATCACTGTTCGCTGAATGTCTGCGATCGTGGCTGCTGGGTCAGTCAGGTACAGCGATAAGGCCCGTCCTGACTTATGTCATATACGAGGACAAGTGTGACACTTGAATCATTCGCATGTCTCATGATGTCAAACATACCCACCAAGTTTCATTCCTGTCGGTTGATTCCTTCTGGGTGCAACTTTTTGTGCAACCATTCTTTAGATGATGAGTGTATTTGCGCCTTCCAAAGCAAAACCTGCCACTAAAGGATTCAGGAGAAGGGAAAAGGTGAGTGTGACTCTGTGGCAGCTCTAAAGAAACTGTGGGAGCACTGTGCATTTGGTGATGTTTTAAGTGACACAGCCAGAGACAGGCTAGTGTGTGGACTCAGAAGTGAAGTCATCTGAAAGCGACTGCTGAGTGAAAGCATGCTCATGCTGCAGAAAGCAAAGGAAGCGCAGCTCAGCAATAAAGGTAAAATGCACAAAAAACAATAGTGACTGGAACCACACAGGACTAAACACACCACAGGTAATCTCTGGGGCAAGGTAGGCAAGTGCAGGTGCAAAGATTTACAGTGCAGCAGCTGTGAATAGAAAGGACTCAAATGCATTAAAGAAGTGAACTGTACATGCAATGCAATAAAATGAAGTGGGAATTTCTGATGATAGTGATTCATCTGCAGGGGAAATGCCACTGAAATTGCTGCCTTGTTCTACAGAGGGCAATTCGAAGGGCTGCTGGGTTACAGCCCTCTTAGAAGGACAGCCAATTTGCCAACTCTCCGTCATCTCGGCACTGCTGTGTCTGATCCAGTCTTAACCAGCACAACACACATTAACACACCACCTCAAAGCTGAGAATGATCCACCACCTAAATAATACATGCTCTATGGTGGTCTTATGGGTGTCCTGAGCATTAAAGAACAGAGTAATAGGGGACTAACAAGGTATGCACAGAATCAGATGGACTACAGTCTGTAACTGTAGAACTACAAAGTGCTCCTGTATGGTAAGTGCAGCTGATAAAATGGACAATGAGTGTAGAAACAAGATGGTTTGTCTTATGGCTGATTGGTTTATGCTTCTGAACAATGGCCAGCTTGTCACATTTGCATCTCATCATGCAATATGGCTTCATATTACACTATAGCATGAATCAATCCTAGGTAGCTAGAACAACAGACCCTCAAAATATCTGTGCATGTCAGTGCAAAAAGCTGTCAATATACAAGCCCAAGTTGGGCCGCTGTGCAAAAAGTAAATACATGTAAATAAAAACAGAATGCAATGATTTGCAAAGCTCATATACCCATATTTTATTCACAGTAGAGTATATAACACATATGAGATGTTGAAAGTGAAACATTTATCATTTCATGAAAATTATTAACTCATTTAGAACCTGATGGCAACATCACATCTCAGAAAAGTTGGGACAGGGGAAACAAAAGTCTGAAAAAATGAGTGGTACTAATACAGAACAGCTAGAAGAGCAAATTGCAACTAAGTCACATGACTGGGTATAAAAAGAGCATTTTAGAGAGTCTCAAAGATGGCAAAGATGGACAAAGGTTCACCAATCTGCAAAAAACTTAATCTAAAAATGTTAATTTCAGAAAAATGTTCCTTAATGTAAAATTGTGAAGAGTTTGAATATCCCACCTTCTACAACACATAATATCATCAAAAGATTCAGAGGATCTGCAGAAATCCCTGTTCATAAGGGACAAGGCCAACGGTCTATACTGGATACTCATGATCTTCAGGCCCTCAGACGGCATTGCATTAAAAACAGGCATTATTCAGTGCTGGACATCACTGCATGGGCTCATGAACACTTTCAGAAATCATTATCTGTGAACACAGTTCATCGAGCAATCTACAAAGTTAAAGCTGTACATGCAAAGAAGAAGCCATATGTCAACATAATCCAGAAACGCCGCCGTCTTCTCTGGGCCAAAGCTCATTTAAAATGGAAAACTGTTCTTTGGTCAGAGGAACCAAAACTTGAAATTCTTCTTGGATACCACAGACATCATGTCCTGCGGGCTCAAGAGGAGAGGGAACATTCAGCCTGCTATAAGCGCGCAGTTCAAAGGCCTGCATCTTTAATGGTATCAGGTTCTATTAGAGCCTATGGTGTGGGCAGCTTACACTTCTGGAAAGGCACTGCCGAACAGTGTATAGAGGTTTTAGAACAACGTATGCTCCCATCCAGACAAGATCTCTTTCAGAGAAGGCCTTGCATATTTCAGCGAAACAATGCTAAACCACATACTGCATCCATCACAACAGCATGGTTTTGCAGAAGAAGAGTCCGGGTGCTGAACAGGCCTGCCTGCAGTCCAGACCTTTCACCAATAGAAAACATTTGGCGCATCATAAAACAAAGGACTTCCTCTTCCAATACTCCATCAACTGGTCTCCTCACTTCCCAGATGTTTACAGACTGTTGTGAAAAGAAGAAAGAAGAGGGCATGCTACACAGTGGTAGGCATGGCCCTGTCCCAACATTTGAGATGTGTTGCTGCCATCAAGTTCTAAATGAGTTAATAATTTTCCATGAAATGGTAAAATGTCTCACTTTCAACATCTGATGTGTGTTCTATGTACAAGTCTATGAGATTTTCAAATCATTGCATTCTGTTTTTATTTACATTAATTTACATTCTGTACAGCATCCTGATTTTGGAATTGATGTTGTACATTGTTAAGGACCCCTGGTCAGCACTTCTGGGCTGCTCATGGTTAGAGAAGATCAAACTAGACTGGCCCAGTGTGAACTAGACTGGCTCAGTACGAATGATGTCAAGGGGGCCACAGGCCTCTTTGATGTTTTGAACAGACACTTTCAAGTGTTTCAGTATGAGTTGAAGGAAATCACAGCAAGACTTGACATCAAACCTACATTGCTTAAAGCTCGCCCTGTAACATATGCTACTAAGCCAAACGTTGAAAAATGATGTGGAGCCAGCAAGGGTCAGCAAGTGGGCTACTCCAATTGTACATCTTCCAAAAAAAAAAAAGATTGGCTTAGTCCAAATTAGTGGTGATGTCAAGGTCACATTGAATCCAGTGTTGTCAGTTGAACAATACCCTCTACTTCATATTGATGACCTTTTTGCAGCCTTGGCAGCAGACTTGCGGTTCAGTAAAATCGACCTATCTGGCTTAACTGAAGGCGTAGGTAGATGAGAGTTCCAAAGAGCTGTTCACTATCATGAACCATTAGCTTTTCAGGTATAGGGATCTGAAATCTGGGGTCACGTCAGCACATTCTGCTTTCCAGAGATCAAAAGACCAAATCCCTGTCCAATATAGTGGTTGCCAATAGGCCCACCTGCAATGCTTTACCACGGTGTGGGAGCTGTCATTTTCAACATCATGCCATCAGATCAACCAACAACACATTTGCTTCATGCACCTTGAACAAGATGGAAAGACGTAGCGGAACAAGGCGGATATACCCAGATAAAACGAGAAGCTTTAGGCATTGTATTTGGAGTACGAACGTTTCACCAGTACCTGTTTGGGAGGTGGATCACACTGCTGACTGGTCACAGACCATTGACAGCCATCACTCACATCAGGTATTTCCTCTCCAGCTGCCAGGCAAATGCAGAGGCGGGCTTTGCTGTTATCAGCCCACACAAGATCAAGTATCATAAATTAGAAATGGACCACAGTGCTGATAGGCTTTCAAGATTACCATTTCCAGTGACATGTCCTGAAAGCAACCAGCAAGACTTTTAGTACTTCAGACAAGTAGAGGAGGCTCAGCATAAGTGCGGAGGGGCACATGAAATGACCCTGTCCTATGAGAAATGATGGAAGTAATCATCAGTGGTCATGCTGTAAAAAACTCTTTTACAATCTGTCCAGGTGACTTAAACGCTTAGTCCTGCCTGGGTGTCATCTCTGGGGGAAAGGGCCTGTTATTTCACCGGTGCAGATGAAGGAGATAGCAAGGAGCTTATTTCTGGTGGTCTGGCTTGGACAGGGACAGAGAGGGTTATATTAAGTCATGTTCCTCATGCCAGAAAATCAGAAATGTACTACAGCAGCCTGGGCTTTTACACCCATGGGATTGGCCAGAGACCCCCTAGCAGGAAGGCACGTCCTTTCAAAATGCCTGGCAGGGATTTTGCTGGCCCCAAGTACGACAGGATGTTTTGGTCATGTTGGATGTGCACAGCAAATGGCCTGAAATTGCCTTCATGCCTTCCACTAATGCAGGCTACCCAGTGCAACTTATCAGTGACAATGATGTCCAGTTCATGTTACAGGAATTTGCAGTTCATGATACAGGAAGCTAATGGTATGCAACACATTAAATCAGCACAATATCACCCTTCAGTGAATGGCCTTGGAGAGAGAATGGTACAAACCATGAAGCATGGATTAAAGGCTCCTTGAGGCCAAGCAACTCGCCACCATTGTCTGAATAGCTTTTTGCCATCATATCGAAACACTGCCAATGCTACAGCCAAAGCCTCTCCAGCCACACTCATGTTGAAGCAAAGACCACCCACAACCCTTGGCCTGCTAAGACCACTCAGCATTAAAGAGGTAGTGGAACGTCACAATCAAACACAAACTGACATGAAAGAGGTAAGAGTAAATAGCAAGGGGTTACCTCCAACTGAAAACATGTAGTTAAGCTCCAGAACCAAAGTGGGTGCCAGCTTCAGTGACCGTGCAGACCAGACCAGTGTCATACACTGTTCAGACATCTGAAGATGCTGTTTGGAGACGAGATGCTGATCAACTACTGCAAGGTTCAACCCCTTCACAGAGCTCCAGCCAAGGAATGGATCTATCAGCCATCAAGGAATGGATCCAACATGGATCTACATCCTCCCACCTATCGCAGCAGAAATAAACCCCTCAAAAAGATACAACACAAGATACTGCTGTTCCTGTGAATGTGTGAACCCCTAGTACGAAACTGCATGCACCTTCCTGATTGATCAGTTACTTAGCATTTAACCTGCAAGCTGGGACAGAATAATCCCTATGGTCAAGTCAAGGAATGGGCAGTCTGCTCTTTCCAGTCTCTCAGCGGGCATCTTTAAACTAGGCTGAAGTTGGCTTTCTGTTCACCAGCTTCTTAATCGAATTCACTCCTCAGTCTGACGTCCAGAACTCAGTAGCTGCCAAATCAGCTTTCTTATTAGAGGAATCTGTGGACATTTTTGTGGTCCTTCATGTGAGTTGCAAAAGTTTGAACTGCTTTACTTTGTTTATTTTGCTTTTGTTGATATTCAAGTAATAGCCCAGCTTTCAGTTGCCACAGACAGAGGTATTGCACTGGGCTCCAGCAAACCCTGAGACAAGAGTCCAAACAAGGTTGAGATCGAGATGAAATTGATGTGTGATGTTGACCCATAAACATTTGGGAATTTGAAGGTGAAGACTAGTAAATAACTAGGAATTAAAAAATGACTTTATTAACCAGTAACAGAGATTTCAAATGAATGTTTCTGTTTTATATCAGGATTTTTGCTCTGTAGGGAAACGGCCTTTCCGGTTTTCCTTCTGGCTCCTCAGACTAATTCAGAGCCCTGCCATCCTTAATGTGCTTTTAGTATGTGCTTCGACCAGGAACTGCAGATTAGCAGGGTTTCTGAATGGCAATAAACTCCTCCATTCATAGTGTTCCTCCTCTCCAGTGGAACTGCAACCCCTACTCTTTGTCTCCTCCATGGCAGGTATGAAAGGTGGCCACCCCTGGTCAGCCTGCTCCAGAGTGCAGCTGCAGATATGGAACCAGCACAGATTCCCAAACATGACAGGAGCACATTAACATGCAGATGTATGCAAATATAATCATACATTTACCAGGGTTTGATTCCCACTCCTTTTCACGCGTGACCTCGGTTATTAGAAAACAATGATAACGATCGCTGTCAGTGTGTTATGGGATGTTTGAAAGGAGGCAGCGAGAGGGAAAAGGGCATGCTATCCACTTGGCTGATGGTGGGATTAATTCAACACCCTCCTCATTTAGGAAAACAAATATTTCACACCTGCCAGTTACGAGTGCAGTCTCTCGCTCCCTCGTCCACTAAGTGAGTTTGAACTGCAGCATCATCATCCTTCTCCAAAACTGTCAGCCTGCTTATCCGTTGATGTCTGCCTCCCTGGAGAGGAACATCTGCAAATTTCCTTACGCCTCAACAGAGAGTGCTTCCCTCCACAGCTAATCAGTGGGCGAGGGTCCAGAGCTAGTAGAGCACAGTGTGGTGGAATGAATGGAAGCTGCTTTCTTTACTGGCAGAACCTGAACAGCTCCATACAGCAGTCTGCCGTGCTTCAGGAGGTGAACTGCACGCATACTTGAGCCAGGAGCTTGATGAGGCAAACCAATCAATAAACAATTTCTCTCTCTCTCTCTCTCTCTCTCTCTCTCTCCCTCCCTCTGTCTCTTTGTCTCTCATTCTCTCCCACTCCCACTTTCTCTCTTTTTCTTTTTTCTCTTTCTTTCTCTTACTTCTTTTCTCTCTCTGACATTCTTTCTTTCATGTCTTAATCTTAATTGCAGGTCAACAGGTTTCTTTTGCAAGTGTGTTAACGTGTTCTCATTGCTTTCACTCGTTTTTTACATTCTTTTTTAACATAACAGATCTCACAGAAAATGTTCAATTAATGACGCTTTAGAAAGGAAAACATTTTGTGAAAGCACATAGAAAATACTGTCATAGTCTTATCAAGCAACAGCACCCCTCGACCTGCATATTAACACAATCGTTAACTCAGCAGTCAGTTGTGATTTTAAACATGGATGAAGGAGACTATAGAGTAGTATTCAACAAATAAGGAATAGATGTGTATTAATCAGATGACGAACAGATGAGTATTATGATATCGATATAGACTGAGAATGGAGAGAATAGTGGAAAGCATCATTGTCACAAATGTTGAAAAACAGGAGGTTGAAGGTAGTATTTATCAGCGGGGGGATGTAATATGCACATTCCTGTTTAAAAGTGATTTATACAAAGTCAGACCTATTGAACTCTCTTGATCAGATGAGGAATAGATGGAATAGCAAGGAATAGCATTAATTAGATGAGGACTAGATAAGTATAGATCATATGATGAATAGATGAGTAATACTCATCTATATGATGAAATGATGACTGATTAATCAGATGAGGAATAGAAGAATATTAATAAGATGAGGAATAGATGAGTATTAGTTAGGAGATTAGAAATAAAGAAGTATTAGTCAGATTAGGAATAGAGAAGTATTAGTCAGATTAGGAATAGAGAAGTATTAGTCAGATGAGTAATAGATGAGTATTAATCAGATGAGGAATAGATAAGTATTAATCAGATTAAAAATAGAGAAGTATTAGTCAGAATAGGAATAGAGAAGTATTAGTCAGATGAGGAATAGATGAGTATTAATCAGATTAGGAATATATGAGTATTAATCATATTAGGAATAGAGAAGTATTAGTCAGATGAGGAATAGATGAGTATTAATCAGATTAAGAATAGAGAAGTATCAGTCAGATGAGGAATAGATGAGTATTAATCAGATTAGGAATAGATAAGTATTAGTCAGATGAGGAATAGATGAGTATTAATTATATTAGGAATAGAGAAGTATTAGTCAGATGAGGAATAGATGAGTATTAATCAGATTAGGAATAGAGAAGTATTAGTCAGATGAGGAATAGATGAGTATTAATCAGATTAGGAATAGAGAAGTATTAGTCAGATGAGGAATAGATGAGTATTAATTATATTAGGAATAGAGAAGTATTAGTCAGATGAGGAATAGATGAGTATTAATCAGATTAGGAATAGAGAAGTATTAGTCAGATGAGGAATAGATGAGTATTAATCAGATGGAAAATGGTATATTAAGGAACATTGTTTCTGCTATTTTCTTTTTTCCATATAGATTGAGAATGGAGAGAACAGAGGAAACCACTATTGTCACAAATGTTGAGAAACAGGAAGCTGAAGGCAGTATTTATCAGCAGGGGGCGTGTAATGTGCACGTTCCTGTGTAAAAGTGATTAATACAGTCAGACCAATTGAACTGTTTGAGTGTGTTGGCTGGAATATGGTTTGAATACTTCTTCAACCTCCCATGGATAAGCCTTGATTGATGATGTGGTCTCAATATTTCACTGGATGTTTTTGTTCACTGGTCTTTGCTCTACTGTTGAGTACTCAGGATTGGATTTGGCATGATCTGGGGCAATGTTGCCCTCCACCACGCTGGCATTTCTTTTAAGAGAATGGGGAAAATGTAGCAGGAAAATATTACTTTGTGCATCTTTGGTTGATTTTATATTGTTTGTGTTGTGCAAACAGTGTTATGTAACATACGGCATATTATATATAGTATATTATTCTTTTTTTCCTTATTCCATCTTTAATAAATTTATGGTTGAAGTGCTAGCCTGCTACTACAAAATACTTGATAAGTTTACAGAATGTTAACACAATGATTTAGTTGTTCGGTTAACTGAGCAGCAAAGGTTTAATGGATATGAACTATTTTAATAATATGTGATTGCAACAAGCAGAGAAGCTTTTTAATACTTTTTTCCTTCCACAGAAAGATATTTGACCAGATTCACAAAACTGCACCATACCACACAACACGTGCAGAGTGGTAAATAAGAGCTATGAATAAAGTCACCATGGAGGTGATTAGTGTATCAGGATCTTTTTAATGAGGTTCTATTTTCACCTGTATCCTAGATATGAACCGGACAAAATCAACATGTAAATGAGATCATACATATTAAAGACCCACCAAGTGAAGCTTCAGTTGGCTCCCAAAATGTGCACGATGAAAGAAACAAAAACAAAGGAAACCAAAATTCTCAGTAATAGAGATGGAGTTTTAAAGCAAGGCCAGACAAGACAAGACAAACTTTGTATAGTAGCTTTCATACACAGCAGCAATTCAAAGTGCTCCACACAAACACCGAAAAATTAGGCAATAAATAATAAAACCCATGAAAGACATGAAGGGAAGGTGTGCTGGCAAATTACAGTATATTGTAAGATGTTTTTAACTTTTAACCTTTTAACCATTAATAAAGTTTCTTTATCAGAACATTTTGTCCAGAAATGCCATGTATAAACCCCTAATCCTAAAATTCAACTGTTAATTATACGAGTTGTAGTAAAGAATCTAAGATTTAATTTATCATTAGTTTAATGGCTTTTTCCAGACTATTAGTGCAGTAAAGATAAATTAAAGTTTAACATGTGGTCATTCACCCGCACAAGTAAAAATTAAACCAACAGGCTGTTTTTATCATTTAGCTTTTATTTACTATGTTTCTTGGTCCCAGGAATTCAATCTACACAGGTTAAATGTTGACTAGTAAAAAATCATGTAACATAGCAGGATGAGAGCAAGAGGCTACAGTCATGGAGGGACAAAAACACCTCTACTATGATGCTAAATAAAGCTAGTAGGAGATGTTAGCACTAAGCTAAAGATAATTCACTTTAACATTGTTTGTTTGAGTGTTTATTTGAAACTGTATTTTGTACAAGAAAATCTAACAGGCATATTAGCATATCCTATTTTTGTTGTGTTTTCCTTTTTCAAAATAATTTGAATACTCCAGTTATCCGTTGCTTTTTGTTCGATTTTATGATGAATGAACCAACACAAATGGTCCAAAATGATCCTGTGAAAAAAACTTCCATTTATTTCCATTAGAAGTTAAGAAGATTAGAAGATTTTAGAAGATTTTTTTCATTCGCCTGTGAGGTTGCCATGTTGGTTTTCTTATATAAGTCTTTATTCTAACCACAGCAATATACTGCAATGAACAAGAAGGTGCGAGGAACACTGCAGTTTTGAACAAAACACTCATTTTACGCACTGCCGTCACCTCCAAAATAACATGGACCCATCAATCAAACCAGNAAAAAAAAAAAAAAAAAAAAAAAAAAAAAAAAAAAAAAAATCCTGTGAAAAAAACTTCCATTTATTTCCATTAGAAGTTAAGATTTTTTTCATTCGCCTGTAAGGTTGCCATGTTGGTTTTCTTATATACGACTTTATTCTAACAGCAGCAATATACTGCAATGAAGAAGGAGGTGCGAGGAACATTGCGGTTTTGAACAAATGCTCTTTACTGAACATGGCAGCACTGGAGACCACAAACGTCTGAGATGGGAATGGCTACTCATTTTATGCACGGCCGTCATCTCCAAAATAACATGGATCCACCAATCAAACCAGTTCACCTGCCAAAACCATCCAGCCAACAGTGTCCCGTGGGCAGCGTCCTGCGACCACTGATAAATAATTACATCACCCCGCCTCCCCATGGATAACTAATCCCATCTGAATAGGGCTTATGTCAGTGTGGGACACAGGGTCCCCATTCATATTACCCACGTGAAGAGTAGGTCAGCATGTACTCAACAAAACAGCTGATGAATCATGCGTGTATAGTATGCAATTAAATACACTCATCATCAAAAGAATAGTTGCACTAACTGTTGCACCCAGAAGAATCAACTGACAGGAATGAAACTTGGTGATGCGAATGCAAATGATTCAAGTTTCCAACAGCCATGATCGCAGACATTCAGCAAGCAGCGATGCCCTCCATGAGTCATCCCATTAGTACCAGCACCACTGGCAGATGGCTGCACGGCGCAGGACTACATGCACGCAGACCATTACGACCACTGCCCTTAACACCATGTCAACGTCGCCAAAGACTGCAATGATGTCGTGCCAGACTGTCATGGAGTGACTCAGAATGGCAGCAGGTCATCTTCAGTGACGAGCCAAGCTTTTGTCTTGGTTGAGACGACCAGCAAATCTGTGTGTGGAGGCACCATGGTCAGCGCCAAGATGAACGGTTTGTTGTCACGTGTCACACGTCCAGAAGACCTGCTGTCACTCCACCTCCACCCCCCTGCATGGGATGGATTATCACAGGACACCGTTAAAACCCTCTACAACTCCCTGCTGAGACATCGGGCATGCTAGTAAACATGATGGCTCAACACCATACTGAGAGACACTACTTCTGTATGTGTAGCTCAAAAAATATTCATATCCATGTCAGTCTAAATTTATCATCATGTATTGTTCCTGGTAACCTTTATCCTCCTTCGCAGTAGCATTGCAATCCCACACTTCCCTCTGGGTGCCACTGCTCTTTGGATGATGGGTGTATATAACGTTCAGTTACTAATATGTACAGTTGTAAGCTAGTAAAGCTGCTACAGCTGCCTGCATATCTGTTCACTATTCATTATGCAGCAAGGAAACTATAAGCAGTATTTATATATTGGGGCACCGTTGTGCTGTATCTGATAAACTAACAGGGTGTTAATGAACAAATGAGAGAACTTCTCACTTGAGGACACACATCGCACCAGTTTGAGCCTTTGCCATTTGAGCCCACTGTGCATTAAGTCAAGCATCAACAAGACACATTCCCCCATATTATCTTCTCTAATTAGTCTGAGATAATAGATGAATGACGCAGCGATGCAGAAGTCACTTTTCATTCTACTCCACCACCTTTCAGAAGCACTCTTGTCTTCCTCTCCCTCTTCACCTCCCCTCCTCTTCCTCCACTCTCTCAGCCCATTCACCCTTTTAGCTCTGCTGTCCACACCTCACCATCACTGTGTCACTTATTACTACCCCAGCACACACATATACTCCTCACACGACTGTTATTATGTCTCTCCTTCTTCTTCCTGACATACTCTTTGATTCTGTCCTCTCATGCTCACCTCCTTCACCTCCACCTCCTCTCGAGCATGACCCCTCTCTCTATTTTATTCCATCTTTCCTTCTTCCTCCAGTCAATTCCATCACCTCTAATAGGCCTATTTACTTTTAACCCCTCACTTAACCCCCATCACGTAAAGGACACATATCATAAAACAGGAACTGATGCTTCTTAATTGATTTTGTGATGTCACAAAAAAAACCCTTTTCATTTACATACAGTCAGGTCCATAAGGGTTCAGACAGTGATGCAGTTTGGAATCTTGCCTATGTACACCGACACAAGGGATGTGAAATTAAGTTGTCAAGATGTGATGGAGGTGCAGACTTCCAGCCTTAACCGAAGAGACTCAACAAACATATTGCTTTAACCAGTGGTTAGGTTACTGTACTGTAAGTACGGTGTTCGTCTACCTGGACTGAAGTGTTTCCATTCTGGGGGTCTTTTTCACAGGTGACTATTTTTTTGTCTCTTTAGTCCTTTTACTCAAGTGGAGGTCTAAATGGAGGAACTTCTACTTTTACTGGAGGAATATTTTACCATGGGTATCAACTACATGGTTTGTGTACCACCAGTACCCTTTAGGAATTACATAGTAAGAGTCCCCCCATTATTTGAGCCCGTGAAAAAAAATGGCAAATGTCAAGAAACTAAGAAATCGTAGAGAAATATGACTGACAATAAATTAATGTAATTTTGCGCAAGGTTAGCACAAATGACCAGAATTTTAACTGAGCAAAGTGATTTATTGCTGGATATCATGTTCGGCACTAAATTTTAGTTTAGAATCGTGCTCTGTAGATATTGCTTTTCTTTTGATAGCAGCAATAAAATTGTCTAGGGAACTGTTTTATGGCATGGTGCATATCATAACACATGGTGCACGATCGCACATGACACATCTCACAGTCATCAGCGTGGCTGGTACCTGAAAGTGGGCTGGTCAGTCCTGACCATAAGAACTGGGCACTAGGACTTAGTATTCATTTGCAGGGCCCCATGATGTGCACTACCCCTGCATATATTTCCAGGCAGTTTGAAATATCACTACAATAACAATAACCTCTACTGAATTTGTTCAGAAAGTACTCTCTTCTGTAATGAACCTTTGATCTGGAACAGCTTCTACTTGGAGGGAACCGGTCCAGGCTTCATTATTGCTGCAGTGATTTGATTACCTCGCAGGTGGCCGGCTCACTGTGTTTTTGGACTCTTGCTGTTTATGACCTGTGTAGTTAGACTTAAGCCCACTCTCTGGAGAATTCAGTCCTTTTCCATTTCTTCTCCGGTTTCATTTTTATGCATTTATCCGTCTCTTGGTTTTGTCTCTGTTTATGTAACAGAATATTTAGATTTATTCAGTGTTTATTTATTCCCTCAGCAAATTAACATTCCGCCAATCTCGCATATTCCGGTTTATCTTCGCATTTACAATAAAATGTGTTTCATTTACGGATGACTGATTTCCTGATTACCTCAGTGATCAGAAGGGCTACATCATCTCCCGACCGTACTCTGGAAGCGCTGAGCATGTTTTGAATTGCAAGGCAGTGTTTGCTTTATGTTCATTTCATCAGTTCTGCTATAGAAGTACGTTTATAAAGGAAAGCTTTTAGAGAGTACTTACACCACAGGTAGATGAAGAGAGATATAAACAGAGGAAAATATCCGCTGAAATAAATAAATAACTACAATCTGTCATAAAAAAATACAAATCACCAGCCAAGCCAGATGTGTATGTGAAGTGCTAATGGAAACCAGAAAACACTGATTGGTAAACTTGATGTTTTAGAAATAACTACTGAAGTTAGCAGCTTTCTGCCACATGTCCTCCATTTCTCTCTGCTCTATGTCTTATGCAGTAGGACATCGGCCACAGTCTGTAGCTGCTCCTTGGCCAGAGAACCTCACTCTGCACACGTGTGAACAGTAGCATTTCCGCTGTATTGAGTCGTGACATGAAGCTATATGGTATAGCGGTGTTTTCTTCCCACTCTTCACAATGTATTTAACGCTGAAACCTCTCGCCGTGGCTGCATGTGATTTATTCATGAATACCAGGGCACGGATACAAGCCGAAATGTTACATCACCTAAGCGTGAATAACTTAAAGTAGCACTAGCATGTATCCACAAAGCCACAGAATGCAAGGCCTCATACATGAGTTCAAAGAACTGTCAGGTTAAGCAGCAGGCCTGGTAGTAGCTGGGCAGGGAGGGCCTGGTGGATCTGTTTATATTATGTTTTATGCAGAGTATAATTAAACATTTGGCCCTTAAATTGCAGGCTTATTATTCTGTTATTAATCTCAAGGCTTGTTATTTTAAAAAAGCCTGCTACGCACTGTCAAATGAGGCAGTGCATCACTGATGCTTGGTGGCTGTTTTGCTTGGTAGTGCTTTAGTGAAAACAATGGCATAAAGAATTCCACTAAAAAACAGGAGATTTTAGCCCATAATTGGGGCACAACTTCAGATTTTGACAGTTATGTGATCAAAGTTCAGATGTTCTTCTCTTGGACTGTTCCTCAGCTATTTCTCCTTCTTGGCAATGCATGGAGTTACAGCATGTAGCACCTCCCTATCCCCTTGGGCACAAGCACAAACTCCCCGATAACTGATTGGCTGAAAGAGTGGTTTTATGCTCTATCCAAGCCACTTTGTTTATTTCCTATTTACAGAATGTATACAAATACCGGATTTTTGTCCAGTATGCATGCAGAGTGGACAGCTAGTGGACGGTAAGAAGATATTCACTGAAATTGACAAAAAGTGTATTTATTAATATCACTTATGTCAGGATTAAATCTTTTTTTTTGCATTGATTTTAGAGGGGTAATAACAACAGCTTTGCTAAACCACAGTTTATTGTCCCAAAGCCAATTAAATAAAATATGCCTCATTACCCATTTGTTTAAGACCAATAGTAGACACAATAGTAGACCAAGTGTGGTTTACTTAGTATATTGATTTTAGCTCATTTTCAGCAATAATTCTGGGTCTTTCTGTATATACAATTACTGGTTTTACTAATGATCCCTTGAAGAACCCCTTTTTAGAGTGTGAGGTGGGAAGAAGGTGAACAGGTAGTGTTTGATGACTGAACACTAAGCACGGTTGTAAGTCGCTCTGGATAAGAGCGTCTGCTAAATGCCATAAAATTGAATGTAAATGTAATGTTAAAATTGAATGGACTCTTTCCATCAACTGAACTGAATTAATTCAATTCAAATCAGTTCACCTTTATTGTCATTATACCAGTACAGGGTTGTACAGTATAAGACAGTGTTCCCCAACAGGCGGCCCGAGGGCCTAATACGGGTCTAACTGTTGGCCCGCCGCCAACACTTGCGCATGCGCATTTACTTTACTGGCTACTAAAATACGAGAGCAGGGCAGTATAGCCAACAGTTGACGAGCTAGCTACCTCTGTGGAGCACAGAATATGTAAGTCCTGCTTGCACAAAAACATGGCCAGTGCTAAAAAACGAAAAGTTGAAAACGTAAGTAGACAGTTCAGTTCCGTCTGGCCCGATGAATTTTGTTTTATCATACCAGACCGTGCCATCCTAAGCCAACTTGCTTGCTATGCCCTCAAACTGTAGCCGTCTGCAAGGTAGCTAACATAAAGCGGCACTGCGAAACACGCCACAGCCATTTCAACGACAATTTCCCGGCAAAATCCAAAGACAAACGATTGCAGGTTTGATTGCTGCCTACAATCATTCTGTTACTTCCATCCATAAGACAACATCTGCACAAGAAAACGCAACAACGGCATCCCTGCGGGATCGTGCAGTTGACATGCCTAATTAATGACATGTACTATAACGACAAACAAATAACTACAATCTGCCTCATTATGAAACATTATGCGATTAACACACTGGCCCTTGCTTTTGCGGTGTTGGCTGAATGCGGCCCTTAAAAGAAAACCTTATCAGGCTGCTTGTACAGTGCAGTCTTCTGTGGGTCAGAATGCTCCTAAGACTAAGCTGCAAACAGGACTATGTATTCCTGTGTTCATTTGCATTCTTACTGATCACCCTCCGAAGTGGGTCAGAAATATACAGTCCGTTTAAAACTAACATCCACCTTTGCAAATCACTGCCAGAAAGATATTTACCTGTGCCATCACCCCGAGCACTACAGCCTAAAAGGAGAAATAAACACTTAAAATTCAGCAATAACAAGAAGCGTGAGATGTATGGCGTCTGAGGGACTTTGTAGACTGTCTCGCAAACCCCTTTATCCATACGCAGGCGTCACACAGCGCTCCTGCGAGAGCCCCGCTGACACCAGAGGAGCTGCTGTATATGCGGCCCTGCTGTATTTAATCAGTGCACCACCTGAGCTGCTCTAGAAACAAACATCCTCGAGGCATGCTCTCTATTTCTCTGCCTTCAAAAACATCAACTCTGAGCAAAGTTCCTCTACCTTTACAAAAGTGACTGATATTTCTGACTCTGGAGGATCTATTATTCAGTAGATAGTGGTAAGTATTCAGTGAATACTCCACTGTTTACTCCGTGAGTTATTCCACGAGTAATGAAAGTTTATGAGTAACTATTATAAATTATTCAGAAACTAATATGTATTATTCAAATATGAATAACTATTATTAATCCCTCAATAACACTATCAATTATTCAGTACCTACTTTTAATTGCTCATTATGCTGTAAAACTGACAGTTCGGGTCCTGACTAGGTCAAGCTCAGAGCCATTGTAAAATACATGATATACACATCTATGACCGCCTCACACCAGCCCAGACTCTGTATTACCGCACCACGTTTTGTTTAGACTGAGGTGCTAATTGTTTAAGTAGAACTAGGCAGGTCAAATAGCTAATAGACTAGGCTAAAAGACTACAAACATGCTAAACAATTTGGGATCCAGCCCCAGCATGGGAAGAGGGTTTGATGTTGGACTGGTGGTATATTAGACTTGCATGGGTAATTTGGTGACCCTAAAGTGTTTAAAGCTAACATGTATAAAGCTAAGGTTTTGTATTACATTATGACCATGTGACAAAACTTAAAAAGTTCATGAAATGGCCGCAATATACAGTGATAGACCACTAAACGTTCATCTCCTCATTCAACAGGCCATGGCTGCTAAGAAAAGAGAGGAACTACATTTCTTGGTGGAATACTTGTTTATGTTGACTATTAATAGTAATAACTTCAGAATTTCATTTTATCATGTGTATGTTGGCATTGTATAAAAGCAATAAGGCACTCAAGGCTGTTGTTTATTTTTCAGAGGGAAAGGGTTTTAGGCACTCGGCTTGCTTTGTGCCTAACAAGCCCCTTCCCCATTATAAAAAGGCAATAGTGCAATATTGCGAGTGGCTTATTGCTTTGGTACCTACTATGCATTATTCAGTAATAACTTAATAACCACTATTAAATACAGAGTAGCTGCCATGAATTATTTGATAATGATCAGTAACTATTTTGATTTATTCAGCAACTACTATTAATTACTTAGTAACTGCTGTGAATAATTTAGTAACTACCAGTAATTACTCAGTAACTGCTATGAATAATTAATAACCATTATTAATTATTCAGTAACCCTATGAATAATTCAGTAACTACTATTAATTACTCATTAACTATTATGAATTATTCAGTTACTACTATAAATTACACAGTAAGTGCTGTGAATAAGTTAGTAACCACTTTTAATTACTCAGTAACTACTATAAATTACTCAATAACTGCGGTGAATAATTTAATAACTGCTATTAATTACTCAGTAACCCTGTGAGTAATTCTGTAACTGCTATGATTACTCAGGGCTACTACATATTATTCAGTTACTACACAGTAAGACCTATGAATTACACAGTTATTAATGTGAATAACTCAGGACTACTATAAATACCACAATAACAACTCTGAAACTAATATATATATATAAATTGTGTAGTTATGAGAGGGAGGAAGTGAAGCCCTTTCCAGTGAAGAATCGCAGCGCTTGTGGCCAACTGAAGCTGACTCCCCCCTGCTCTGCTGGTTTTCTAGCATGACCAACAGCCAGCGTTATGGAGGAGAGAGAAGCAGAATGATGAGGAAAAGCAGGAGGGAACACATATGGCATATACGGAGCCCCTCACTCCTTCTCTCAGGCACAGTGCTTTAGAAGACGCTTGCCAAGACTGGGCTGTGAATCTTAAGTGCTGTGGCTGTTGATAACCGTTCTCTCTGCTCCTCTGGAAGCCTCTCACACTCTGTGTGTGCGAGAGAGAGAAAATGAAGGCTGTCAGTTTGAGGGCAGTGCTTATTAATGAGTTTGGCCAGTCAAAGATTCTCAAGGGTTTGAAAATAAAAGAAGGGAAGGATGTGGAGAAAGAATCTGACATGCGCCTGATGTAATTAAAGTGAAATTAACGCCAAAATGAGCTTTAATACATCGGATGTCAGTGGATGCTAGGGCCAGTGATTTGTGTCTTGACCCAGAGCTCAGTGAGAAAGCTAACAGCTTACTGAGCATTCATGTCTCCTTCAGCTTTAACTTGTAGAATATGCGGTTATAGCATCATCATGATAACAAAGGTGTAGTGTAATCCACAGTTACAACTGTGAAAATTAGACAGACAAATTCTGTAAAAAGTGCAATTTTTTTATTTAAATTGATATTATCTGATAAAGTTATTAGAAAAAAAATCACCATATTTAATAAAAAATAAACAGCAAAAAGAAATAAAATTTGTTAACCACTGTAGTTAAACTAGTTGCTTTCATGTGTGGACAGATCTGCCTTCAGTGGATGCCTTCCCTGACACAATTCTGAGGAGAATTTCCCGTAGACTGGGATTTTAGCCACTGTTGGTAGACCCGTATGACTGCACACTTCCATACACCTGCAGATTCAGCTACTTCCTTCACACTATGGTCTTTGGCACACCCAAATGCAGTCACTCCTTTTAGCCAATCATTAACATCTGCTTTGGACCCATTTTCCACACATGGAGCGAGACATTCACTGCACTGTACCACCTCTACTCCATCTATGAATCCCGTCACTCACACCCTGCAGGTATTTGTAGCCCCATCTTCATGTAACGCCATCTGCAAGAGCCTGAAGTTACTACCACCTTAAACATGCTGATTGGTGACTGATTTTGTCCGGTGAGCTTACAAACCAAAACAAATGGCATAACCACAAACACACACAAACACAAAACATATGTTTATCTTTTTCCATCATTTTCACTTTTTCTTTTTTCTTCAGTTCTTCTCCTTTTTTTGGCTCAATATTTGTATATATTTCTTTGATATGTCAAAATGATATGTTTTCCCCCCTCACTCAAGCATCTTGCACAATGTAATAATTCTATAATAACCTCCATAAACCCAGGCTGTGAGTTTTATAAGGTGTTTCTGCAAAGGGCCAGTTTGGCTTTTGCCAGTGGGTGCTAACATTAGCTAGCTAGCTAACATCTGGAGCTCACTGGAACCAAATTTAACTTTTCTTCATTTGTTCATCTCCTCTCTTTCCCCTTCTATTTCTCATCACAAGGAACGAGCTACAATGATAATTGGCTCTTTTTTGAACTATTTCTTGGACCTGTTAAAACTACGAGAATTTCAACCAACACCGGAAGCTTGGACCCACACGTGACGATCAATACGGCATATCTTAATAAGCCAAAAGGGTCTAAAATGCAGTGCAATGTAAATCAGACCTATAGCAAAAAAGCTGGAAGCCAAACCTGTTGAAAAACAGTGTCAATCAAATTGAAATACAATTAATTAGGTAACTATCAATGTCATTAATAATGTACTATTGTGATTGGATGTAAATAATGTAATGTAAATCTGATATGCTGAAAGTTAGATGTGCAGACTCAAACCCGCTGAGCAGGAAAATAAATGTAAGTACGTTTAAAAGATTGCGTGATGTAAATGAACTGTATAACACTAGACATCTAGACCTTAAAGTTTTATTTTTCAGCCTCAGGGCATATTTCACCTGGGTCCTCACTAGTCTAAATTTGTCATTCTATGGACCCTCAGACAGACGGCGAGGAGATAAAGTGCCCGTCGCACTCTGGCCCTCAGGAGCATTGATGAGAGCTGCGGCAGGCGTTAATGAAATGGCCACACCAAAGGCTACAATAAGTCACTTTCAATTAGCAATGTTTCACCACAGCTGTCCCCAAAGATGCTCTAATTAGGGAAACACTGATGACTGTGTTGCTTAGAGGATGATTTCTATTGAATGAGGGCAAAACCGTCAGCTCGAAATGAATGTCAGCCCAAGTCATTTGTTTAATTGGATAAAGTGGATGCACATTTCAAGGCAAATGATGCATGTATTACTTTAATAGCCATTTCTCTTACCAAGTAGACTAATGTTATTACGTCTGCCTTTATAATCACAGAGGTTTCTTCATATCAGTCCCAATTTGCACCGGTTAAAACTGCTTTTAAGCTCATGCTTGGTTGATGGCTGAGCACAGCAATGTTGTGAAGTGCCGGTATCTGGTTATAATGCTGATAACGATTGTCGTGGGATTAGTCTGAGGATCAGTAATGCTTGGTGAGTGGGGGAGTTAGGGTTTCACACATATGCCTAGATGAATCATATTTTGAAAGAGGCATAACGTGAATCATTTGTTGTCCACAGCTCTTCTGAGGTTCAACATACTGAATGTTTCTGTTTCCTAGTCAGCGATGCTCATATATCAGTCTGGCATTAGCACTGCATCTCGCAGCATTGAACAACGAGTTGTTTCCATCAACAAATGTTGCTGGTGTCCAATTCTACAAAACTACAGTTACATAACATGGCACGCTGAATATATTGTGCCATACGTGTTCCCGGCTTTTATGTGTTATATATTTCAGTTGCTTATGTGTGAAACGGAAACAAAAACAGCTATATTCATCACAAACCACAAACTTTGTTTCTATGACCAGGACAATGAGAAATATGTATTTTATGTGCTTGTAATTTATGAGTACAGTACATAAAATGCATATTGTAATGTAATATATATTTTGTGAGCAGCAATCGCCCACCTTACCTGCAAGAGTTTTGTTACAGTGCTCGTACTTGAAATGACGATTGCCCATGCTGAAGTATGCTTTTCAGATCTTGCACATCTTAGCAGATGCTTTTATGGAGTACTCTGGTTTTGATAAATTGTCCACAGACGTAGCAGAATGCATCTGTTGGATGCAGCGACCTCCTGATGCCATCTAAATTAAATGTAGCTCTGTATCCACTATGCACTTACTCAGCTGGAACATCAACTGAAATGGCTGTTTTAACACACCTGTATTTATACTGTTATGTGTACTACTGGACTGTCCCAGACAGTTCTAGAAATTTCTAAAAAACATTCCAGACATTTCTAGAAACTTCTCAAAAGTTCTCACAGTTCCAGAAACTATAAATGTTCTGGAAAGTGGATAAACATCATTCAGAACATCATTGCCCTGTCCACAAAAGCAAAGTTTATTAGGGAACAATACCAATCGTCTGTACATTTTACGGCTACGGATTTAGGAAAACACAAGTACTCAGGAACAAGAAGCAAATACAAATTTGTAACGAAGTGATATTTCATCTTCTACTGGCTACATCCCCACGACACCCCCAAGGAAAAGTCTAGCATGTCAAGAGTTTTTATTTTCAAATGTATTGTCCTGCTGTCACGCCTGCTGGTTCTCCTCTGACCTCCGATCTCCCAGACTCCATTTCCCATAACCCACCACCCAATGACATCACTGTCACATGTCCACATGTCTGCAATCCTTCAAACCTGTTCCATTTTTCAGATCCCCGTCTCCAGAGTACTAATCACACACACACCTGCTCATTTAGTCTGTTTGTAGAAATACTTCTCTCTCACACTGGCTCATTATTGCTACCCCGTGCGTACTGAGCATTTCTCTCTGTGATTTCTCTTGTTTGCTCTGGTTTTCGACTTTATTCTGAGTCTCTGCCCTTTTGGTACTTTTGCTGATCTGATTGCTTGCCTGGTTTTGACATCCACCTGTTTCCCCACCCTCGCTCTGCCTTGCCCTTTTGTTATGTCCGCTTTGCTCTTCTTGCTGCTGTGTCTGACTACAAATCTGTTAAATAAACCTCGCCTGGATTTTACCTCAGCGCTCATCACAATCTGTTTGTCCATCAACACACCTGGGTAGTTTGGCATATCTTAAGACATGTTGCTAGATGCTGACCATGCTCTCTGGCACTCATACATAAACATGGCGAAGAGAAAGAGGGATACTATTGTCGTAGCTCTCAGATGTAGGACAGACTGTCCTCATGCTGTCCTCTTCATGGCACCCAGAAACAGGTTCACAATCATTTTTTCTTTCTTTTCTTTACACAAATCCACCAGCATCACACACAGTGCTTCTGTAGCCATGATAGAAAGTCCTCAAAGATGACCTGTTGGAGCAAGATACCTTAGATACAGGTTGGAACTACACTCTGCAGGAAAGCAGATCTTCAGGACCAGGACTAGTGACTGCTGCTCTAATTTATTGGATACAGAATAGAAATCAAATGCAAATGTCTTTTGTTTAACCTACTACCTACAGTAATTAATAACAGATAATAATGTAAATATTAAAACAACAGCAATAGTTCTCTATCTCTATGTGTTAAATCTCAAAATAATGTAAATATTCTGTACCAATTACAGTTTTTTAATTAGCAATTTTAATTTTAGTTTATGTAAACAAAGAATTGCATACAATAATCTTTTAGTTTATTTTGGTTTCATGTATACTTAATGCTTGTTGTGTTTAAACTCTGTAAGTACTACCGATCTGATTTCATTGTGAAGGTTGTTAGGAAATAAAAGGGTTAACCCTCTCAACACTGTCCTGTGTAACATCAGAGGATGTCCTACACAACAGACTGACGCACTGGGTTAACTCTGTATAGCCTGTGTTCCTGACTGGTCGATTAATCAGAGCGTGTGTTCCTGACTTGTTGACCATTCAGAGGTTGTGTTCCTGACTTTTGACCAAAATTGTCCTTAATTTTTTAACTTAATCAAGAAAAAAACTGAAATATTGATCCTTAATACAAATAATCATTGTAGAAAAATGTTTTTTTTCCACTAGCTTCTTTAGCTACATATAGCAAACCTGAAGTATGAAGCATGAGTTTAATTTTAGACTCTGCACTCTCACCAAAGTCAAAGTAGCTTTTATCATTTGAGAAATGTCTGGAAAGTTTGGCCTTTTCTATCTCAGAGTGATCTCAGAGTGATGCCTGTTGCAAGCAGAGTTGATCACTGTAATGTGCTTCTTACTGAGGATGCTAAGAAAACAATCCATCCCCTACACCCGGTAAACAACTCAGCAGCACGGATCCTAACAAGAACTAAAATGAGAGCTCATATTCTCCAACTAGTCTATAAAGCTGTAAATGACCTTAAAGCTATGTTCCAACTGGTGATTCTAGAGCTGCAGATATTGACCATCCACAAACACCTTCCAGAAAACGTAGACCTCTTTCAGTTACTATGTTTTTAAACTGTTGAACTGCCTTTTATTAGACAGTCAAGCTCAGTGCTAAATTTTGAGAAACATTTACAAATGTATCTCTTTAATTTAGTGTTTAATTAAAACTACATTTCACTGATAAGTCTCTTTTTAATTTGACCTGTGTTATTGTCTTATATTATTTACAATTTATACTCACAGTTTGTTCTATTACTGTTGAGCTTCATCACAGCTCTGTGAAGCACCATGAGCTGCCACCAGGATGAAAAGTGCTCTGGAAAGAAAATGATTATTATTATTATTATTTTTAAGCATCCGCTTGAACAGCTAAAGATGTTAATAGCATTATCATAGAGGGGTTTATTTCTTTCCTAGTTTTGACCGGGTTTCAACATTAAAGGCCCACGCTGAAGGCCTAGCTTTAATAGTCACGGTTCACCATTGCTGTGTGTGTGTGTGTGTGTGTGTGTGTTTGGAAGTGAGCAGAAGTAGCTGACATAGTGCCCACTGACAGCCGCCCTCTTTTATTTAATTGCCCTTAGCTGGAGACAGCAGCTGGATGGCAGAGGCAGCAATGAAACTGCAAATCATGGGAAAGTAAGTGGGAAAGGCTGCCCTTCATAACCCAACCACACACACTGATCCCTAGCTACTCTATATTCCCCTCTCTTTCAATCCACCTGGCATTCTGTCCCTGCATCAATGTCCTCTGACCTTGGCTCGTATTCTACATTCCTGGGGTGCAGAGTAGCACTACCTTTGATCCCTTTTCTTTTCTGATGTTCCCTGTTCCCCCTCTCTCTTTCTCTTTCTCTCTCTCTCTCTTTCTTTGCTTCTCCATCCACCTTCTCCACACTTTCTTGAGTGAGGACATACTCACTCTAGTTTGTCCAGGAGTTTGGGCTTTGCTCTTTCTCCAGTTTCTCACCTGAAAGTAGAGATAATTGAGCTGTCCTTTTTCGATCCTTTTTCGTGTTTGTTGCTATCTGGTGTCGACCTGAAGAGGATGGGTTCCCCTTTTGAGTCTTGGTTCCTCTCGAGGCTCCTTTCTCTTGCTCTGAGGGAGTTTTCCTTGCCACTGTTGCCTTTGGCTTGCTCACTGAGGGGCTTGGATCCAGAATCTCTGTAAAGCTGCTTTGTGACAACGTCTGTTGTAAAAAGGGCTACATAAATAAACTTGACTTGACACTTCTCTCCTCAGCGCTCTCTGTCGTGACTAGTCAGGCAGGGACGTTCATGTGTTTTTGGAGGGAGGGCTTCCAAAACATCCTGGCTTCTACAAAATCACCTACTCCAGCTTTAATAATGCACTCTAAACTTGGGAAGGGTCAATTACAGTGCAGGGGAGTTTCTCTCACTGGATAAATCACCTTCCCTGCGCTACATCAATAGGACATTGGGGTGTATTAGAAAAATCCAGCACCCTCAGGCTAAGTTTCCTGGCCCTAGTCTGCACTGTGGCCTACAAACTACCATGCACCCTCTACACTGAACAGAGTTAAATGAGCTGCTGTGAAGGGTGTGCGGCCCTGAACGTAACTCTGTGGGAGTTAATTGAACACTGGTGATTTTACTGTGCACACTCTCCAGCAGCTGCACTCCCTCCACCCACATCCCTTCTGTCTGCTTGTCAAGAGTTCCTAGTAAACAAAAAGCTTGATCATTAGTCCACAATGCCATAAGTATGCTGCTTGTGTCTGATATTTCCGGAAAATCTCTTGCTAAAGTTCAGCTCAGAGCACGATTTCCCAGAAGAACCACTCTGTGCAGTCTGTACTGTTTATATATACTATGTCCTTAATCATGACCTGCTCCAATTCCCTGTCCGTTTATTTTCCTGTATGGTATTTATTGTTCTGTGTAGTTACGTTGCGCTTATTGATTGTCTAGTGTACTTATTGTGTGTTCTTCACTATATTATATTGTTGTGTATTGGCACTTTCTGTAGTCCTGTACCTTGTGCTGTTGTGGTGTGTTGCACCATGAGGTCTGAAGAACAACATTTCGTTCCAACGTATGCAAGCTAGCCAAGTCAAGTCAAGGCTTTTATTGTCATTCCATCCATGTACAAGTACACGGTGGAGTGAAATTACATTCCTCCAGAAAAATGAAAAACTAGAAACAATACAATAAATACGTACAGTATTTATACGTACAGTAAACAGGCAGGACAGTGCAGCACCCACACAGCACTCATTTCCAGACATGGGGTAGTAGAATAAGGTGAAGAGAGATTTGACATGCTGTGATTTGTGAGATTACGTAGTCAGATAACATACATAAACACAGCAGTTACTGAGGTAGAATAAACAGTGTAAACACAGTGTTAGCAGCAATGTTCCAGATGCAAGTAGAGCATCAAAGGAGGTGTGTGTGTGTGTGTGTGTGTGTGTGTGTGTGTGTGTGAGAGAGATTGTAAAGTGTAGTGTATGTGTGTGAGTGGGGGTTTCAGATCAGTCCTCAGATCAGTTCTTGTGAGTTTAAAAACCTGATCGCTTGAGGATCAGCTGAGGACCCCGATGATCTTCTCAGCTGTCCTCACTATACGCTGTAGGGTCTTGCAGTCGGAGATGGTGCAGTTCCCAAACCAGACGATGATGCAGCTGCTCAGGATGCTTTCCACAGTCCCCCTGTAGAACATGGTGAGGATAGGAAGAGGGAGATGAGCCTTCTTCAGTCTCCACAGGAAGTAGAGGCGCTGCTGGGCTCTCTTGGCTATGGAGTTGGTGTTGAGGGACCAGGTGAGGTTCTCTGTGATATGGACACCAAGGAACTTTCGTGCTCCTGACGATTTCCACTGCAGAGCCAGTGATGTTCAGTGTTCATCTCGCACTCTTCGGAAGTCCACAACCATCTCCTTAGATTTGTCGACATTCAGAGAGAGGTTGTAGGTTATGCACCAGTGCACTCACTCATCATTCTTGCTGATCGGACCCACCACAGTCATGTCATCTGCAAACCTGATGATGTGGTTTGAGCTGTACTTTGCAGTACAGTCGTGAGTCAGTAGAGTAAACAACAGAGGACTAAGTACACAACCCTGAGGGGCGCCGGTGATCAGTATGGTGGTGCTGGAGATGTTATTACCTATCCTGACTAACTGAAGTCTCTCAGTCAGGAAATCCAGGACCCAGTTACAGAGGGAGGTGTTCAATCCCAGTAGGCTCAGTTTATCCATCAGCTGCTGAGGGATGATGGTGTTGAATGCTGAACTGAAGTCTATGAACAGCATTCTGTCTTTATTGTCCAGGTGGGTGACAATTGCTTGCTTCTGGTCTGGTTTGGCATGTCTGACGAGCGGTCTGTATGCTGGAGTAAGCATCACAGAGATGTGGTCTGAGTAGCTGTAGTGGGGGTGGGGCTCGGCCCTGTACGCGCCAGGGATGTTTGTGTAAACAAGGTCCAGCACATTAGCCCCCCAGGTTGCAAAGTCCACATATTGGTGAAATTTGGGGAGTACTGTCTTCAGATTGGCATGGTTGAAATCTCCAGCAACAACAAACAGTCCGTCTGGGTGTGTGTTTTGGAGGTCGCTGAGAGCGCTGTACAGCTCGTTCAGTGCAGCGTTAGCATTAGCACTGGGGGCTATAGTTATATTGAAGAATGACAATACAAACACCTTGATTTGACTTGATTGGGCTTCTGTAGGTTGTTTCTGTAGGGAAACCGTTTTTTTGGCTCAATGTTGAACTGTTCATAGTGCTATCAAAATATGGCATTGGGAATCTGCTTGGTTTAGGTTGCACTTACAGAAAAAGGCAGACTGATATGGACGTTAGTAGCAAACCATGAATGTCATGAATGTCAAAACTTAGTCAAAAACAAGGGAAAAAACATCTTAGTAACACTTTACATCAAGTGTTGACTAACTAACATGACTAATGCATTAGTTAACATGAAGTAATACATTAACAATGGTTACATAATGTTAAGTAAACACATAACAACTGTTGCACATTTACTTAAAACATGTAAACGTGTAGTTGTTGCTAGTTAAGCATTGTAATCATTGTTAATGTCTTACTTCATGTTAATTAATGTATTAGTTCGTTAGTTAATGTATTACTTCATGTTAATTAATGTCTTACTTTATGTTAATTAATGTCTTACTTTATGTTAATTAATGTCTTACTTCATGTTAATTAATGTCTTACTTCATGTTAATTAATGTCTTACTTCATGTTAATTAATGTATTGGTTCATGTCAGTTAATGTATTACTTCATGTTAGTTAGACAAAGTAAAGAGTTACCAACATGTTTACGATAATCCTAATTTCTGATAGCACCCTTATAGTATGTTAGGCCTAGTATTTTTGGGGCATTCTACATTAAACATTAACATCTGAAGTTTGCAAATCACAGTACATGTTTTATTTTAAGCTTCTAATAGATATACTGACATGTGTTTACCCTTCACCGTTTCACAGTGACTCCTTCAGTAGCAACATAGAGCTACTGCTACTGTTTTTCCATCACACTGAAAAACACTGGTCAAGCTTCCACTCATTCTCGCAGTCAGTGACCTATCTAGGACTTCCAGGAGGCCCGGAGTGATGTGTTTGCTCCGAAATTGGTCCCACCTTTTGGAAACCAATGCATGATTGCTTGATTGCACTGTCACTTTCTAGTGATGTTAGTAGTTAATCTGACATGTGAGGCCATCAGTTCAGCTCCTGAACTGCAAACCAGTAAGTGAGTTCACTTGGCTGTATCTACATAGATAACACAGGGGGGAGATCAATGAAATAAGTATTACTACAATATCTGCAAATCATTACACCTCCTCTGAAGGCCTAGAAGACCTTGAGGATTCCCATCTGATGTTAGATCCTGCAGACTCTCTGACATCTCTCTGGTGTACCATGAAAGGGATGCTGGGTGTGAACCGGCAATTGTGTGATTTTTATTTCCCTGAAATCCACTTTTAAAGTCTGGGTTACACCAAAAAGCAGGCACAATGTCCTTCACCTCTCAGAATCACACATGTAGATTTTGTTTCTTTGTGTGGCTGACCAGACAAAAAAATAGTCTCCTTGCATGTTTAAGGTGGTTATAACTTCAGGCTCCTGCATATGGCGCTAGACAAGGATGATGGGGCTATAAATACCTGTGGGGTGTGTGAGGGGATTCATAGATTGAGAAGAGGTGGTACACTCCAGTCAATATCTCATTCAGAGTGTGTAAATGAGTCCAAAGCAGATGATTGGCTTAAATGAGTGATTGCATTTGGGCGTGCCAAAGGCCATAGTGTGAAGGAAGTAGCTGAATCTGCAGGTGTATGGAAGTGTACTGGTCTACAAGCAGTGGCTGAAATCCCAGTCTACAGGAAATTCTCCTCAGAATTGTGTCAGGGAAGGCATCCACCAAATCTGGCCCAACTGCTCGATTCTTTGAGGCAAGTGCGGCTGAACATTGATGTGGCCTACATAGAGAAACTTGTCCAGTCCATGTGGTGCTCATGGAGGTGTTACACTCTATTAGGTATGTTTCAGTCACAGGTGACTCATTTTTTGTCTGGTGAGCTTATGCATCATACAGCAGGACGTGCACTAGTTCTAGTTCATCAGTCGACTAATGGCTGATGATGTTACGAATAAGCAACAAGTGACTTTAAAAATCCGACTTTGAAAATCTGTGATGAATCCCTATAGGTCAGTAGAGCATGACATGCCCTTTCCAACAAACCCTGGGTTGGAATTCGGAACCGGAGATCCGGACACCAGAATCTCGCAAATTGGCATCCAACTTAGACGGCCTAAGTGCTATCACTGCAACGTTCTTATCATTGCTGCTGTTCAGTGCAAATAAACCTAGGAGGAACCTTTATAGAAGAAAAGGATTGTCTTTTATGTTGAAATGGTCTTTACCATTTAATGACCTTTAGCAATTTCTAAATGGAGTATAAGCAAAAGGAAACCTTTATTGAGCTGTAAATGCAGCGGCTTTTAGCATGAATAATATTCATTACAGCTACATGTTCTCCAGTCAGATCCATATTTAGGACACGAAAGCCTTGCTGGAACTCTTAGTCAATGCATGCTGAGCTGCTGTGGTCTAGGTAAGATCTGGCCTTGGCTCACCCTGCATGGGGGTAGATGGGAGGCAACAAAAGGGGTGTAGAACGTGTCAAACATCTGGTGCATGTTTTACTTTCCCCAGCTTTATCAAATCAGCCAAAAGATGGTATTAAAAAATCCCCTAATTATCCCCGTCATCCACATCCACAGCTCTCTGTTGCTGCATGTGTGTTAATTGCCTGGCCAAATGAGTTTCTTCATCACCTCTGAAGATTTTAATGGCTGGAATTTGGCTGCTTGCCCACATCGCAAACAAGTATAGACTACAGCAGCAATACGGGTTCCTTTCTGATTCCACATGCCCTTTAGTTTTCAGCTCACTCACAACGCAGCATATTACTCAGCACTCTAGAAACCACTCAATATCCTGCCATGCCTCCCATGAGTCATGCTTGCCTAAAAGACACAGTTATATATTATGTAGTTTGTTTAAAACCAAAACTTGGTCATCCCTGTTCCATTTATACCTATTTTGGAGTGAGTAATCCCTTGCTCACCGCTACATGCCCATGCTCATGCACACCAGATGTGAAATAAGTTAAGACATTGTCCAGTATAGGAAAGAGGGGTCAGGAGGACTGTGGGGGTCATATAAATTACTACATTACACCCACAAAACTGCTTATTAGACTTATTTAGAAATATTCTTTGTCTGACCATTATTCTTAAACACATCGCATGTTGATCACAATACGAATAAAGAAAGTACCAGATAGAAGTCAATCAGTCAAGACATGTTTGGTATACTAATTCTGCTTTTTTACGTTCGCGCTAAGCTACATGTCTAACAATATGGAAATAAAAGACACTCATCAACAAAAGAATAGCTGCACCCAGAAAGAGGTATGGGATTGCAATGCTATTCGGAAGGAAGATAAAGGTTACCGGGAACAATAAATGATGATAAATTTAGACTGATATGGGCAATATTTACTGAGCTACACATACAGAAGTAATGTCTCTCAGTATGGTGCTAATGCAACATGCCAGACGTCTCAGCATGGTGCTGTAGAGGTTCCTAATGGTGTCCTGTGATAATCCATCCCATGCAGCTTGAATATTCTCTCACAGTTCCTGCAGATCTTGTGGTAGAGGTGGAGGTGGAGTGACACCAGGCCTTCTGGACGTGTGACGCTTGACAACAAGCTGTTCATCTTGGTGCTGACCACATTGCCTGCACACAGAGATTTGTTGGTCATCTCCACCAAGACAAAAGCGGGACTCATCACTGAAGATGACCTGAAGATGAAGATTCTGAGTCACTCCATGACAGTCTGACACGACACCATTGCAGTCTTTGGCAATGTTGACATGATGTTGAGGACAGTGGTCGTAATGGTCTGCATGCATGTAGTCCTGCGTTGTCCAGCTGTCTGCCAATGGTGCTGGCAGTAACAGGATGACTCATGGAGGGCATCACTGCTCGCTGAATGTCTGCAATCGTGGCTGTTGGGTCAGTCAGGTACAGTGATAAGGCTTGTCCTTGCTTACGTCACATGCACAGCCAAGTGTGAACTAAATAGAACTAAAAACACTGGGACTGAATGAATGAACGGTACTGACTTCTGTGATTTGCACTGTACTTTGCATGGACGCCTTCCCTGGTACAATTCTGAGGAGAGTTTCCTGTAGACTGGGACTTTATCCACTGCTGATAGACCCGTATGACCGTACGCTTCCATACACCTGCAAATTCAGCTACTTCCTTCATACTATGGCCTTTGGCACGACCAAATGCAATCATGTGTTGATGGACAGACAGATTGTGACGCGCGCTGAGCTAAAAGCAAAGCGATGTTTATTAAACAGACTGGTAGTACAACACAGCAGCAACAAGATCAAAGCAGACACAACCAAGGGGCAAGGCCAGAGTCAGAGTAAGAAAACAGGCAGAAGTCAAACCCAGGCAAACAACCAGACCAGCAACAGTATCAAAAGGGGAAAGACAAAAGAGTAAACCAGAAAGGCAAAATAGACTCAAACCAGAGAAGCTAACAAGAATAACAACAGGGAGAACCACTCAGTACGCACAGAGTGGCAATACTTCACAACGGGTCAGTGTGAGAGAGGAGTATTTATACAAACAGACTAAATTAACAACAGGTGGGCTCAATACTCGGGAGACTCGGATCTAGGAAACGCAACAGGATTGGGAGATGGTGGACATGTGAAAGTGACGTCATCGGGTGGTGGGTTATGGGAAATGGTGTCTGGGAGATTGGAGGTGAAATGACAACCGGCAGGCATGACAAATCACTTCTTTGCGTCTATCATTACCATTTCCTTTGCAATGCATTTTCCACACATGGAACGAGACATTCACTGCACTGTACCACCTCTTCTCAATCTATGAATCCCGTCACTCACACCCTGCAGGTATTTATAGCCCCGTCGTCCTCGTACAACGGCATCTGCAGGAGCCTGAAGTTACTACCAACTTAAACACGCAAGGTGACAGATTTTTTTGTATCAAATCATCTCGCATCAGTAATCAACTGCATTTAGTGTATCATAGTGTATCAGTTCGTACAACACGTCTACATTTGCCAAAAAAAGAAAGACTAAGAAATTAATTTCGAGGTATCCTAAACAATAAAGTGCATGTATTTTGGCTTTTTTTTATACATAAATACACGCCCTGAACTTCGTTCAGCTTTTCGTTGACTGGCCACTCTACACTGTGACCGTTTGTACGGTTCATATTGTACATGGCCAAGTCTGTGCAGTTTTAATGAAAACCTGGATGCGATTTGAGCGGGTTGAGAGAAGCACTGGAGACATATTTGCAGAAAACATTTGGTGACTATTGACTTTTACTGTTTGCTAGCAACGTTACCCTTGCAGCTCAACAGCTAAAAAAAGAGCCCAATTTGGCAACCAAACATGTCTTGACTTATTGACAGTTTCTGAGGTAAGAGGATTTTTTCATCCAAACATTCCTTCAGTCTAAACGGTGACTAGATGTATTCTATGTGCATAGTATATATGTATGTATGTATTTAGGAGTGTGCACAATGTGTATTGTCTGCAGCTCACCAGACAGAATTCTCATCTGAGATATGCCTGAAGGACATTTGAGACAAAGCTGAAATGCAGGACTGTCCAGGGAAATACGGGATGTCTGGTCATCTGATGTGAAAAGCATATCTGGCCTGAAGGCTGAACCTTCAAGTGCATTTATATATTAACTTGCTTATCTTATATAGTGCCTTATGTTCTCTGACGTATGGTTTTGTTTGTGTATATAGAGCTTTAAAGTACAACACATTTTGATCTTAATGCCTTCAATGCCTCCACAATCTCTGGTGCTGAAGTGCCATCTGATGTGTTGTCCAGCACGTTGGTCGCTGATGATAAGAAATGATTACATGCCAGAACAGCTGGTTAAGTAGCTAATGGGCTGTTCCTGCATGTTCCTGTCTATGAGGAAATACAGACAGCCACTGCAGATATCTCTCTCTCTCCTTCTCTCTCTCTCTCTCTGTCACAGTCACTTTGTCTGATGTCTTGTTTGGAGATGAGTCTAGTTATATTCTATAGCCCCTTTTAAATAGCAGGAGCAATCAGGCCTTGTTGTCTGTCACTGTGTGTATTTTTATGTGCAGCTGTGCTCTTGCCTGTCCTGCTCATCAAAGACGCACCAACTACTGTGCTCTAGATAGACTCTCCTCTAAAATGCTTAAATTAGCATATAATGTGGTACCACTTTTGTAAGCCCAAGCACATCTGGCATTGAGGCGGTGGAGCACCTAGTTGTGTGCTGTGAGTTGCAAGTACATTCAATTACTCCAGTGCTTAGCCA
The DNA here is from genome assembly GCA_034552555.1 of Semaprochilodus insignis. Classification (NCBI taxonomy): domain Eukaryota; kingdom Metazoa; phylum Chordata; class Actinopteri; order Characiformes; family Prochilodontidae; genus Semaprochilodus; species Semaprochilodus insignis. The sequence goes on from CM067474.1 coordinate 58,772,678, forward strand.
AATCTGCTTAGCCAAATCAGCCTGCTCATAGTTTTTGACTCACTCTAGGGTTCTTTCTATAAGTCACTATAAACCTGTGAGGTGTAATTTACATATTTACTGCACTCTTATCATCTCTGTATATATCTTTTTCCTATATCTATAAATCTGTTTATTGTCTTATCCATAGGTTCAGTATAATCGTATGATGCATTATTGATGTTCTCTTGGCTGTTTCATTCAGCTGATTTCACAAGACTTGCAACTGTTGTGGATAAGTTTCAAATGAGTTGCACAGCACTTTACATTATACAACTCAAGTGCAGGTTAGTTTAAAATCAGTTTCAGGTTCACGTTGCGTGCTGTGAGTTGCCTGCAATATAATTTCCATGCAACTTGACAGTTACACAAAGCAATTTAAAAAAGTAGCATAACAAATTCTATTACTCCACTTCTGCAAGGTGTAAGGTACATAGTTTCGTAATATATATTCATTTCATATATATACAGAAATAACCATTTTGACATCTATGAATTGTGTTGCAATGATATTTAATGAAGTTAGCATGCTAACTGACTAGCTCTCTGTAACACTGTAGTGTTGAGTCAAATTAGTCCAATATGAGCGGATGAAGAAGTAGCACTGCTGAAGGTGCTGCTCCTAGTTAGATCATTTAAGGATAGGTAGCCAATTAAAGGAAGAGTAAACACAACAGTGGCTGAAGCCCTTGGCAAATAATTATTATCACTACCAAACCACTATGGTGTATGGAAATAAATAAAAACAAAACAAGAGTTACATTGTTGCTGCTTTCCACCTTTGGGGATGCTCTTGGTGAGTAAAATAATGAAGTTTTAATGAACTCTTAATGTTTCTTCTAGACTGGTGAGGACTGAAGAGGGAGGACAAGGAGGGACTGTGCATTTCCTTGTTTCTTACGATAGGGGTGGACACCACAACTTTCTGTTGATATGTAACCGCCTATATGTTTGTTGCAGGAATTCAGCAGATTGTGTCTTCCAAATTCCTCCTTTAAGAAGCCATTACAGTTATAGCTTACTTAATGTCTCACTCAAGGTGTTCTACAAGCACGAGTTCATAGTGAAATGTGCCTGAGTCTCCCATTGTGTGTTAACTTGAGCCACAAATGAATCTGAGCTCTGTGTGAAATAACAGCAGCAGGCTAAAGAATAAACAGAGGCTCAAACAGGCATTTAAACAGTTGTTAGCGTTAGCGTAACACAGCTGGTTACAGAAACGAAAGCTTTGAGAAATATATATTCACTCAGGAAAATTGCTAAATGAAATATTACCTCCACTGAGTCAGTCAGAGGGGTCAGCTTTTCAGACGCCCAGTAAACACTCTTAATGTATTTCTTTGTCTGCTGTGCCAGTGAAATTCATAGTTTGAATTTCAAGTATGTCATTCGACATTTGGCTGTTTCACCAAGTTGAGATGCTTGCAACAGATGCTTTACATCATACACCTTAAGTGCAGTTTAGTTTCATGTGGGTTTCAAATTGCCTGAAAGTTTCACAGTGTAAAGCCAGCCTAAAACAGTGGAGCTCTGCTGGCATTCCTCAACATTCAACACAATATAAGTACTGTATGTCACTGCATGTGCAAAAACTATTTACATAGGCTACAAAGACTGATGGCAAAGTATGGCATAATTCAAGGAAGTTCATACAATGGTTACATTTTTGAGCGTAGGACATGCTGTACAGATCATACCTCTATGCATAGTGCATTTGCGTTTATGGAAGTTGAGCATACTGTATATCGTCACTGTCCAAAAGAAAAACAAGTTTCTCCAAAACGGCAACTTTACAGGAGAGAGCAAAAACCTTCTTTACTTTCAGTGCAAAGAGTCTATTCAAAGCAAATCCTGAGCATTTCTATTGCTTCAATTATCATGAAGTGTAAATGTAAAACACAACTGGCCAAACTATGTAGAAAAAATAATAATTGCAAAAACTTGATATACGTTAGAGTTCTTTGGACAGTGAAGGTATAGTGTGGACCGGTTAAGGGTATTGTTTATATCGATGCCATATCAAAACTGAGCTACGCCAACTTCCATTTGCATTGTCTGAATATTTCATGACAGATGGACCAATAGATGTGGTGCAAAAGTGCAATCTCACTACATTTGGCAGAACTCAATGGATGAGATGTAAACAAAGACATTCAGATTTTCTTTACAGTGGCAGTGATATGAACCTGGCATTACATTGTCTACAAGAACCAGTACCCTTTCTGAGTTTTGTGCATTGTTGATAATGGGAGCTTATTTACAGTTTATTTGGGTCCTATTTTGGCTTAAGAAACGCTGCATTTACATCTCCAAAATTGTAGACCAACACCTTCTCAAAACTATCACAAGACCAGATCTCAGGCATCCATCAGTGTATTCATGGCCATTTCCTGTAATATCTTTCTGTGTGGGAGCTTTTTAAAGGCGTTAAACTTTTCAGATGTCTGGTTCAATTTATTAAGCTTTTCTGGATTAAACCAATCCGAATGACTTTGCTTGCTCTCACTTTTGAAATAAAAGAGTTTGAAGTCATATGTGTACCCTCTTCACATTTCTAAACATGCTGTTACCATAATGTAACAGTTCTTATATTGGAATCTCTGACTCTAATGTATGTTTATGTAGCAGGCAGGTAGGTGGTCTGGCATGGGCTGGAACTGGGAGTGGGTTGTTAGATTGAATGACTGAGTTGTCACCTGTTACTTGTTTTCCTGATGTGTGTTTATCTCTCCTTCTTTACCCAGTAGGTGACAGAAGATTGAAGCTCAATGTTCGTTTCTGCCAGAGTGTAGAACAACTGGATAGCTGGGCGCCTAAGGGTTTCAGAAGCATTTTATATGGTCTGTATCTGTAGAATGTAAGACTTTCCATCACTCCCTTTTCCCATTTCACTCATGTTTTGTACACACAAGAACACACATGATTCATATATGTATATTAAAACACGGGCTCACTGCCCACTTTCTTAGGTACACCTACCTATTCATTGTCTACCTATTCATTCTCCACCTTCTACATAGTTGCACTTTGGATTTTACAACTACTGATTGTTTTCCATCTGCATGAGTCTGTTTCTCTGTATCATTCATACTCTCTGCATCCTTTCATAGCCCCCTTTACCCCACAGGACCACCCCTGAGAAAGTATTTTTTGGGAGGTGGGACATTCTCACCTTTGCAAAAGTCCTGCAGTGTCTCTAGTAGGACCAGCGCAACACACACTAACACGTCTTTACCATGCTAGTGTCACTTCAGTGTGGACAACAATCCTCCTCTTAAATAAAACATGCTCAGTGGTGGTCCTGTGGGAGTGCAGATCATTGCTATATGCAGTATATAAAGGCTAACAAAGTATACAGACAAACAAATCTGTGGTTATATGGAAGGTGTAGTTGATAAAATGGACTATGAGTGTAGATACAGAGTAGGATTGTCTATTAAAGTGTCCAGTAAGCGTATGTACAGTCCAGTTAGAGAACAGCTTTAATTTATTTCATTTGCAATCAAAACAGCCATTAAACAACATGATGTACAAAAACATTCACTACCCTTTACTTGAAGGCTGTCTACATAACACATTCATAACGTCATACATAAACACTTCATAACATATTAAAAAAGTGTACATGTTTTACATGAAATTAATATTGAACACTATGTCATTTTACTGAAAGACTTTTTCCAAAATAAAAGTCCTCATTTATTATTTTATTTTCAGTGAAATGCTAAATTTCTGGACAGACGACATAAATATCTGCCCTTTAGACATAAAGTGCTTTGACACTTTTGTCTAGACTTTTATGTATTTTGCTGTTTGTTATTCGTTCTAAATTTGTATTGTGCCAGAAACTTCATTCAACAGGCCCATGCCCACACACTGTTTGGGAAAACATTATTCATCCTTAGTTTAAATGTTTGGGGTGAAATGCGTATCCTTAGAGGTTTTATTATGGTTGTCCGATTTATATTATTATTATTTTTCTTATTTCGCCGCGTTTCATCACCGACTAACTCGTCCCGCAGTTTTCGAGATATCGACTCCGTTCCAACGCCAGTTTGTCCGGTATGATTTGGTGATGCGTGCTTGTATACAGCTTTTTGAACGGATGCACAGATTCCAAGTAGGAAGGAATTTTTCTGGAATTTTTTCCCATAGAGAATGAATAGGATCGAAAAACGCATGCCTATCTACCCTACTTCCGCTCGACCTAGAGACACCAAATCGGATGATGGATTGACCCGCACTCGTTCGTTTCTCTTTGTTTTTTCGCATCCCTCGTTCCTTTTAATAATGTTCTTCCTCACTTATTGTACTGGAGAAATAATCGTATAAATCAATGCATGTATAATTGTCCTAACTTAATAAGCTTAATAACATTTTCCTTAATAGCGTTATAGACTGTTGAAATACACCTTCCTGTCCAAAGGGGTATATCCAGGCCATTTCTATTTTGCCTGTCCAGAAATAAAATAATAAATGAGGACTTTTATGTTGAAAAATGTCTCCTGGTAAAATGATATAGTACTCCATATTAATACCATGCAAAACATGTACACTTTACGAACGTTGATTTAAATATTCATTAATGACTTATAAAGGGTTTATAAGTTATAAGATGTTACGAATGTGTGATGTAAACACCCTTCAAGTAAAGTGTTACTGAGCTCATCACATATTACACTGTCATATTCTGGCAAATGGCACATTCTGGCAAGTATAAAACTGTCTGATTTGATTAAATAATTTGATTTGATGTCCTCATTCTCTAAACACCTCATTTGACAAATTGGCCCATGCTGTTGTGTCGACCAGTAGAGCTATCGAGCCTGTATTACTGGCATGTTAAATTGGAGCCTGGACTGGAAAATGGCTTGCTGGAAGACAGAAAGAAGGCAACTTCTCTTCTCCTGACTGAATTCATTCCAAGGGCGAATGTTCATGGCCATATTTCACTGAGTTTTGTTTTCTCAGCATATTAAAGAACAACAGCAGCGGAGCGAAGCATTCATGTTTGTGCTCCTTTGTCTTCGGCCTTGAACTCTTACGATTACATTTCAAGTCTTTGCTCAGGCTTTATTTCTATGTACAATCGTTTTTTTCTCTTTCACAAGTTTAGCAATTTCTTACTCCGTCACGCTGCAGTAGCGAGCTCTACATTCCCTAATCTGAGGCTGCATTGCTTTGAATAGCTGAGATTTTAAATAGGCCACTTTGTGTCCTAATTTTCACATCGGATATCACAATTAAACAAACTCTAATGTACGTTTTGGGAGCAACACATGATGCACCGTTGATCAACAATGGTCAAACAATGGCTTTCAAATGTTAGTGAGCACAGCACAAGTCCCTAGAGACTTCATTACCACCTCCTAAAAACCTAAAAAACAAGAAAACATCCGCATTACAGTGCCGTGAAGTACTGGGAGCATTTGTTGTGAACATACAGGTCTGTTATAAACCAAGCATTTCAACTAACAGGCAAAAATGGAAAGCAGGCCGGGCCTGTTTTTCACCTCAGACAGTTTTAGGTAATTTGATTCACCCGTTTCTTCTGTGGTTAGGTGATAGGTTTTCACCTCAGGTGCACCTGGGGAGATGCGTCTTTCAGCACACTTACTTTCATGCAGAGCAGAAAATTTGTTACTCTTGTCACTCTTTACCTTTATTACTGCTTCCATTCTTCTCTGGAGACTCACTTTCAGTTTCCCAAAGAAATCTACAGGATAGTTTCCCATGCCTCCAAAGTTCAATCTTACATGTTGGTTGCATTTTCCGGTTCTCATTTATAACCCTTTTCCAACAAAAGAACCCTGCTTCTTGAACTGGTTCTGTTCAGGCTTCTTAGAACCTTGGTGCTGTTCAGGGAAACAGTCTATACCAGCTTATACCAGTTTTTATCAGAACCAATTTCCCTCTGGGATCAATAAAGTATCTATCTATCTATCTATCTATGTCAAAAGATACAACATCAACAGAGGGCGTTACCCAGTGGTAGCAAACAGTGTTAACAAGATGGTCTAGATTTACCTACGACATAGATGACCTGCGAGTGATTAGGCTGTTATTCCAGATGTGTGGTTTTATCTATAAAGCAAGCACAAATCAACAACTGGTGATAAGAAGACACAGAAGAGGTTCTTCAGCAGACCACCGGGTGTCACCATTGTTGCCTTCCCCTTCTGCAACTGACACACCCACGGATGTCATCACGGTTGATGATGAAGAACTTACTATTATTTGGTTATGGCTCTGAATAAACTTTTTTCGTATGCAGAAAATGGCGCAAAATTAGGTGTGTGAACCAGGACAGAACCTGTTCCATGTTGGTGGAAAGGCTTATTACTGGTGTTGAAATCTGGACTCCCATGCTCTGAGAACACCACCAGCTTCTTTGTTTAATTTGCAAATTTTCTCAGTAATGACTTCTTAACCTAGACCTCCTTTCAGATCCATAGTGTTGAGTTGTCTTCTCACCGTGGAAGAAATGCCTGTGGGATTGTCCATATCTGAAGCAAAGCTGAAAGCTTTAGGTACTAAAAGTTATTATGTATGTGCACTTTTTAAGTGTATTTAAGTACTGTTTATCTGATGGGGATGTTTTGATGGTCTGCCAGCCCTAGCAACCTTTTCGATTTCGGAAACCCATTTTCAGCCCAACGCCATACTGAGAGACACTACTTCTGTATGTGTAGCTCAATAAATATTACCCATATCAGTCTAAATGTATCATCATTTATTGTTCCTGGTAACCTTTATCTTCCTTCCCAATAGCACTGCAATCAGACACTTCCTTCTGGGTGCACCTATTCTTTTGACAATGGATGTATATCTATATCTCCTCAGAAATTCAGAAAAATATATTTAAATATTCTAAATATATAACTTTCACTCAGTGACGGTTTTGACTGGAAATTAAATAAATGCAGCGTGGCCCCTGACTTTTGCACAGTTCTGGTGATCCCTTAAAGCTAGTCAGCATCTAATACATCTGTTCTTACTTACAGCGCCAGGACCTGGAGTATGGCTACACACACACACACACACACAGACTGCTGAGTATCCAGTATCCCCTTGAGTAAATACTCTATCCATCAAACGCATGAGGTTCTTATACGCCGAGGGGGCCCTTGTGAAAGTGAAGGCTGAATCCATTTAACTACCCGTACATACACACATACACACAGTGACTGATTTAAATGTAAAAATGATGTTCAGTTTTGATCCCTCAAGCTGTGTTTGCCCCCACGCTCTGCTCCACACATGCCCACGCATCTTTCTCGACACCCTCCTGCTCCTTTCTGATAGAAACAATGTGCCTGAGTGGGATACACAGTGCAGGAATCCCTTTCACATGATAGTGAGGACTGTTGCTTCCTTTTCAATTCTCAACTCTTTTCTCTTTATACCTTCATATGATCTATTGGGGCATTCGCAGCTACCCAATTACAATGATCCACCATAAACTCTGCCTAGGTCACAGTCATGTGATTAATCTGTCTAAAGGTCATTTTAGAAGATTAATCACATGGCTGTGTATTTAATCACGATTAATCGCAAATCTATTTTATCCTTTTATCCTTTAATAATGTTGAATTTTCCCCAGTGTAAGATTTGTTGGTTATATCAAGATGAGTGGGCACATTGTGCTTCATACAAATGTACTTAACAAATGTGCTTTATTTTTGTTGTTCTGCTGCTTTGCTATATTCATATCGTGCCGCAGTATGATGCCTACTTCTCTGGTTTCCTGACAGTCAAAGCATGTGAAGCACTGTTGCAGTGAAGCGCTGTTCATTGATATAATGGGATACATAAGGCACCCTAGTGATGACTGTGGCTTTCGAGGGCAACTCATAAGTTCAAATTGGATGTGATCCAATTTGAATATTTATGTTTCTTTATTCTGTTGCGCAGACCTTGATCCTCCACTATGTAAATTGGCCTGCACGCTGAGACTATCCATTTACCAAATGCTAATGTTAATTTTTAACCTTAAGGTTGCTGTACATATCGTCGCTGTCCAAAGAAAAATATGTATCTTATATGTAAGTTTTTTTATGCATCATTTGAACACAGCAGCTGCTGTTTACAATGGCCCAAAATTGCTTGGAAAAAAGCATGATTTCTTTGACTTAAATTTAAATGAAATTAGGTTTTGGCCCTCTCCTGTAAAGTTGCCATTTTGGAAATACTTGTTTTTCTATGGAGAATGACAATATACACTCATCATCAAAATAATAGTTGCACAAATAGTTGCACCCAGAAGGAATCAGGTGGCAGTAATAAACTTGGTGAGTGGACATTTGACTTTGTGAGGCATGTGAATGATTCGAGTTTCACACTTGGCCGCACAAGTGATGTAAGCGAGGACGGGCCTTATCTTATGACCCAACAGCCAAAATCTGACATTCAGTGAGTCATGAATAGATGCAGACCATTAAGAAGACTGCCCTTGACACCATGTCAATGTCGACTGCAACGACTGCAATAGTGTCGTGCCAGACTGTCATGCAGTGACTCGGAACGGCACCAGGTCATCAAAAAAAAAAAAAATTAGTTGAGGCCAATCATTCTCTGAGTAGAGAGCTTTAGAGGCCATTTTGCCATTTGTGTTTTGCACACAGCGGAATTTGTCTTCTGCGTTTAACCCATCCGTAAAGCGAAACACCCACATACACACACACTAGTGAACACATACATTAATGGGCAGTGAGCAGTTGGTGGTTAGGTGACTTGCTCAAGGGCGCTTCAATCATTACCGAGTCGTTACTGTAAGAATCGAACCGGTGGTAGGGGTGGAGTTGGAGTGACACCGGGCCTTCTGGGGTCTGGGCCTACATGCCTAGTTTCCTAACCTCCAGCCCACAGCTGCGTCACATGACTGTGACGAGTTCCGCTTTTGTCTTGGTGGAGACAACCAGTGAATCCATGTGTGGAGACACCATGGTCAGCACCAAGATGAACAGCTTGTTGTCACATGTCCAGAAGGCCTGGGGTCCAGGAGGCCTGGTGTCACTCCAGCTCCACCCCTACCACAAAACTGAATGAGAATATTGGAGCTGCATGAAATGGATTATCACAGGACACCATTAGGAACCTCTACAACTCCATGCCGAGACGTCTGGCATGTTGCCTTACCAAACACGCTGGCCCGACACCATACTTTTGACGATGAGTGAAAAAAAAGTTACCTTAAAAAGTTTAAGGTCACTCATAATAATAACTGTTGTTCAGCAATAACTCATACAGTGTAGATTAAAATAATATAAACTAGACAGCAAAACTTAAACCAATACTTTAGTCACAGTATACAGTATCTTACTGTAAAGTTAGAACATGGTAAAAACTATGGAGGTGTTATTCAGTAATAAGCTATAATTTTCTGTTTATTGGAATTTGTTGTCAGAAAAACATTATGAATAGCTATTTAATTTGTGAGACTTATTGATTATCAGTTTTCAAATATGAAGCAACCGGGAAAGTTCATTCTCAATGCTGTACAGGTTTCTCACTTACGAATCACTTTCTGCTTTGTTCATCATCAAAAACATCTTCATTTTTACAGGTTCCTACAAACTGTTTAAAATTAATATGAATTTAATATGAAGCACCTTTAATTAAATTGATTTATATTAATGAATATAGTTTGTATATCATCAAACTAAAGTAAAAATAATCATCACATCAACAGGGCATCTTTTCTTCCTGTAAATTATTAGAAATAGTCTTTGTAAGGCTGTGTATAATTTGTTATAGCTCAGGTAATTCAAAATAAAAGATGAATCACTTAATAAATATCCAGTACATTACTCGAACGCTAATAGATCTGACCGTGACAGCCCTATTACTCATTATAACAAAGGTGCATTTTGCCTGTACATAATAAGTTGCTTTAAGCATTAAGCTATCGTCAGTACTGTGAAGGGACATATAAAAAAAGAGACATCTGAACAGAGATGTTCACTTCATGTTCACTTGCTGCAGGTATGAGTTGATTGAGGCTTTGGTGGAGAATTTAATTTAGTCTCGTTTTTAGCTATAGGCACAGAAGATAAAGATAGAGATGGAGAAAAGATAGAGATGGAGTTTTCAGCTTTACACAGAGGTGAAGACACCAGGTAGGCCCAATGCAATACATGCAGTTGGAGGCCAGTCTGGAGAAACTATAGAAGCTTGGCTGTTTTGATGGCATCAAACGGAAAAGAATAGCAGAGATCTTTAGCGGTTGCCCCTCGGCTTTCTGCACCAGTTTGCCCAGCCTTGTCGGATTTTATTCTGAAAGACCCACAGCCCACGGCCCTAGGAGCTAAGCTCTGCAGCCTAGCTCTCCTGCTGCTAGCGGTGGCCTTCAGCTGTCAGAACAGAGGAGGACATTGCTCTGAATATCTGTTTCCAGCCATGCGTAAAAGCTTGCGGCTTGCCTTTGGTACATCAGCTAAGTCTAAGCAGACGGTGTAGAGACCGTTCAATCAAAAACACTGCTTTTAGAAACACTGTGTCTTGGTTCATACATTAATAACCAGACAACAACCAAAGAATCTTCCTCAGAGTATTAACGTAAGTATAATCTTAGTAATTGGCTTACAGAGGACCAACAATGTCAGCACTGAAGATGGTCTTTTTTCTTTTTTTAAATAAAATATATATAAACTATATATCATTCATTCATTCATTCATTTGTTCATTCATTCATTCATTCATGAGAGCTGTACGATGGTGCAGTGTGTAGCGCTGTTGCCTCACAGAAAGATGGGCCTGGGTTTTATTCCCGGCCAGGGCTCCCTGTGTTCACATGGGTTTCCTCTGGGTGGTCTGGTTTCCTCCCACAGTCCAAAGACATGCAGTCAGATGGACTGGAGATGTTAAATTGACCCCTAGGTTTGAGCGTGTGCGTAAAGGTATATGTATATGCCCAGCATGTTTCCTGCCCAGCATGTTTCCTGCCTTCCGCCCATAGAACGCCGGGACAGGCTCCAGCGTCTACCGCAGCCAAGAAAGATATATAGTGGTTTAGAAAGTGGGTGAGTAAGTGAGTGGTTTTTATTTGTTTATTTATGTATTTTTTTATTTATTTGTTTGTTTGTTTGTTTGTTTGTTTGAGCAGCATTGGAAATCTTGTATATATTGCATTAAGTGATTCACTTTGTTGCCTAATAACATCAGGTGAAGAGACTACAGATGAAAATTGTCTTTTGGCTAACTCGGCTACATTTATCTGAATGTTGAATATTGGTTAATGTACACTGTCACATTAAGAGACGGTGTTCAATAAGCAAAGGGAGAGACTTATTCTAGCTTTCTTGCCCTTCATAAAGATCACATGCAGGTCCATGATGCAAAGGGTTTACTCCATCCAAGTGTGTCACTTGTTCTTATGGTATTTAGCCAAAGCTTTTGGAAAGACTTGGGCCATTTATTTTCAGTGTCACCCACTTGTCTTGACATGGATGTTTTGTTTAGGGCTTTCTTCTGCGTGTGACGTCACGTCCTTGAGCAAAGCCCTTAACTAAGTTGCTCCTGGGGTGTAGCGCTGCTACACGATTCTCCTCTCCATGGGGTAAGTGACTGAGAATATTCTCGCTGCAATTTCCATCGTGAAGCAAACCTGAAAGTAAGGAGAGCGTGTCTGTGACATAATTGGATCATATCTCTTTACTATGGGGATGCAGTATGTTTGCTTTATAGCTTTGCTTGGTGGTTTGCCAGAATCTTGAGAAATGTTAGTCTCTAGATGTTGGTCTACTAATTGTATGCTATGCAAGGGTGAAAAAAGGACAGGGAAACGGTACTTCAGTTAAAATACGAGTAAAGTCAAAGTTTATATTTAAATAGTGCCTGTCATAACAGATGTTGTCACAAAGCAGCTTTACAAAGAATCTGGGTCCAAGACACCAATGAGTCTTGGGGCGAGGGCGACAGTGGCAAAGAAAACTCGTTTAGAGCAAGAGGAAGAACCTCGAGAGGAACCAAGACTCAAAAGGGGAAACCATCCTTCTCTGGGCAACACCGGGGAGCATAACAAGTGGATAGAGGCATAAGAATTTACAATTATATGCAGTATTGAATAGAATAACTGATAACTGTTAATGAGAGTGACAGTGAGAAACAGACCTTTTGACAAATAAATGAAAAGTTTTCTTAGTTTGCTAGCGCATGCGTAGCGACCACTATTTGTTCATGGACTCAGTCAGACACAAGGGGTTCGCTTTCCACTGTTTTTTCTGAAACAGGTTTAGAAATGCGTTAATCTTTGCTCGCAATTGTTGGCTGCGGACGTACAGCTTGCTCACATTATGAAAATCTCAGACAGATAAAAAACTTTTCTCAAATACACAACAAAAACTTATTGCAGTGCAAGTAAGAAAAAGTTCAATGCGGCATGGCTATTAGCAGAGATATACACTGCCATGTACGTTTTTAAAAAAGAACATAATAGGGAGCAACGTACCTGAAACAGGTTTAGAACTGTGTTAATCTTTGCTCGTAATGGTCAGCTACAGACTTCACAAGCTGAACATACAAAAGCAAAGAAGAAACAGTTTAACCAACTCTGCTGCAGAGGGCTAGCGCTATACATTTACCATGGCTTAGCTAGCTGGAGCACGTGGCTGAACAACAACTAGACAGAAATAGTGTCTGGACCAAAATACTGAGCTGACCAAAACAATATATGTTCATATGGCCTATTAGAACAATATTTTAAAGTTTGGCTTGACGCAGACTGAATTATCACTAGTAATGACCAACAGCAGCTAGGTACCATCCATCTTCGAGCTCTCACTTGTCTGATGGAGGTACGGCAGCAGCAGAGGGACACAGTGACGTCATCATGAGAAGAAAGCTCCCAAAAAATAATAATTTTAAGCTCTTTTATGAAATGACAACGACAACTTTATAACAACTTTTCAAGCTTTTTTTACAATAATAGAATAATTTCAGTGAAACTTGATGTGGTTACACATGATGTGGTAGTATGTGATGTGGCGAGTTATTGGCTAGTTGCAAAAGATGGTGCAGTTTAACTTCCACTATAAGCTGTGTGCAGATTGCAACATCCGCCCACATATAGGCTGGTACTTCAATATTAAATGGAATAAGCATTATAGTGATCTCCCTACATTACCAGCGTTCACTTACAGCAAATGTTGAGACTTTGCGTCAAACTTGCAGCCTTTAAATGCCTTCATCTTACCGGGATGCGCATGATCACATCTGTCATGACAGGCTGGTTAAACAGGCTCTAATTCTTAGTATGAATACCCAACAGCTCCTTCACTTTTCAACCATGTACAAAATACACTACTGCCAGAAACTCAACCGTAAGAACAAAACATCAGCTCAGCAGAGTTTTGCTTTAGCAGAGGTGCTGTGTTACTTTAATGCTGCAGCAGCACACTCACAAGAACGAGGGGCAGACTTCAAGTCAAGTAGTTTTTTATTGTCATTTCAACCATATACAGTGGTGTACCGTACACAGTGAAACGAAACAACGTTCCTCCAGGACCAAGGTGCTACACAGAACAATAAATACAATAGATTTACAAGACAATTTACAATATACAAAACAGCAAACAATAAATACAAGGAGGGAGCAGTAAAGTGCAGTTATGTCCATTTTTTAAAGATGGACATTGAACGTTGAACATTGTTTTTAGTAGTTACATAGCAGCAGTTATGTCATTGAACATTGTTTTTAGCAGCAGTTATGTCAATATGTGGTATAAATGTAAACATTTACTCCTTAAGTTTGTGTGTAGACAGATTTAAGAGATGAGATTTTGTGTGTGTGTGTGTGTGTGTGTGTGTGTGTGCGTTCAGTCCAGTCACAGAAATGTGTGCAGTTATTCAGACCAGACTCTGGTTGTTAAGGAGTCTGATGGCTTGGGGAAAGAAGCTGTTGCACAGTCTGGATGTGAGTGCCCGGATGCTTCTGTACCTCTTTCCAGACGGTAGGAGGGTGAAGAGTGTGTGTGAGGGGTGTGTGTGGTCATCCACAATGCTGTTTGCTTTGCGGATGCAGCGTGTAGTGTAAATGTCTGTGATGGTGGGGAGAGAGATAGCGATGATCTTCTCAGCCGTCCTCACTACTCGCTGCAGGGACTTGCGATCCGATACAGTGCAGTTCCCAAACCAGGCAGTGATGCAGCTGCTCAGGATGCTCTCGATGGTTCCTCTGTAAAATGTCTTCCACTTCTCTCGAGTGGTTTGTCTTAGAATTATGTACAGAATACACTCCCATGACTCTTAAGTGTTTGTGAATGTAAGACGTCTGTCACAACAAAGTTATATACATAATTCTAGCAGCATACCTCAAGAGAAAAGCTGCAAAGACGCAGCATCAGCAGTGAATGTGTATAGGATGGTGAAGCAAGTCTGAATGGGAGATGATTTTTGCTTTTATTTGTCTGCATTGATGAGGATCTGAATGAGGTGATATTCATCACTGGTCAGGGTCTTTGGCAGATCTGTTTAAACTCTCATGTAGAAAGTCAGTGTGCAGTGCCAGCTTATGTGCTGGTGGATGCTGTTATCCTCAATAGCGGAAGTGTTCAATGCCATCATTTGCAACTAGCCAACTGGAGCACCAAAACAACCTAGCCTTGTTAACATTGTTAGCATATTTCTCAATGGTACAAATCAGGTTGGCTGCTGTAATAAAACCAATCAATTAAAATGCAGAGAAAATTGGGGACTGAAGGACAAAACAAGAATGCAAAGACTGAAAATTATATTTCTCTCTTGGAAACATAATTGGGTGAGAGTACTAATCAATTTCCATAATACTGGATTAATGCACAAAACACTGAGTAATAAAAATGAACAAGTACATTAAAAAAGTACTGTTACTTTTTCCATAGTTGCAGTTGCAGTTTGAATCATGAATTTGACTGAACATATCTATATAATATATACCTATAGAATATTATTTCTCCTGCTGTTCGCTCGGGTTCTTGTAAAGCTCATAAGGAGCTATTAAACTTAAAAGATAAAGTAAAACTTAGAGTTTTTATACATTAAATCTAAGACGACGCTCAACAAACCATTCAAATAGGCATTAATCCATCTCAAGAACTTTGGGAATTTCAATTTTTCAAACATTTCAAGGTTTCTTTGCTGACAATAAATAACAGGGTTGAGTTCTTACGCAATAATCTTTTAATAATTAATAAGATAAGATAAGATAAGATAAGATAAGATAGTCCTTTATTAATCCCACAGTGGGGAAATTTACAATGTTACAGCAGCACAGAGGAGAGAACAGAAGTGTCTGGAAATATACAAATAATAAATAAGATCTATTTATACAAAAAATACAGAAAACATAAACAAAATATTAAAAATTTTAATCAAGATCAAATTTTAATTAAGATCAGAGGAAACATTGCACATGGTGATGGTAAACAGATTATGCTATGCATGGTTAATTTAGGTATTGCACATAGTAGCGCACTAGAGCAGTAATAAATAAAGTAAGCAGTTTTATTGCACATAGTAGAAATAGAAATAGACTACTGAGTTTTATTGCACATAGTAGAAATAGAAATAGACTACTGAGTTTTATTGCACATAGTAGAAATATAAATAGACTACTGAGTTTTATTGTACATTGTAGAAATAGACTACTGTAGAAATAGACTACTGAGGGCCGCGGCTGTTATACAGTCTGACAGTGGCCGGTTTAAAGACATTAAAGATTTTTTATATGTGTCCCTACCAGTAATGGAAACAGGTCCATTTGCTCCAAAGCAACCAATCACCTCGACAACCCTACCATTGTATGCTGTGCTCTACACTCATCATCAAAAGAATAGCTGCACAAATAGTTCCACCCCGAAGGAATTAACCGACAGTAATGAAACTTGGAGGGTGGGTTTGACATCATGTGACATGCGAATGATTCATGTTTCAAGCTCGGTGGCGCATGTGATGTCATCAAGGACAGGCCTTATCACTCTACATGACTGACCCAACAGCCACAATTGCAGATATTCAGCGAGCAGTGATGCCCTCCATGAGTCATTAGTGCCAGCATCATTGGCAGATGGCTGCAAAGCGCAATTTCATGTGCAACACACTGAGAGACACTACTTCTGTATGTGCAGCTCAATAAATATTGCCCATATCAGTCTAATATGTGTACTCAATAACCTTACCAATATTCTCACCCAATATTAGAAACAGGTGTATTTGTCCCAAAGCAACTAATCAACTCAACAACCTTACAACTGTGTCTCGTCTTGTATGTTGGGTGACACTGGGTCCAACTTGTGTTCAGTCTTGTTTGAAGTGTTCATGAATAAAAAGCATTGTTCTTAAAAAATCATGCTGTGGAAAAATAAACACGGTTGGCATGACGACAACCAAGATGAGGGAGCAACTGTGCTCCAGCAAACAGAACTTCTTCACAAACGCTACTTTCTCTTTTCTAGAATGGACAGTAGTCTAGTGTCACTGTTTGTCTGTTCTGCTGGGAGTACAGAATCAGATCTCATTTCAGCTTAAACATATTCAGCCTGTTTGTTTTGGGCATCGTTCAGTGGAGCTACATCTTCAACATCTTGTTTAATGGAGCTGCATCTAAGTTCAGACTCAGCTGAGGTCCCTGCTGTTGAATTCACCCGCAAAAGTTTCAGCTCCTAAACTGACGTGGAGAAACTCTTTGTTCTCTTCCAGCTTTCCCCAGTGGACATCCTGGCATTTCAGCATGTGTATGTCTGTGTGCCTGCCCTGAGATGGACTGGTGGCCAGTCCTGGGTTTTTCCTGACTTCTGCCTAATTAGCCCTGGAATGGGCTCCAGCCCCCCTATGCCCCAGAAGAATAAGTAGCTTAAAAGACGAAGATGAATGAATGAATGTCAATTCAGCACAATGCTACCAAAATATAAACAAACAAACAAACAAATAAATAAAAACATAACAGTGTTACTGAGAGGTGGGGTTTTAATCATTGTAGCAGATGTGTCCCCCACCATGTCAAACACACTCCACTAACCCCTTGTCATGGGGCATTCAGAATGTCCTGGACTGTTATCTTGTGATAATGACTTAATTGTCTTGTGATGTCAAGATAACACAATATTCTTGAGATCTCAACTTATATGAAGATCATAAGTAAGATCACAAATAAGCTGTGATCTGGAAAAGCAACTTTTGTTCTCTTAACAAGAGCCAAAAGAAAAAGAAGTTGAGAACTCGAGAAAACAAGTTTTGCTATCCTGAGATCACAAGGCAAGTAAGTTGTGATCTCAAGATAACAGTCCAGAAAATTATAACTACCTCACGGGATTTCCTGACTTCCGTAAACATATGGGTTGTTGTAAAGACACTCTACCTCTTTTAACTGCGAATATGATCTAAGAGAGACGCTATTGACGCCCAAATCCAACACTGTCGGACAAGCATAATACTAAAGCGGATCTCAGTCCCTGTAGATGTCGCTACACAGCGTTGTTGTTCCGTCTCTCTTCCTCTCCACCCGTTTTCAGCCAAGGGCCGTCCCGATTGGCGGGCTGCTTGTGGGTATTAAGGGCTAGCCAATCACAGGGCACGTCAGGCGACGGGATAAACCAATTGCGTCCCAGGAGGCGGGACTTTTGTACGTATACGGGTGGGAAAGAAATAAAACAGACACCACGTGCCGTCCTCCAGGTTCCCACAATGCTTAGTGTTTACGAACCCGCTGACAGCGCCGCCGTTGCTCGGCTTTACCTAGTAACCAACTTAAAGTTGGCGGTGCTGTGCCGCGTTTGTTATCCCCTTAAAAAGTAAGTGCTTTAATGTCATTTATCGCTTTTTCCGGCATGGTTTGACTACAGACAACAACGGAGGACAACGTCCTCATTTTAAACAGACTTCCTATGTACAAGCGCGGTGACTGCCAAAGAGCTGGTCTGCTCGCTAGCAAGGTGGCTAACTAGCTAACTAACTAACTTAACGAGCGTGTAAAGTCAGTGGTGTTGGTGTTGTTTGGGTGTTAAGATGCCTCGTTGTGCACTGAATATCACGGACGGTGCTGTTTCCGCAGTTGTTTGCTCCCCTCGCAGACTGGCTTACTGTCCTCCAGCTTCTTAGTCGAATTTTGCCGTTCCACCTTAAATGGTGCAGCAGTTAGATTCTGGCACCGGAATGCTCCAGAATGTAACTGCTGCACCATTTAAGGGGGAACCGCCAAGTTCGACTAAGGCTGGTGAATAAGAAGCTGACTCCAGCTTCATCCTCTTTTAAACCCAGGGACTATATGACTGAAGCGAAACTAAAAAAAAAAGGCACATCCCACATGACGGAGCAAAGACGAGCACCTGCTTTCGTGTACCGTGTGTTACTGTCCTTGTAAGTTCTGAAGCATCACAGTGTGCAGTAAGTCAAAAGCATTGCTTCCATCTGCGCTCTTCGCCAAAGCATTCAGATGCTCTCCTTTCCTACTAGTGAACTCAACTACTACAAGCATTGCTTGAGCAGCATCACATGAGCAAGGGTTTACCATTCCCAGTGCAAGGCATCAGCTAGAAGGCTATAAGCCCTCCTCAGTATTGGGCTGTGAGCAGTGGAACTCCGTTCTGGCTGATGAAGCTACTTTTTTTATTGGCCTTGTGGCTGAATGCAATCAATTCCTCACTCACAGTGTCCCAATATCTAAACCCTTTCCAGAGGGTCAGGTAAAGGGGTCATTTTCAGGTTTTTTTTTGGGTGTCTGCTATAGTAAATGCTTGCTTCAGTTTTCCCAAAACACAGTATTTCCCACATACTGTACATCTGTATTCACCCTCTTGTCTGAAACACTCTGTTGTTAGATCTGATCCACCTTCACAAGCTGGACTGGACTGGAGCAAGATGTTTCGGGGTGTTTAAGCTGTTTTAAGCTGTTTTAGCTCTCCGTGTGTTGTGTGAGGGTGTGCTAAGCTTGCCAGTAGGTGGGCAATAAGCACTGTGTTACTAGATGATGTAGGGCTGGAACAACATTGAGACTTTTTCGGGCAGCTAAGGAAAGTGTATTCTGTGGGAGAGAGCTTCTCCCTTTGGGGGCTCTAACTTTGCAGATCGTTTACATGCATAAAACAGCTACATAAGACACTAAAGGAAAGTGGAAAAACCAGAAAAGTATAATAGGCACAGTTTAATACCCTTGGTATTAGAAGAAAGCAGAGTGGGCAGGTATCTACAAACTTTCTGACTGTACCTGCTGTGCTGTTCTTAGATGATGGCATCAGAGCTGCTCCAGCAGAGAGCCTTATAGACAGGCCATTCATAACTTCATCTTGTAGCTACATCACCTCCATAAATTGCATTGCGTAATGCATAATTTGTGTTGAAGTTCTTGTAAACAAAGTCAAACAATTAGTTAGCTTAGTTAGTTTTAGGTTTATTTGTCATTTGCACAACGTGTCAGGAAATGGAAGATACTGATGTTTTCACACAGATAGTCCACTGGCGGTTTATTCATTATGACTGACAGTTAATTACTACGCTGGGTAGTTACTGGGTTTGTAAAACCGAACAGGAGTACATCCTTACCTTTTTAGAATGGGGTGATAATGTTTCTGATGATCATGAATCACAGCCTTTGAAGGGCTTTTAAACAATACAAAAACAGCTTTGTTGAGCCATGGATTTTCTTAGCTTTTGCTTTAACAGACCTCTCTTAGAGACAGGGTTTATTGCCTTCAGTCCCTTGCCTTACAAGTTATGTTCTCTCCACTTTTGTTGTTTTCAACCAGATTTGATCACTCATAAATAACAGTGCAAACGTCTCATAAGACCTGATTTAGGAAACAAGTCTGATTCGCTTGCTGTCTGAACTAAACCAAAGTGGATCTCAACCAGGGCATCTAAAGGTCTGAAAGCAGGGCTGTTGCTGGTAGATGTAAATGGGAGTTTTCACACAGGGGGCGAGAGCAGATTTGACAGGTTTGGCTAAAATGTATCAGTGCGTGAGTTGGCATGGTTTGTCTCCACGGGTGTCCTATTAATCTTGGTCTTTATTGTTCTTCTGTGCGCCTCAGTGCGCCACTTTTGTGCTTGTTCATTAGATTTGTCACTCTCGTGCGTCCTCAGTACTTTTAAAGTGCAGTGAGTGGATAGTGGAGCAACGCATGTGTCAGCACCTCATAAACGTCATGTCCATAGCAATTCATGTGAAATGTGTTTTGTATCCTAGCAACATATGAGAAGAACAGTATGTCTTGCTGATGCGAGCACATGGCTGTCAAGGAGGTTCAGATCCCCCAAACTGATGTGCAGCTGTTTACATGCAGTCTGATCAAAGGCTGGTCTCTTGTACTTGCACAAACTCACAGTAGATCAGAGAGGAGCTGCACTTTGCGTGAGGTACAGTGGTCAAGTTGGATGAATGTTGGGTCGGGTTTTCTCGTCCACATCATCTTAGAAGTCAGAGAGTCTGTACTTCTGATCTATCTACAGTTCTGTCTTTTGGCATCGTGATAAAATTATTTGTATTGTTATTTTCAGAGACTGCACTTTATTTTCCTTTTTTAACTTCACTGATGGGTGTTGCTATCATATTCAAACTATTCATGTTGTGAAGAACCACCAAAGCGTGAGTGGTCCTTTTAATGCAGATACATTTTCGTTTGTCCAGCGTTATCTTAGAAAGCTGTTTTGAATTGCTTAGACAGAGTGACAGTTTAAAATGTGCTTGAAGAGCAGTAATGCATGATTTGTGTAATTGAAGTAATATCAGCCGACTCCTTTTGTCTGACCTTTACATAGTGGCATGTTGATTCCCTGAAGGTAGGCGTATGTCTGTGTATGAAATGAGAGAATATCAGGCTACTCAGCGGAGAAACTGGAGTGATGGTTCTATACCATTTTATAGAATTATCAAGAGACCGTAATTATTAAGAGTTCCCAAGCTTTTTGTCTTAGGTATGTGGGCCAGAGTGCTGTGTTTGTGGTAGGCAGAGTGTCAAAAAGATAAATATAATATAAAAAATAAAATGTGTTTAAAATGTATAAATATAAAACTGTATATTCAGAGATTACCCAACAATATTTTATATTTAAAATACAGTTTTGGAAAAAGGGAAATAAGACTTGAGCTAAGACTAGAGCTGAAATGATTATTCAACATTACCGACAATCAAAGTTGTCAACAGGACGTCCTACCTAGAGTGACATAATGATCTGAAGAGGCCAGCAGTGTACTTATTGTGTTGTATCTAGGAAAAAGCGCAATAATGGCTGAAAGTTAAAAAAGAAGTAAAGTCTAGGAGTGTTTTATTAAAATGAAGGATGAAGTGGACACATGCAACATATACTCCTTCAGGTCAGCTTACGTGTCATTCAACCACCAGTAAAGAGAACATGCTGGTGTTGATTCTGAAGTAGCAGGAAGGTGAGTAAACGTTAGCTTCCCCTCCATGCTGGAGTTTTAACAAACCCAACCAATCCCAGAGGACGTGCAGTTCAGGCTGTAAGTGATTTGTCGGAATGAGTGTTACCCTCACAAAGATCACTAAAGCTCATTGTGTTACATTATTAAGGTTAATCACGGGACTATTCTAAGCTATTTCAGTTTCTGCTGATTAGGAGTTTTTAGCAGCTACTTCAGAAATCTGTTTGACATGCATTTGGAAGCTTGCCGTGCCACAGCTTTACATACATTAGCTACCTAGCAACATAGCACTGCTTAATTAGCTTAAATTAGCCGTAGTTTTTTGTTTGATTCATTTAGAAAAACACACAGGACTATTATTGACTTGATTATTGCCACACCAACAGCAGGTGTGTTTTCTGTGTTGTCCTCTGCTTAATGGTTGTACTGTTATTGTGTATTGTATGGAGGAGTTTATATTATGTAGTGCTTGTATAGATTGTCTGTGGTTAGCCTGCGCTGTTGTCTGCTGCTGTTCTATGTTAAATGTAGCACTATGTCCTGGAGAAACTACATTTAATTCTTCTCCACTTGGGTCTAACAACTTGTTCTACCTGACTGTGATACAGCAGAACCAACGCCACTGTAAGAATAGGCACAGTGGTGTGGAGGCAGAATTTGCAGCAGGGCAGTTGGCCAGTAAGAACAGAGTGGGCGAGATAAATACAAATAATAATAAATAAAAAGTTTTAATCTACATATTTGTTATGATATTGCTTATTTTTATTATTGGTTATTAGCTCCAAAATGAGGGCAGGGTTATAAAAGGAGCATTTTATGTGGTGCTAATTTGGCTCTTAGTGAAAAACAACCTCTGTTTGTTAGAACATTGCCACATATTTTATTGCATATCTCAATATCATTTCAGCATTGCCATCACAATGTGCGCATGCGCAATACATCGCGGTGTTAAGTAAGACAAGCTGAATGAAACATATCATGCATATCATGCTCTGTGCTGCTTGATACAAAAGAAAAACTTGCTCGGTTCCTGGACTCTGATTTAAGGCTTCTTGGGTACATAGAGAAGAGTAGTCACAACGCTCACCTGCTTTTGTGTTTGGTACACCGAAACCGATTATAGAGCATTAAACGTTTCACACTTCTTTGAGTGTTTAAAACATAATTTCTCTCTTTTTATGTTATTGTTATTTTCACCTCAATCTCTTTACAATAAATATTGTTTTTAAAGAATGCTGGTCAAGTCATCTGGTGAAAATTCCTGAATATTTATTTTGTATCACTACGAAAGCCAGTGCCAGTGTTTTCCAGTATGCCAGTGCAGCCCTGGCTCTTTGCATTTACAGGTTACTTTTAAGACTTATTGATATGAAGAGTCAACTGTCATCATATTTGTTTTTTTGCAGCCCTGCAAGATGTTAGATATTGTATGAATATGTTCAGTCCCTCTTTGGGTGATAGGGTCAGGCTAGACAGGCACTGCCTCATGCTGACCATCTGCTGATGTACTGTTAATGGAAGAAAGCTCTTCATTGCAAGCATTCGGTCAATGTACTGTTTATGTAGAGATGTGTTTAATGATGAGTAAAGTCCAAATAAATCTTTGATGTAGAATTATGCTTTTGTTGCCAGATAGTATGCATCCTAAATGATCCCAGTGTCAGTTATAAATGAGGAAATGCCACCCCTTCTGTTTTTGGGATATGGGTTTTCGCGTCTTCTAGGATCAGTAAATGAAAGTATCTGCATAAAGGACATCCCTTGGATTACGATGTGGTGTTTTTTCATAAAAGATTTAGGATGTTTGGCTTCCATTAGCACTGAGTGTGCCTTATGTATTTGCTCTATCTCTCCTGCTCATTAACAATTCTGTGATGCATGCCAGGCTTTAAAAGCTCATCTCAAGATGCCTCACAGTTGAGGTCTACATCAAACCTGGTTTGAAATATTTATTACAGTGTGGGGCTTGCCACATAAATGAAACCACCTTCCATACCATCATCCAGAGTCTCCTTGATCCGTTAGTTTCATTTTAGGTTTCGTCTCGCTTTAGTGTCTCCCAGCACTTCTCCCATGATTACCCCCCACCCCCCTCCTTTTTTAGCCTTGCTCAAGGTGGTCGTATAACCTTAATAATGGAGGGCTGACCGGTGCCTGTCCTGAAGAGCCGTTTTTAACACACCCAGTTCTCTCAAGGATTTGAGAGAAGCGGTTGTGGCACTCTAGGACTGGAATTGCTTCATTTGATATTATTCCTAATAAATGATGATTGAAAAGTGGAAGCAAATTAAAATTATGCTTGAAAAAGTTGCAAAACTGTGCAGAAGTCAGAGACCACACTTCATTTATTTAGTTTCCAGTCAGAATGGCCATTGAGTGCAAAAAATTCACTCACTGGACAAAAATATAGATTGAGAAGAGGTGGTACAGTACAGTGCAGTGAATGTCTCATTCAATGTGTGGAAAATGGCTCCAAAGCAGATGTTAATGATTGGCTGAAAGGAGTGACTGCATTTGGGTGTGCCAAAGACCATAGTGTGAAGGAAGTAGCTGAATCTGCAGGTATATGGAGGCGTATGGTCATACAGGTCTACCAGCAGTTGCACAAATCCCAGTCTACAGGAAATTCTCCTTGGAATTGTGCCAGGGGAGGCATCCACCAAATCTGGTCCAACTGCGCAGTGCTTTAATGCAAGATGTCAACGTCTGAACATTGATGTGGCCTACATCCAGGAACTTGTCCAGTGCATGCCAAATCCAATCACAGCTGTTATTGGTGCTCATGGAGGCATTACACCTGGTAGATTTCAGTCACAGGGGACTCGCTTTTTTGTCTGGTGAGCTATATTCCACACAAAGCCTGAACTGCTAAACTGAGCTTGCCCCTGATTTTTGAAAAGAATTCTGAAGGGATATTTTCTATGTCTCCAGAGTTCAGTCTTTTTAGAACTTTGTTTAGGCCAGCTACACATCCTTTCAGACCCACCGTGTTGAACTGTCTTTTCACATTGGAAGGATGGACAGAAACAGCTGTGGATTTTTTCAGATGTGCAGTAAGACTGGCTTGACTTTTTTACCCTCTCACAGTGATGAAAGCTTTAAGCACTGCTTATCTGGTGACAGTTTTCAAGGTCTGTGTTCAACCATGACAAAACTCAGTGAAATGTTTATTTAAACAGAAACAGTGGTGCATTGAACACTCTTGTGTTATGTAAGCGTTGAAACAGTGGCAGCTGGGAAAGCATTTCCTGACCTCCTTTTAGAGTCTGATTTAAAAATACATATTTTTTAATAATTGCTTATGACCAGCATATCTCCTAATGTCTCAGTTGTTGCATACGCCAAGCTGCAATGGCTGCATTTGTTGACTTTATTAGAATCCATGTACACTGCCTTTTTAATAGGGTGGGGTTTATAGACCCACCCCAGTAGTCTCTGCTGATTGGGTAGCACCCATCAAACGAGTGAAAACATACCTCAAAGCCTTTTGAAAACTGTTTTGCACCGTTTCAATGAAAAGCTCAACCCGGAAACCATAGCAAATTTGTGAGCTTGAACGTGCCCCAGGTCTTGCATGGTTGTTCACAGGGCCCCATTTACTCTTTAATCTTTTAACAGCAACAACTACAGTTTTGGAAACTCTTATCTTTCTTGTTGTCACTTATTTTTTCTTCCATATTCCAGTGGAGTAACCTGCATCTGATCTCCTCCGAAATATCTCCTCTAAAATGAATACTTAATTAAAGGTAATTTTGGCTGGAACGTGAGGAAACGAAGGGGGTGGTCTCTGATGTTTGGAAAGTAGTGTAGATCTACTGTAGATCTACTGTAGATAATTCCTATAAGGTGTTTGCAGCTATCTTAGCCTGCCACGTTGGCCACGTTGCATCTCATGAAATCGTTGACTGCAGTACAGACGTTACGTAAGGAGCCAGTGGCAATTTTATTGAGCCACGCTGACCATATATTTCCATATATTCACTTACTGGAGGCCCAGAAAACAATAAGCAACTAAGAAGACTGTTTTCTGAGCATCTCCAGGGAAGTTTGTGTCATTGTCCGGTTGCCTGCAGACTGTATGATGTGTGCTTTTGTTGCTGTTAATCCGGTCTGGGGTTCTGCTTCTATTTAGTCTGCCCACTTTGTGAATCATATAAAACGTGGTGGTGGTGGTGGTGGCAGCAGCAGCTGAAAATGCTTTCCCAAAAGAGTCCGACTGAGGCTTTAATTGCATGTAGGCCAATCGCTTTGAAAAGGTAATTCAAACAGAACACACTAGTACCACTGCAGTTGTAAAATGTGGCCTGGATGAGCTCTGAAAATCCATTAGCTTTTGTTCTGGTCACACGTGCTGTGTAACACTTGTTTGTTTTTGTAAATGTATCTCTTTAAATGCTGTCAGTGGCCATTTCCAGGTGGCTTATGTCATTTTGAACACGCTGCTTTCTCCTCTTGTTTCTTTCATGTACGTTTTCATTTCTTTTCCCATTGCACTGATAAGGTAATCAATGAACCATGGTTCATTGTTGAATGAAAGGTTTGTGTGTGTGTGTGTATACATAGAATATTAATGAGCTTCCTCTCACTGGCAACTTCATTGTACATTCCTGGCTCATGCAAAAACTTCTACTTGGTATGATAATATTTTTGACATATTAATTTTACATAGAAAAGAAGGACATGTTTATGCTACCCTTTTCTCTTGGGGGGGGGGGGGGGGGGGGGCTTGAATTTTGCTCATGCTTTTGTTCAGCATTGCCAATTTTAGTATTGCTCATGCATGACAAAATGATAAAACCATGAAATAGCCTCAGTAAGCAGCAATTTCATACGTGCGCCTTCTTAAGGCATGTTTGCTAAACTGTGAACGTGACGAGTAAAGCACAAGAATTGTCTGACACGCTGTAAAGCTAAAATGAAATGCAGACCATCAGACATTAGAAAGATCATTTGCTGTGCTGAAATGTGAGGCAGACAAGGGAAAGCAGCGAACGTGCAAAGTTTCAGATATGTCTCAAAGGTATGGGTTTGATATATGGGCTATAAGATACTAGAGGCAGAGTGCATCCTGTCTGACGGAAAGGCACTGGACCATGTAGCCTCTGAGAAGACATTTGTTCACTGCCGTGCTTATGGATGGGGGTTTCTTTAGAAATGGCTGGACCTTAGAGAGAGGTTGGATGGATTAGTGAGTTATTACATCTTTTATTTATGAACTCCGAGGTCTCAAAGGTGCTAAATTCCAACTGAACCAAGGGCTGGGCTTTCATTAATGTCTTCATGTTCTTATGCCTAACGTGGCGTAAGTGCTATGATAGTGCTGTGCTTTCTTTAACGTCTTGTCTTCATGTTCTCATACCGTACCTGGCATAAGAGCTGTGAATGGCTTTTTTACATGGTAGAATTAAGGTTTTCTTGTTGAATTCTATATTGCATTTTTTCCAGTAGACCTTAAGTTCTGTTACTACACTTCCAGGCCAACTTAAAAGTATATAAAGTGACTTTCTGTCCAGGGTGGCATTAGTTTTTGGCCAAGATCTTGTACTGATGACAAGGGAGGCAAACCGCTCTGTGTCTCCAGCACATCCCTGAGACTTTCAGTGGGGTTAAGGTCTGGACTCCGTAGTGGCCAGTTCATGTGTAAAAATGATCATGCTCTCTGAACCACTCTTTCCAACCTGAGCCTGATGAATCTCGGCTGTGTCATCCTGAAATATGCCCCATTCTATCACAGATGAAAAAAAATCAGTTGATGGGATGACCCGGTCATTCACTACATTCAGGCAGTCAGCTGACTTCATTTTATTGCCACACAATGTTGGCTACATTATATATTTATATATATATATGTGCACACTTCATGTCACTCAGACACAAATTGAATTGATCATTTGTTTAATCCAGAGTGATCTTGGCCGCAACAACAGACATTATTTACACATTTAGTTCATCAATACTAGTTCGTCAAGGATGTCCTTGTTCAAGGAAAGGGTAAAGGTTGCCCAGGTGTTTTTCTCATCGGATGCCTCCTATTGACCAGCAGAAATAAGCAGCTGTGTCTTTTTATGGTTAACTGACTTGCGAATCAGGAACTGTGTCGGGATGTCATGCCTGCGAATTCCCCGATTCTTTTCCCATGACGCACCATGTGCACAGTTGTGCTGATTGACAAAGACATGCTCTGTTCAGTAACTTTTCCAAGTGGTTGGATTCTTAAACTCAAAAGTGGTGCCCTTCTTGTACTGATGGGCTGAATACAAAGGTGGCTCCTAAACTCACTTTTCTGTGTGGTATTGATGTGCAATCAAGAGTTCCTAGCAGAATCATTGTTGTTCCTTTCCATGGCTGCAGTTTATGGATTTGTCCCTGTTTGAGATGGATTATTATCTGCTTTCCTGGGTCTGTTCTTGAGGTTAGGAAATGTGATCGAGTTTAAATATTGAAAATGAGACCTATACAAATATTTGTTTTGCTGTAGTGATACTCCAGTAAATAAATAAACAGTGTTTTTATTTAGTGTGTTGGGTTTTTTTTAACACATACCAAATGAATTATAAGAGCATGTCATTAGCTATGCTGTAGGCTTATGTTATTAAAGTGCTGTGTACTGGGCTACAATGTTTACTTCTGCATTTTGGCTTTCCAAGCCTATTGATGTGCGCTGTGCAGATGGATCCCGCAGAGCTGACTGGTAGCATGACATGGTTCATCATAACTGGAGTAGCTCACATCATAGGCAGCACACATCATCCTGAAATGGTTTCTAACATGCCAGCGGTGGATAGTCCAGGAAACCGTGACATGATATGGCTGGAATCTGGTTTTATTTATTTTGCCTCTTGGCTACTTCTTTACTAAAATGTTTGCAGACTTGTTCTCCTACGACTGAGTGTACAGTCTGTATGGTCAGAGTTATTTAACAGAGGCCTTGTGGTAAATAAGCCGCGTTGCAGGGTCAGACTTGGCATGAGTGCCTCTGTACTGTGGACGAGGATGAAATTGTTCTAACAATAAAAAAAGGATTAGGGCTAATCTGCTTTTAATTTCCACTGGCCTTTATTCAGCTCGCCTTCTACAGTCCTCTTCTTCATTCTGTGTTGATTTGAAGGCTGCTGGAGTTATTTTAGGGCATCCTTCTTTCAGTTCATGCCTGTGTTCCAACTACACCAGCTTATTTTTGCTGTCTTTGAGGTCTCAGACAGACAGAAAGAAGCTGCTAAACTCGACCCCAGCTGATTGTGTTTTCAGATGCCTTGGGCCAGGTTCGCATATTTTGCAGAGACCATTACAAAAGTGAAACAATAGCCTAATTTAGCTGGCATTTATTTCTCCTTCTTGGCTACTGTTGTTTTTTTTGTTTGTCCCTAGAAGGGTGAAGAGTGTCTTTCATCACAAAGGACTTTGTTGACCCTCAAGGGCAGTGGGGAAATGAGAAAAGATGTAGATGGGAAAAGATGCCACCCTTGCCAATCAATAGGGCTGTTTGGTAGTCTGTGCTTGTCTGTCAGAGGAGCCTGCTATCTCTGTCCTGTGCAAAACAACAGACACTCTCTGAATATTGAGAGTTTTGTAGGGTGTGATTCTGGTCCGCAAGTGATCTCATCGGCAGTAGACCCTGGGTGAAAAATATTGAGGTCCTGTGGATTTATCAGCAGAAATCCTGCTGACCACTGTTTTGTCCTGCAGAATTAAATCTTTGATATGTAAACAAAGTAATTCTGAGTGCTCTGATGTGAAATGAAAGCTTTAGAGAACCTTATTGGCCTTCTGTACGATGATGATGTTGATGATGATGGTGGTAACTAAGGGGTCACAATACAAATATAGGCATTTTAGTTAATGTCTGAAATGAACAGTAAACCTACACATCTGGCTCTCACTCATTGTCCATTTTACCTGTTGTATTTATTCTGCAATTACAGACTGTAGTTCATCTGTTTCTCTGTATACTTTGTTAATGGCCCTTATTTATCAAGCATCTCAGAGTTAAAATACAGATCTAAATCATCAGTCTGTGTGGCCCTGTCAACAGCATTGTGAAAAGGAAACATCAATGTTTGTCCTTTCAGAGCTCGAAGACGGAGAGGAATGTGTCTTCCGCATTTAACCCATCCGTGAAGTGAAACACACACACACACACACACACACTAGGGGGCAATGGGCACACTTGCCCGGAGCGGTGGGCAGCCCTACCCATGGCACCTGGGGAGCAGTTGGGGGTTAGGTGCCTTGCTCAAGGGCACTTCAGTGGTTACTGTTGGTTCAGGGAATTGAACCAGCAATCCTATGTGGTTCCCCAACCTCTAGCTCACGACTGCCCCATTTTGGTCCACCTTTGGTCAAAGTGGACCATTTTAAAACATATTCACATTTTAAAACCTATTCAGATTGAAAAGGTACATGCAGGATGTCAGCCAAAATAGTACCCAATGAAACTTACACTGACCAGTGTACCCTAAACTCTTTACTCAGAGAAAGATTGGCCTCACCTAAATCTCATCTCTTGTTCTGCATTGTAACAGACATAGTAACAGATGAAAAATAAGAGCTAATTAACAAGACAATTTGACAATTTATTGTTAATTCACAATCATATGTGTATGTAACACAGTGTTTACCTAAATCTATTTGACCATAGTGGTTTTCTGAATTGTCTGTCTCCTGAAAATACTGTATATCGTCGCTGTCCAAAGAAAAACATGTATCTCCATTTTTGTAGATTTTCACTTTCATGCATCATTTGAACACAGCAGATGCTGTTTACACTGTGTGAAAGTTTCATGATGAATGGACCAACAGAAATGGGCCAAAACTTCTTGGCAAGATGTCTGGTTCCATTGACTTCCATTCAAATTAAATGAGGTTATTGCCCTCTCCTGTTAAGTTGGCATTTTGGAGATACTTGTTTTTCTTTGGACAGCGACGATATATTGGTTCATATTAGGCATCCCCTAATCAACAGGGACATCAAATACATTGTACCCAGTAGTATCTGCAGTCTTTTTCCATATACTTTGTAGGTTATAAGAACAAAAAGTCTAATAACATGTCTTATAGCCATTCAGGTGCAATAATCCTCAACACCAGCTGATCCATTCCACTTCTGTGCTCTGAATGACCTCCCTCTGTTCATTGCAGAATTGGACTGATTGAGAAATGATGCGGTGGCCAGCCTAATGGTCCCTGAGCCGCTGCCCCTGCGAAGCTGAGTCACAGAAGTGGTCACAGTTCTATGAGCAGGTAAGTCACTGCCATCGGATTGGTTCCTAATGACATGCTGCATTCAAGCCTGTTTCATATGGTCATACAGTGGCCCCTTTTCCATGACTCTGTTCCCATGCCAGTCACATTCTTCTTATTGTCTAATTTCACATGGTTGAAGTAATAAGCCTTGCTGGCATGACAAGTCAATCTGCATAATTCTGCGTGAGGTTGCTGAGGTCTTTGCATACAATCACACTGATTTGTTTGCCATGGGTTTGTTAAACCATATTTATATGCAGATGAAGACATTTAGCTGGCATTAAATCATAACCACTCATTCACTAGAGGGCTCAAGTTGCATAGCCGCTATTCTGCTACTATAAAACACACAGTTTCTCATCCCTTTAAAGTTGAACCATTTTAAGGTGGGTTTTTTTGCAGGAAATGGGAGGAGAGATTGACAGTGTAGCAGATCCCTAAAGGCTTAAACGTAGCAATGTTCAAAGACTCATACTCAACAGCCAGAAGCAGAAGTTCACACAGATAGACGAGATGTAATGTGTGCGTGTCTTCCCTATTTTTAGAACTATCATTTGAAATGCTGGTTTAGGCCAAAATCTTTGTATTTTCCTAACTAAACGGTGTCTCACCACCAACGTTCCTTTTGCCACGGCTTTGTAAATCTTATTTTTCAGATTCTAAGGTTCTAGGCCTCCACATTAGGCACATTTCTTCAATATTATGGGCATTTAGTTTTTATAAAGTTTAATGTGTACTTATTTATTTTTAAACAAATTATAGTCTGTAATGGGACCTTTGCCCTTGTACTGTCCATGGGAAAGTGGATCATGCAGTGTAAACTAAATATATTTTAGTTTCTTCAAAAAACAATCCAGATATGAAGGACAACTCGTTAAAGACAGCTGGGTTTAGAAATGGCATTTTAATATTTTCTAAGCCTACTGCAGAGAACATTATTCTTCAAGAACATTTTGCCCTGGCATAGGCCACAAGATTGGTGGTTGATTGG
This sequence comes from Semaprochilodus insignis, assembly GCA_034552555.1. Classification (NCBI taxonomy): domain Eukaryota; kingdom Metazoa; phylum Chordata; class Actinopteri; order Characiformes; family Prochilodontidae; genus Semaprochilodus; species Semaprochilodus insignis. Next base: position 58,804,282 of record CM067474.1, read on the forward strand.
CTGCAAAGCAGCTTGGGCAGTCACCCTCAGGTGCCTCTTGCTGTTTCTCTGTTTAAGAATAATGAGCTAAAGGTTTTGGCTTACGCCCAGAATCCAGTATTAAATCCAGGTTGTACTTTGGAGCCTAAGTGCAGTATATCTTTTTCTACAGTTGCACCAAATGAAAAGTGAAGTTAATCCTGTCTGAAATTTGGACACATTGCAATTAGCTTTAGGCTCACAAAAATGTATACTCTGAGACATATTTGTATGAAATCAATAAGGAATATTTGTTTTGACGTTACATTGTACATTGCTCCTTAATCAGTTTGTTGAAGGGAAGGGAATTTTAGCCAGATGAACCGCATGAATCGTACAAGCTTGTTATCAGGCCCCCCAAAAACAGAAAGCCATGTCTTCAAATCTGCCACCACATGCCTATTTAATAAGCTAAAATAATAATTGTATTAATTACAGTATGTGGAGCCAGAGCTTTTGGTGTATGGCTTTGTTTTGTATAAACTTGCACTGATCTTCCTTGCATGCTAGTGTTTTTCCAGTGTGTGCATAATATCAATTTGTTCTGTCAGAGTAACAATAAAACATCAAACGTGTGAATTATATTACTGTTTATGTGTTTTTTGTTTTTTTTGGCTTTGTTTTGATAGTAGTAAATTAGAAGCCTGTGTGTGTGTGTGTGTGTGTGTGTGTGTGTGTGTGTGTGTATGTATGTGTGTATATATATATATATATATATATATATATATATATATATATATATATATATATATATATATATAAAAGCAATCAGCAGTCATTATTCCACATTATTAGTGGAAAACAGTAGATAAAATTAAGGTTAAAATTGTAATAAACTTAATCAGTCACCACCCTGGGCATGATTATTTGCATGATTATTTGCTCATTTGCATAGAATCAACTTTTATATTACTGACAGTTGCATGACTGTTGAACATTGCATTAGCACGCATGTTACAGAATTAGTTTGGCACCACTTTTAAAAGGAAGCAAGGTTCCAATAACTGATTGTTTTCTACTGAAAGCAATAAAAATGAAGAAGCAACATATTTTTTAAACTGCTGAGTGAATTTTAACATAAGCACTTCACCGAAGTTGAGCTTCTAAAAGTAACAGAGTTCCCGCAGGTCATGGAATTGCTGGAAAATCATGGAGTTTATTCCAGACATGGAAAAAAGTCCGGGGACACCACCGGTTGTTTTGCCCAAGTCTTGGCATATCAGGAAATTTAGCTCGTAGCTTCTTTAGTTGCCATTTATAAAAATAGAGTACTGTCATGTATTTCCCATATTGTGTGAGCAGATATGGCTGCTTAAATTTTTTTGGCCCCAATTTATCCTCTTCCTGCTCATCAATTACTGTCAAACACTGTCAAGATGCAGTGTCCTGTACCTGCTAATGAATGCAAACATGGCAGGAAAATGAAAATGTAAATTCTATAATTGTTTAAGCCGTTCAACTATAGTACAACAAAAAACTAGTAAATGACGCTCACGAATTCAGGCCAGAAAGGTTAGGCTATAGGTCAAAATATTAACCTGTTATTAATGTCCAAAGTAATACACAGAATACATGATTACATTCATACATATATCTGTGATCTGTAAATACAGTTATTTGTGTGAGTGCATGTAAACCAAAAGACCTAAATATGCAATTTTTTAATAACATAGTTTTAACATAGTTTTACAAGACAGCATTAATCTGGAGAGCTGACGTTACTCAGTGTGAAACTGGGCTGTTTCAGGCTAGATTTGTTACAGGATTGGATTGGTTTGTTTATTTTTCCTCTGCTTATCTCCTAATATCAGCCTGACACTTATACCTAGTATCAAATTAGCACAATCAATATTCTTTAATGAAATCTTTGATTAAAACTCTCGTTTGATTGGTGTTTGTGTCTTATTGAGTGATGATTCATCAGCATTTATCCCATTTAAGCAGCATGTGTTGCAGGGTTTGTCTTTGGTGGTGCTCAGAAGTGTTTGAGTACCGTTCGTTACTCATTTGTGGTTGTTATCACGTAGCTTACATTACATTACTTTACATACACTTTACATACATTTGGCCTTCTAACAGCCTCAAAAAGCTATTTGTTGTAGGTTTTAACCTGTAGCCTGGTGTCTTAAAGCTGGCTCTAGTTCCTGTGTGGTATTAGTCTTGTTATGGTTTGTTCTTTGTGAAAGGGACCACCGGGTGGGATTGAATATTAAAATGGTATAATCTGATAGGCATCTTGTGTTTAATTTATTCATATTGTTGTTTCATAGCAGCGCCACCATACTTTAAGACTGAGCTCCCTTAAGAAATGTGTTGTATTAAATATTTATAGCACGCTACATTCATAAGCTGCTTTGCAAACATTAATATTGAACATAAAGGTTGGCTTTTGTTTACTGAAATTTTGCGAAGAAAGACCAATTTAACCGTCCCTCTGATCAATGGACTGTCCAACTTCCCACACTCATAAACATCACATATATCTCCCTGACAATAAATCTGTGTGTGTGGGTTAGTCACTGGAGGAATAAGGCTATTGTATTGCTGATGAATTCTGAAAGCGGGGGCATTGAGGAATAATGATGACAAAAAAGCTTATTTTTCCAGACAGGCCTACGCTTTGCAGATGTATGCCGCTTGATCTGGATTAAAGCACTGGTACTGGGTGCAGAGGGGATGGGCCCAAGAATAGTTCTGCCTTGATTGTATCAATAAGCTTCCATCAAAGCGTTTAAAGGACAGCATTCTTCACACAGCTCGAGGATAAACTCCTTGCTGTACTGTGTGAGGCAGACGGATATGGCTGGACTCTGGTGCACTGACAGCTGCTCTGCTCCCTTCCTTGGTTTTTAAGAGTATTGTGAGGATTTATTTTGGCAGGTCTCCTGTTTCCCTGTTGTCCGCTTTTTAGAAAATTCTGCTTTTGATAATGAATGTACTAGAATAACTAAAAAACATCATGAATTGCTCTCACCAGCACTGAGGTTATTCCATATTTTGCCTTAGGGATGTAGATGATGAACCAATTAAACGTTAACCGGCAAATAAACAGCAGTTTCACCAATGCTTTATGCTATAAAACGTTGATTCTCCAGTGAGCAACGCTTCTTTTTTGAACAGGATTGTCTACAATTTAAATTGAGGCTTGCAAATGAATTGTACTCATGAGGGCGCAATAGCCAGTTGGTTCCTCTACGTAATAAGGCTTGGGGCTTTTTTTTCTGGGGGACAATGGCACAAATTCAGCGATGCCCCATAATGAAGAGAAACAGCCGTGAGCAATAAGAGAGACAGCTGTTTAGTCCATGTTTTAGGAGATAAAGTGTGTTGCATGGCAGTGTGAAGAAATCACAAGTGGGGTGCAAAATTACATAGAACTCTATAGTGGGCAGTGCTAACATACTAAAACATACTAAAAATATATACTAAAAACAATCATGAATATAATCTCACAGGATTAATAAAGAATTCAGTTGATGTATGCCCTCACTGAACACTGCAGAGTTAATTAGATTACAGAGCAGGAATTATCCACTGTGTTATTAATATTTTGGTAGGTTGCATCCTTGTTTTTATGTTTGCTGGTTAATTATTAATTGCTGATTAGTGTTGCTTGTAATTGGTTAAAAGAAATATTGACTGTGACAGTGTTTGAGTTAGGACTGTGTTTCCCAACCTGCTTGCATTCAGTAAGCGTTTGTTAGTTACATAATATTTTAATGTTGTTTTCTACCGGTTCTATAAGGCGTATTGTGCTAGGATGCTAACAAATGCACTTGTGATGTGATTCACAGACGATCGCACAGCTCTTATAGTGGTTACAACAGTCCACGGTAATCAACACGTTTTATATGAGTTTAAAGAGAACCAGTTATGCATTTCCAGTTTTTCACTTTTCTGTAATGTGTTATGTAGATTTTTTGCGCATGTAAACAGTGTGCAAAGTTATAAAGCTAAATTTACATTCCAGAGAGAGAGAAACTCTCCGCCACAGAAACCCTCATCAAGTTTATCATTCCCTCACATGACACACAGAGAGCAAAAACAGTAAAAACTGACCACTCTGAAAAGTTCTACTCCAGTACAGCTTAACATTGTGGATCTACCAACTTGTTCTACCTGACTTTCAGGATCGGACTCTGGCTCGAACTGATGCAGCAGAACCAACATCATTGAAAGAATAGCTACAGCGGTGTGGGGGAGGAACCTGTAGCGGGATGCTGCTCTGGTTGAACAGTCAGAACAGAGTGGGTAAGCTGATCATTTCAGACAGAGGGTAAATACAAATGATGCATGTAAATCTTTTCTAGTAGGCCTTAAAAGTAGAATGATCAACATTGAAAAGGAGCATATTAGCTAGCCGATAAATCAAGCTAAAAATAAAGATAGAGCAACCAGAAAACAGTCATTTTTGGGCTTGCATTTGGATGAACTAATGAACTCCACAGCAGTTGGCCCTATGTTTTATCTCATAGTGCAGCACAATTTCATGTTAAAATCACTGAAGGTTTCTCTTAGGAACGATGCCACCAGACCCCACTACAGGGTGTTGCTTTCTGAACTTGTCACATTTTTCACTGCTCATGGGTTTTCATGTCTGGAGTTAGCTAATTAGTCGGATCAGGTGTGTTGGGAGCGGGAAAACGCTGAAATTGGCAGGACAGAGTGCCTCCAGGACCAGGGCTGGGAAACACTGAATTCGACACTGCCAAATTATGTAAAACAAGAATAAAATAGTCACAGAATTGCCTAAAAGCTTGTCTTAGGTTTTCTGGCATTCTCTAAACACACATGCTCACAAAGCAAAACTAATCTAGCACTTATCTTAAGGGTCAAAGGAGTACTGGGCTGATAACACAGCTTGAGATGTTTTAGTTGACATAGCAGATATAAAGATATAGTAAGAAGCATGTTCTATAAGGAGTATTTGTATAATGAGTTATCGTATTCAAAATGTTGTTTAGGGTGCTGTTTAATAAATTATGTACCGCTACATGCACAGTTCTCTTTTCATCCTGAAGCATGCACTTCACACAGGAAGCAGAAATCTGTTTATGTGTGCTGAGATGGATGTAGAGCATGTCTGTGAACGCCGCAGTCTACTGTTTTTTTGCCGTTGAGATGCACAGCTAACCCATGCTTGTCGATGTCTCGACATTAGGATATAAATAATGCACTACGCTGAGCAATATTTATGCCACAGTCTTTTCCGTTGGTGCTTTTCTTGTTTGGACAAGAAGTCTGAACTGGGGCAGAGCTCAGGAAGCGTGGGATCGGAAGTCACCATCAGGCCATGAAGTGGACTTGGGATATGGGATTGAGATGTTGCTGTTTGTCTACATGTTGGCTCTCCACACTTTGTAGGAAGAAATGAATGAGAAATTTCCTACACGTTCCAACCCTGCAAAAGGCATTTGGCAGCTTTCTGTACGCTCAACGCTCCAAAGCATGTTCTTGTTTTATTGCTTTGGGATTAAGAATACGCGTCCTGTTATTATGCCAGTAGTACCTCCTCCCATTGACTTAAAGGGAGCGAAGGACATTTGATTGAAGAGATTTGTGCCTGGACTGTAAATACAAGTTTGCTTGTACGCAGGGACACAGACTGAGCCTGGTTGCTATAGAGTATCTGCATAATCACTGAAATGTGACTTTCACATATTTGGTAACAAATAGCAATTGCTCTACTTCCACTGATTACTAATAATGTAATCCCTTTATCAGTGATCCTTGCAGTGCATTCCAAATAAATCTAGAGAAGTCACATCCTGCAAATTCTCTGTGCAAAAGTTAGAGACCACCCTTTTCTTTATTCAATTTCTAATCAAACCAGCCTTTAAGAATAGGTTATGAATTTTTCTGTTCCAGATAAATAAGCAGGTTTTAGTATTTTCAGACTCTAACACTAAATGTAATATCAAATCAGTCAGAATTTAATTTGTCCGCTCTTTAGTTTAGTGCCACCTGGGAAAGCTGTTCCCAAAACTCTCACTGACATTGTGTTCCCCTTTTTAAACTAGACACTAATATTTACACAAGCAACTACCCAAACACACCTCAACTGCCTTATGCCAGGCTCACACTACAGGATAATTTGACCGATGTTGAGGCAGATTTGTTCCTCCTGACGATCTTGAAACACCTCCTGATGTCAGGGTGATCTTAAATGACGGTCTTCCCAGATTGCATGATGTGTAATGCCACCCTTTGCTTGTTCAGTCTGCTCCCAGTCTGGTTGGGGCCCCTGGTTGTGAATCGTGGTATACTGTAATGGATGTCATGATGCCATGCCTAGTAGACCATCAACCAATAAGAGTTGAGCTGAAGAGAATGTTTCACTATGTTCAGAAAAGCTGTAAACATGGAAGCTAAATCAAAAAGTTTCCAAAAAAATACTTATCAGCCTCCACTGCAGGTTAAGAAAGCTGTTTTATCCTCCTGTAAAGTTCCATTTTGGAGGTTGTTTAAGGTGGACTGTATAATTTCATGAGTGTTGTTTTATAGCTTGAAGTCTTCACTTTTATTCTAAAGTAAAGCATTAAGATAAAAATAAGGAACCCTTCTATGAGTAGCAATGTCTAAACTTTTGACTGGTACTGTACATTTGACTTGTGTACTGTACATTTGACTTTTGCTGCACATGGTGTTTAAGCATGTAGGAGCTTTTTCCTTTTTACACTTGTGGAAAGTTAAGACCTGTTCTGTTCAGGGAGTTCAGGGAGTTACGCAGGTATAAAAAATGCACTAGCAAACAGCAGACTTGCTCCAACACCAGCCAGCAGCATGATTGATCGGTTTAAAGAGCACTTAGATGTGGTTAAGTCATTTGGAGTTGTGTTGAGTCTTGTGGAAATAGGTGATTATCTGTAGAATTAATCAGGTTTTTAAATATTGAATCTGCTGGAGTGCTGAGTGGTGCTTGGAAGGGAAAAAAAGTTTCCTATAAAGCAGACTATGGCCTGCAGCTACTTCCCTTGTAGAAGTCCATTCAATGGGCTCTGACTAAATTAAGTGGTTTAAAATACTTAGGGGTGTACAGACTTTAGTAATACTGAAGAACATTAAAAGGTCGGAATCACTAAGTTGTACAACCTGAGATTCCTTCAGTGACATTCATCAGTGTGACTGGTTTTAAAGCAGTTTCCTGACTGTCTGTAGTCAAATTCAAAAGAGATGTTCTATGTCATGGTCATTCCTTTCGCCTACTCATTAGAGGTCTGAACCCATATCCAAAAAGTTCTTTACAAATCAAAGTTCAAATGTAAAAAAAAAGCTTTGAAAACTGAACTCACCTTTGTAGAGCTGCCTTAATCCATACTCAAGTACTTTTTACTCCATTGAAATCATGGAATCAGTTAAAGTACCATACCAGAGGTACCATACCAGAAGTAAATGATAACGTATTTGGTCAAAAAGTGCTTAAGTACTTCTAGAACTCTAGTTAAGATTCTTTTTACATCCAGTATCTATGAACACAGCAACTGAAGCTTGTTCTTCTTTTACTAGCTGTCTTTAGGTGCTCTGGCAGGTGTTTTATGATAACAAGAGATACTTTCAAGCAAAAGATGCAAGCAAAACTCAGATCACATCTGCTGAAATAATCAAAATACACTTGAATATTAAGCCATTACTTCTGATTGTATTGTAGTAATGTTTAAGCTAGCAAAGAAAATCAAAACATTAAAACATTTTTTTACTGTCTCAGAATGTAGTTGAGGTGTAGTTATAGCAAACACACTTTACGGAACACTAGTAATTAAAAGAACAAAAAGTACAAAAGTAAATAAAATTAAGCACCTAAAGCAAACAATGTAACAAACAAACAAACCAATAAATAAATAAATTAGACATTCACTGAAATTATTCAGTCGAAAATGGTACTTTGGGGAAAAAAGTGAAAAGGTCGAATAATTTACACCGAACAATGACGGTTTTAATTAATTTTTCTGTTTCCCAGATGTAGACGGGAACGAGAGTGATAGTTAGTTTCAAGCATTCAAACCAAACAGAGCTCCAGAAAGAGTATGCATAACAGAGCTGCTAGCTTTACCATGCATTACAAAAACAGACAGCAACTTCTCAGTGCGCACACCCACTTATCTCTCCCTTGCTTGCGCACATTTTTTCTGTCTCGCCTTTTCTCTCTCAGTGTGTGTGCCCACATACTCTTTAGAAAAACACAAACCCCAGTTTTATAATAATAGGATAAAATCACAGCCAGCGTGGAGTGAGGCGTTCTTTGTCAAAGCAAGTAAAACAAAAATCTAAATGGGCCACTCCGTTTACCAATATGTGGGCCACAAACGCACTACATTAGGGCCAGGCCTCGGCCAAAAGTAGGCAACTCTGCTGTATCTGTGCCAGAAGTGCCAAATGCATGTTGTAAATATGTGGAGCAGGTTGGCAATACCGACAGTGGGCCAGCAGTGCCATATCTTTGCCAGATGTGGCCCACATCCGCTTACCATCTGTGATTTAGCCATTTCATTTATGAATAAGTGAGTAAGTATCAAAATGAACGAAACACTGAAAAACCGTGTTCGGTTTTCAGCCTTTGTCCAAATGCTTCATTTTGTATGGTTTCGGCTTCGGCCAAAAGTTTTCGTTTCAGTGCATCCCTAAAATAAATCAATAAAATGGGTGGTATGTAATCCTGCTACAGCATGTGATTCTGTGTTTTTGTACTGATATGGTTGAGCATTTATGGTCCAGGGGTCAAATGAGTTTCTGAGCAGACAACTTTTGTTTGTTTTTCCAGTAAAATTCAGAAACTTTTTGCCACTTCGCGGCACTTTCATTGTGTTTATTCATTTAGCTGGAAGAAATCCTCTCATATGAAGCCATTTGGCTGAGCTATTGGTACCATTCACATATGGAAGGGGCTTGATGTGACTTGCGCTGTCTTATCAGCAGTTTCCACAGCATGAAATTCTATTGCTGTTTGCCAACAATATGGCAGCTATGAAGATCAGTGATTAAACATTTCACAAAATTATGTAGTGTGCCGAAGACTGAGGTCACCAGAAAGTCTAATGAATGTTTAATCCATTCATTTGCTATCAAGTTTCTTTTGAAGAGCATCACAGAATATCTGCTGTTTTTGTCTGGCAGGTGTTGTGTGCCCACCAAATGGTCGGAATGAAATGGTGCATTTCTCTGACCTTCAAGCCGTCCCCTTATCCTATGACAGGCTGTTGAGCACCACTGCTTTCAGAGCTGCTGTGATTTGAGGAAGGGAGACAGAATGGCCATGTCGTCGTAGTTAAGGCTTAAGAGCCTCACCAAAAGTCAAATGTAGGGCAGAGACATTAACACTTGTCGAGTACTAAGTGAATATCTGTTAGTCACCATGCCACATCTTTTCATACTGCAGAAGGGGACACTGGAGCTGTTCTCTCCTCTCAGTGTGGATTACTGAAACGCTGACACATATTTCTCTGTTTTCACAAGTCGTTAAAGATAATGCCTTTTAAATCCTGCGCCAATTAGTTATCCCTTAGAACTGTTGATTCTTGTCTGAAGACGCTTATAGGCCTCTGGTTGTCTGAGTACAGCACATGTTAAAGGCAAACAAAGCCAGTGAAGCTCCGTTTCATTCATCTGGAGTCCTTTATGCATATTCTGTTGGAGAAACCTTGTTCTGAAAGAAATGCCTAGTGATTAAGATTTCAGCAGATAAATCTGTAAATCCTTCTTTTATTCACAGAGCAAATAAGAATGACGTTCCCCAAATAGCCATTACTTTGCTTGGACCGTTTAAAGCAGGCCATGGCGTAACAGGAATGAAAATGGATTTTGCCATTTCCATTTCAAGGAATGTAAATCTGTCCTGAGATAAACCCGTAGACGTCAGTGTGAAATGTTAATTATCTTCTGCGATTTTATTCAGTGGAGGTCACTAAACATCACATGAAGTAATGCATGTTGAAGTTTTTGATTGTTATAAAAATTCCCCATTCATGATGTGCAGCCTGTTTCTTGACCCGGCTATTTATGAAATGATCACCTCTGACAGTTGTATTCGTAACTTGAAGAAGATAAACTACAATTTTAGTGTTTTTAAGCATCTCATTTGTTGAAATGTCTTCGTTCTGCAGAGCTATAGTTACATATTTCACTGAGTCTTGTAGCTCTGATAAACAAAAGTTCTCAAAGTGAACTTTTAGTGCCTATCCTTGCAGCCCTCAGATTCAGGGACAGAATAAGTCACAACAAAACTGCACTTAGGGATGTATTATGATATCAGAATCATATTCTTATTGGTAGATATTTGCTTAACACTATAAAGGTCAAGAAGTCTTTTTCAAATGTATCTTTGCACAGATTTTGTACTTTATCATATATATCCATACAGATACTGCTAATCAATTCTGGTATGCGTCAAATCTCTCATTGATACTATGGTGCAATGATAATACAAAATGATAACAACTACCAATAAAAAAATTAGTTACTCTTGGTTGTCTGGACAGCTCAAATTAAGCTCAAACTTAGGCTGCCTAGGTGTTAGCAGTTTATGCTAGCTTTGCTAGACTCAATATTACTTCTTACCCCCTGATAAGCTGAGTTAGGCTGGAAGCATTTTTAATAAGCATAAGATTTGAATTAAAAATCAAAATATCCTACCCAGAGCTGTATGGAGCTACCTGTAAACGTGTGCTACAGTAGGACATTTCGACAAGTAACACAGTTTGTCCGAACACTGTGAAGCAGCGCTGAGGATACAGGTGAGCATGACTGGAGAGCACGGAATTTAAGAATGTCTGCTATGTAGAATGAATGAATGTTACTTAAATGCCATTAGCTGCACCGTTTGTCCAGGAGCATATTCCGAAACTGACCAGTCACTAATCTGTACCAATTTAGTACCGGTTCTTGATATTCATGCCTACTCATGAATATCATGAGTATATTGGGGGGGGGATGCAAAGAAATGGTTAACTCAATAACCTGGCAAAGATAAGATAGTGACACTTGGGTAGTGACTAGGAGATGACCTGAAGATGTTTGCTTTTACAGTTTATTGACTTGCGTTCATGTGTGAATAACACTGTTGATATTAACTATATACTCAACTACACAGTCGAGTCACATTATTGTGACCACTACCTAATTTTGACGGTGGCAGTCCACAGCTCATGAAGGAAGTCATGTTTTCATGGCATTCTCTGAGCCCACTCATCCATGTGGAAGGCGCTCTCAACTGACTTGAATCCATCCTTGCAGATCACGTACACCCACACACGCTGACTGTCCTCACCGGGGCGGATGGCAAGGCAGTGCAGCATGTCACATGGCTAGAAATGTCATTGGTTGGAAGCAGTCCCTAGATGCAGTCCCATTTTATAAATGTTTAGGTATAGACACTTGCCTTAGCAGACAGGTACATAAAAATATATCATATTTAGGCTCTGGCCCATGTACCCCTGATGACAACCCCTAGAATTCATAAGGGGCTCCATAATGGGCCCAGCATTCTGATTTCATCAAATGTCACATGGTACAACCAACAACAAGGGATGTTTATTGAGAAATGCTCCTAAGAAAGAGTGGGCAAGAAGGGTCAAAGCTTTTATACATTTCCAGTGCTCATAAGCACCTTTAAAAAAATAATGTTTTTAAATTAATGTGTGATAGCATCATGCAACAATTTCTGGGTCATAAAATTTGTGATAAATTGGGTCATAAAATGAAATGATACTGTGGCATCCCACTACTGGCCACTTTGCCATGGGAGGTGTGGGCATGGAGAGCAGCCACATGAGAGAGCAGCCACATGAGGAGGCTCTCGGTAGGAGAGGCGCTATTATTCAAAGTAAGTTCTTGCTGTTAGTCTAAAGCGAGTATATGTGCTGTTTGGGTTGTTGTGTGTAGTTGTGTAGTGCTGTTTGTGATGTTGTGAGAAATGGGGTTGTGTTTAACATGAAGTGGACATGCATAGCTGTTGGTGACCTTCCCTGCTGTTCCCCTGTATAGATAGAGCTGAGCCAAGTTCTCCCTTGCTGCCTGTAAGTACTGTAAAGTACTGTAACAGTTATGAAGCAAATATCAACACTTTGAATACGTTATTACAGATACAGAAGTGCACATCATCAGTTTAAATAATTTCTTAATGTACAATTTCTAAAATGATCATGTTGACATTTCTTATTACAATTACAGCTGAACACTAAAGCAAAGCGGTAGAAACGCTGCAACTGTCAACATCTAATGACACCACGCAGGCACAGTACAGCATTACTGTCTGCAGAGTATTCTTAACCAAATGGATGGCCAGGAAATAGTTTCAGAGTTCAACTTGGGTCCAGCTCCCCACCCCCTACATGCCTTTCAAACAGCCTGGTTATGAGCCTTGCGAACAGGTGCTGTAAGTGTGTGGGATCTGCTGGACGAAGTGCAAAGGAGTTAAAAATTTCGAGCTGGTGGGGGGCATGTTACTAATACCTTACACTTGGGCACTTGTCAGGTTTATTTCTTTGCCTCTTGCTTGTGGCTTGACACCCTGCTTAATGCCGTCTGAGCCCTGTGACTCCTATGAACCGTGATACAGTTTCAGAACAGCTCACTCGGATCGCAGCTCAGAGAGAGCCTGAAGTTAATCTCAGTAAACAAACTTATTTGGCCTTTGACAAGTTTATTTGTAATCCCCTTGGCAAGCGTCTGTCGGCTGAAAACACAATCAAGAGTGGCCTAATTGAAAGAGACCACAGGATCTAGTGCAGATGTAGCATGCTGATTACTGATTTAAAGTGCGTAAAGGAGACAGGGGACAACAGGGGACAAGCTTTTTCCTTTAAGCAACAACATTTAAAAGAGCTTAGGCATAAATGAGACAGCGACCTAAATAAGGCTGTAACACATTCAATTAAATACAAAAAAGTCCGAAAAATTAACATTTGAAACGTCTTTTTAATGTCCTTTATAACATCTCTGGGGAGAGGAATGTGTGGGGATGGCTTGTGTTATGTACACACCAACTCACCGAAGGTTACCAACAGCTATGCATGTCCACTTCATGTTAAACACAACCCCGTTTCTCACAACATCACAAACAGCACTACACAACTACACACAACAACCCAAACAGCACATATACTCGCTTTAGACTAACAGCAAGAACTTACTTTGAATAATAGCGCCTCTCCTACCGAGAGCCTCCTCATGTGGCTGCTCTCTCATGTGGCTGCTCTCCATGCCCACACCTCCCATGGCAAAGTGGCCAGTAGTGGGATGCCACAGTATCATTTCATTTTATGACCCAATTTATCACAAATTTTATGACTCAGAAATTGTTGCATGATGCTATCACACATTAATTTAAAAACATTATTTTTTTAAAGGTGCTTATGAGCACTGAAAATGTGTAAAAGCTTTGACCCTTCTTGCCCACTCTTTCTTAGGAGCATGTCTGAATAAACATCCCTTGTTGTTGGTTGTACCATGTGACATTTGATGAAATCAGAATGTATGGAAGGAAGAATTTAGTTTTGCAATTACCTTTTAAAGTTGTCCCTTTTTGCTATATGTTATGCTTTAAAGGTTTTAGACTATTCCAATGTGCCAAACTGTTTTATTTAGAAATGTATATGACTAAGTAATTTTTTAAATACTTGATTTAGTCTGGTTGGACAGTCAGACCACAGTGTCATGGTTCTTTCAGTGCAGAGAAGTGATAAAATGTAGGAAAAATCTAAATAAAAATGCACAAACCACTTTTTCCTCAAATTGAAATCATAACCACGTATCTCCTGTTCTTCGAAGCTGCATTTTTTTGTTTGTTTGTTTTGCACTTAATTAAGGGAACTATAAGTCTAAATATTAAACATAAAATTACATGCTTTTGTTATTAGTGATCATAAATGCAGCTCAAGGGTGAAATTGTCATTGGAAGATTTATTGGCTTGCCTAATTTACCACACTACCTGTATGGCACATATTGACTGAACACTTTTTCAAATGTTATAACACGTGGCAAAATTAAACCTAATAAAGATATTTTTTCAATGATGTTTCTTGTCCAAACTCGAAAAGCATATCATCGCTGTCCAAAGAAAAACATGTATCTCTGTTTTTGTAGCTTTTTTACTTTCATGCATCGTTTGAACCAACATTTAAACAGCAACTGCTTAATTTCAAGATGATTGGACCAACAGAAGTCTTGTTCCATTGACTTGGATTAAAATTAAATTAGGTTTTTGTCTGCTTCTGTAAAGTTGGCATGTCGGCGATTCATGGTTTTTAATTGGACAGATATACATCTCCTTTAAATTGAACCTGGAATCAAATTGATCTTTTTATCTTGTTGATTAATTTCATCAAAATGTAAAGACATATGTCCACCACACTCTGACATAGCAAGGAACGAAGCAAACATGTTTCGATTTCCAACTGATTTTACTAATGCAATCACAGTGACCTACACAATCACTGCTACAAATTGCAACAGTATTCACCGCTTTTGAATCCAAGGACATCCAATAGGCAGTGTTCGTTCCTATAGACAGAGGTGCATGAAAGGGTTATGTGGAGTGCTGGGTAAATAGGTGACTGTGGTATTTAATTAGTATATTTCAGGTAGTCATTTTTACTCATCTCCTTTGGTATTACACAGCTGTGCTAAGCACATTGGTGCATTACGAAAATGGCTCATTTAGAGAGCAAGTGCCAAGAGGCAAGCCTGACATGAACAAATATTCGGATCCATTAACAAGCCTTCTCAACTTGATGAAGAGAATAGAGCTCAGTAATCTGCCTCTGAAAAGTTTTGGTGGTGTGACTGTCCAACATGGCTTGTGTTCTTGTGAGTTCACCTGGGATGAGATCTGCCGCACAGTGCAGAAAGCAGTAAAGGTAAAAAAGAGAAGTAAGTAAAAAGTAGGAAGTATTTGAATACTGAATTCACTATTTGTGTAATTAAGGTTAATCATGGGAAACTGAGGAAAATACACAGCCCAATTACAAACATTGTGTGCTTATACTTTGCTACAAGTGACTTAATGTTATACCAAAGAAGTCGTAGCATAGCTTTATTGCTAATTAGACCCAAGTTAGGCCCAGAAACAGTCAATGTATATTTCCTTGACAAACTAACATGTCAGCAGATCATCCACTGAAGAGGAAAACATTTACTGATACTGATAGATACCTGATGCAGTATTGGTATAGCAATGGAGAGCACCAATGCCATAAGTCAATTATTGACTTGCACATCTTATACTGAGTGACGCTTACTTGCATGCCAGTAGATGAAGCAAGCAACATGTCAGTGGTGTGGGATTATTTCATTCTTGAGACGTGCCGAAGGCTACAACAGCTTTTACTAGCCCTGAAAACAAATCTGAAATGCTTCTTTTATCATAATAAAGTAAGCTAGTGGTGTGTAGTAACTTCAGACTCCTCCAGATGGTGCTGCGCTAGGATGATCAGGCTTTAAATACCTGCAGGATGTGCGACAGGATTCATAGATTGAGAAGAGGTGGTACAGTGCAGTGAATGTCTCGTTCCATGTGTGGTAAATGGCTCCAAAGCAGATGTTAATGATTGGGAAAAAGGAGTGGTTGCATTTGGGCGTGCCAAAAGCCATAGTGTGAAGGAAGTAGCTGAATCTGCAGGTGTATGGAGGCGTATGGTCATACGGGTCTACCAGCAGTGGCTAAAATCCCAGTGTACAGGAAATTCTCCTCAGAATTGTGTCGGGGAAGGCATCCACCAAATCTGACCCAACTACGCAATTCTTTGAGTGTCTGAACACTGACGTGGCCTACATCAAGAAACTTGTCCAGTCTGTGCCAAATCCAATCACAGCTGCTATTTGTGCTCATGGAGGTATTACATGCTATTACGTATGTTTAGCCAAGGGCGATTCATTATTAGTCTGGTGAGCTTATTTGCAAAGTGGAATGGCATAAATTAAGGTTTATGGATATCTATCAGTTAGATATATTGAGTTATTAGGGATCAGGTATAGTACTGGAAGGGGAAAAAGTGCTATCAATGCATCCTTAGATGGTAATTTCGATATATGCCTGTATTCTGTAATAAAGCAGCATACAACACACAGCACTGTTGTCGTGGACACTCTGAAACATTGTCACTACATTTTAGTCAAACAAGCTCCAGTTTCACCAGAGATGTTTTTAGACACGCAGAGTAGCTCTTGTTTGACAAGCTCCCACTATGCTGTCACATTGTGATCTGTGCTTTATTTGATGTTTGTGTAGCTGTTTTAGTGTGTTATTGTTCTGAGCACCTTCACGGCTCACAATAATGGTCGCAGTGGCATCCTGTCGTGCTTGATGTGCTATGTAGTAGGTCTACCACTCAGTCAGTAAGCAAAAAAAAAAGTAAGGAAAACCAATGCTTATTAAGATTGTTGAGGGGAAAAAAACATGATTCCAGAAAAAAAGTGCGTGTAGACAGCTCTTCTACAAAGAGCCATCAGGGAGCTTTTTACTGAAAGACAAAAATTCCCAACATACACATTTTGCTCAACCATGCTGATGGAATCATGAAATAAAGATATTATTGCACTTGGTTTGCATGTTTAGACAAGTTGTTAAAGCCCCAGGTAGCATAGAGTAAAATATTTAAATGTTTGTATGACACATGAGTACTATTTTAAACCTCCAGCAAAGCTTAAACGAGAAATATGAGATAGAAATATGATGGAACACTTAAAGCTTAAAAATGGCTGTTGGTGTGGCTAATAAGCAACTTGATTGACAGCTCGCTATCCAACACTCACACACAAGCGTGAAGGAACGGACAATCAAATGTTCAGACTCCAGTGGACGGACAGATGAACAAATAGACAGTCAAAACATGAATGAACGGGCAACAGGCAGCTACAGACAAGTGGTCTAGCTTGCTAGCTGTTGGTTATGCTGGTTAGCTTTAGCTCGCTAAGTTTCATGTGGACGGAGCAAGAGTCATCAGCCTTGTGATTGGTTAGGAAGTGCTTATGGAAGCATGTAGGAGTAACAGGAAAAGCTCTTTCATGGCTCAGATCTTACTTAAGTGACCGCTATCATTTTGTAAATATAAACAGTGAATCATCCACTCACACGAAAGTAAAGTTTGGTGTTCCACAGGGCTCTGTCTTAGGACCTATATTATTTACCTCATATATGCTACCACTCAGTACCATAATCAGAAAACATTATCACTTAATCTTAATACCCTTTTAGTCACACCAGGTACATCTGTAAAAAGTTTTGGCATCATGATCGATCCTGATCTGGCCTTCGATGAGCATATTACTAATATTACTAGTATAGCTTTTCTACATTTACGCAATATTGCAGGATGCAGAAAAGCTAGTTCACGCCTTTATTACTTCAAGGCTGGATTATTGTAATGCCCTGCTTTCTGGTTAACACCATATAGTGTATTCATATCTTCCGTCAGAGCTAACAATCTGTATGTTCTCTTTATCTGAGCTGAACTGCTGCCCATCCTGTGCGGTCTGTTGCTGTTGCTACATCTGCTTTGACTGGGTGCCACTGCTTGCCTTTAACCACCACGGAGCCCCTGGCTGTCCTGCACTGTAGGAAGCTTGGCCTGCGTCCTGCTGACCCATCCGATGACCCAGCTATTTAATTACGGACTAATCAGACTTTTATTCCTCTACCTTACAAAACACTGAACGCTCCTTTCCTTTGCTTGTCTTGTTATCTGGTGTTGACCAGAGAAGGATGGATTCCCCTTGTGAGTCTTGGTTCCTCTCAAGGTTACTTTCTTTTGAACTGAGGGAGTGTTTCCTTGCCTCTGACGCCCTTGGCTTGTTCACTGGGGGCTTGGACACCAGATTCTTTGTAACGCTGCTTTGTGACATCTGTTGTTAAAGGCGCATATAAATAAATGTTGACTTGACTTGGCTTACCCAAGATAAGGACCTTCCAGTTTACATATAGAGCAGAGAAATATGGTGAAATATATTGGTCATTTATTGGTTATTGGAATATTATTCACATGCTATACTTGGTACATGTTTACTGTTTGACTGCAAGAACAAGATTAGCCTAATTAGAAAGAAACTTAGCTTTAAGTTTGCTGGGTCTTTAAGCCTTTTTATCTCAAGTACATCTTTTTTCACAAAAGTACCAACAGTCCCTCATTTACATGGAGCTCCAATGTCATTGGGCTTCCACCCGACTTTTGCAGAAGGGGCATAAGATCACCAAATTCCAAATTGTGTAGCGCTGCATGCAACAGTCTTTGTGCACTCTCTAAGATAAGACCCTTAGTGTTCAGTGTGCTGTTAAGTGTTCTGTTTGGCTTTCCATTGTATTATCACATGGGACAGACTTTCAGACTTTGGAGGACATATATAAAATAATCAGTACTACAGTTTATATTATATTATATTATATTATTATATATGTGTGTATGTGTGCTTATAGATATACATGCACAGCAATATATGTGTATATGTATTATATATGTATTATAAATTACATATGTATAATTTTGATTAATTTTTCCTCTATTTCTATGTAAATAACAGCCTCCTTCTTCCTTAGCATGGTCACTACTTGCCAGCAGTCATTTATTGTCAGGAGTATAAATAGGATGGTAAGATCACTGAGGCAGGCAGGTGGTCCAATCTGCACACTCAGCTTCCTTCTCCCACAGCGACACAGAGGTTATAGAGAGTTGTTGTAGCTCTAGTGAAAGCTGGGGAGACAGGCTCATGGCAAAGAGGCCATGCAAGCTCACTCTTTACACTGAACATTTAATGGCAGTGTAGCCTTTTCTATTGAGTGATGGCTCTACTGTTGTAAGGAGCTGTGCTTTTCACTGTTCATTTAGACTCCAGGGGCTGAGTATACAAGATGCTTCGAAAATGCTTCTTCAACCTTAACCTGTGATTGTGAATCTTCAAACATGCATGGCCATTGTGCATAGATGGTTGCATAAGTATCAGCCTACACATTTCCATAGAGTGCTAATGCGTGCACTAGGCAGCAGGGTCACACTTACCACACATAAAAGAAGAAAATACACTTTTATTATTATTGGTCAAATCTGAACTGACAATAAACAAATAGCAGTTTAAGCAGTTTACATATAAACTTACTGAAATTATTACAGTATGTATTTTACAGAATATGTCTATGAAGTCATGTGACAGAGAACAGTTTGTTGTTCAAGACGATGAATTGCATTATGTTCCTAGTTATACTGTGCAGATTTTCTGTTGTCTATAATGTATGTATGTATGTATGTATGTATGTATGTATGTATTTGTTTATTTATCTATCTATCTATGTATTTATTTATTTATTTATTTATTCATTCATTTTAAAACATGTAGTGACCTAGCCTTGTTATGCTAGTGGGAAATTTCCTCTGTATTCCTGTTTCGCTGTATCCTGTGTAAATAGCAGAATGTCATGTTGTCATGTGTTGTCATATGAAATTTTCTGAGCTTCATATCCTCTCTATTGATTCTCAGGCAGAACAGTGATCATAACTCTCTTGTCTAGTGTTCCTCTTGGAAACTAAAACTGGTTCCACAGGGCTAACCTTCCCCCCCCCCACTGTTGATCATCTGCTGCTCAGTGCGTCTGTTCAGACCAATCATCTTGTCTTTTGATTGGTTAGTTTGAATGTTAGATTTTAACGTTTATTTCTTGTCTTATTTTCTCTTTTGTTTTTCTCTTTTGCCAAAAAATCTAAAGACCATTTTCACCCAAAATGTTGGTGCACCTCTAATCTATTTTAATTACAGTTTGTCTTGCAGAACCCAACTTGATCTCACCCAACTTAGTTTGACGTGATGGTGTGCTTGCCATCATTGTCAGATGAACCTGTAATTAACCCACATGCTGTATACTGTACGTAACATGAGCTAGCATGGCTGAAAAACTCGCCCAGAAAAGCCACGTAAATGTGTATCATGTGTGCGGAAAACAGGTTGCATGTGCTACAATGTATTTAGAGGGCGTGAACCCTTGTTTGTAGTAGATCTCGTTGCAGTCCATCACCGAAGGTGTAACAAGTTGTCCCCAGGAATGCATTCTCGTTACTAGATCTCATCTGATAAAAGGATACAAAATAACGGATGCAGTAATCTCCATCCAAGAATTCATTGTGACTGAGCTGGGGAGATAATAAATGCCAAGTAATGATAAAACCTCAAGCAGTATGTTCTCAAAACCACTCCATAGTCCTGTATGCTTTTTGCCTTTTGTGTAGCATTTTGTTCATTTCCATTTGTATCCTTACCGCGACGCTTCCCGGCTCAGCCAGTTAGTGTTTGCTTGAAGTACAGCACCCCAGATTTGCACAACGCATAGCTGAGAATTTGAAGGTCTTTTTTACATTCATGTTGGCTCTTGTGTGAACTCCTGCGAGCTACGCTTAGCCGTAAACCCGCTCACTGAATCTCAATACAAATACGTTTAGATGCATCTTTGCCGAAGTATGAAAGAGCCTTAGAGACAGGTATTGGATTTAGAAAGCTTTAGTCTTCTAAACCTTGTTATGACATGCCGATAATAAAGGAGTCAGCAACAAATGCATATCTATATATCTTGCCCATGCTGATTCAGGGTGGCCACACGTTTCTAGGCAGAGTGCTGGTTGCTAATTGCCCTGGAAGCAGCCTCTGTAATATCCAGCAGCAGACAGTAGGGCTGGAAAGCATTGCTGAGCACAGAGGGGTTGTTTATCTTGGGAGGCAGGCCCTCCCTCCATCAACCTGCCAATAGAGACAGCACAGTGAACCACGCTCCTCAGCAAGATAAGCTGCCCAGACCGGGCCTTTCTGCCAGGCCTGACATGCTACAGTGAGAGAGTGGAATCTATTTTCCTAAAACTCTCGTTTAGATGTATTATTTTTTTTTTCTCACTTTGACTTCCATGCAGATGCATCACTTCAAGAGAAGGGAAAAATGCTATTATAATGTCAGTAGACCTTTATTTCAGTTCTCCCTAGGAGCATTAGATTTAATTGGAGATGGCATGGTTTTGTAAAAATTTACTGTGGTTCCTTAAGATTTTGGCAGCTTTTTCCCCCTCCCTCGTCTTTTGAAAGGAAATTGGCTTAGTGTTAACCCAACCATGACAGCCTTCCTAAGATGCAGGCGTCCGAGAGCTATCTGGGTCAGCCAAACTGTCTTCATGAATAAAAAGGCAGGTATTATTTTATTATAGCGAGCCGTGAGCACGAATAATGTGCGGATCCTTGAAAGTGGAGGGATTGTTTGAGTTCCGTATCATTTCCCACCCTCTATATCAAATCTTACCAATCTCCACTTTCAATTTGCAAGAGGGATTCTGTGTTTTATTTCCAAAACAGCTGGCTGTGTTGCCCCTCAAATCAGATGAAAAGCTTTATGAAACACACTGGTGCTTTGATACTTTCTGGTTTTATTTTTGGCAAGTACCCCTTTAAATCGTCCTCTGTAATAACTATGATAATACAATGAATACGTATCATAATTGTCTAAACATTTGTATTCATCTGCCAACATTTTGTCTGAAGTCAACCGTATTCGTAGGTAGTTCTTTACATTTTACTGCTGTAATAGTCTCTACTCTTCTGTGCAGGCTTTACATTAGAGTTTGGAGCATTGCTGTATCTGATTGCATTCAGCCCCAAGGTGCTGATGTGTTGAACTCATCCTGGAGCTATAGGGTGTAACTTTATTTCTTAGTAGAACACAGTTCAACAGATCCACAGCCCAGTGCACTGACACTGATGATCAGAGGCCCATGTGCTATTGCTCCACAGTGTCCTGTTCTATTGGCAGTGCTTTTCTAGGTAGATTATACAAGCTATATGTGTGCAGTCAAACACCGGGAACAG
This sequence comes from Semaprochilodus insignis, assembly GCA_034552555.1. Lineage (NCBI taxonomy): Eukaryota > Metazoa > Chordata > Actinopteri > Characiformes > Prochilodontidae > Semaprochilodus > Semaprochilodus insignis. The sequence goes on from CM067474.1 coordinate 58,826,114, forward strand.
TAATGAGTGCACCTGAAGGTAGCTGGATTTACTGATTAGAAAGCGTGGAGGTAAAACTGAAATACAAGTTCTGATCACCTGAATCGCTTGAATTGTTTTTAAAGTGTTTTCTTTGAGCCATTACTGAAACTGCTCTATAAGATTTACATTTACATTTATGGCATTTGGCTGACGCTCTTATCCAGAGCAACTTACAAGGCATATCATATTACAGCTAAGCCTATGTAGTGTTAGGAGTCTTGCCCAAGGATTCTTATTTGTGTAGCGCAGCATTGTCACCCAGATTTCCCACATGGTGTGGAAGCACCCTGGCAGGTAGTGATGTTATCCGTTGCGCCACACCAACCAACATCATCATTCTCAGCATGAGTTCTACTGACAGGTAAACAATCTGTTTATAAGTCACTGATGGTAAGTGCAATGAATCCTGTACAACTTGTCCTCTGTAATTCCCAGTAGGCTTAGATAATGCTGATCATGATCTCTGCAGGGATTGAGGAATGATCTCTGTCCACGGTTGCGTAGATGTGATCGTATTCGGTATGGAACATGATTAGAACCTCTAGGAGATGCCAACCACAAACAGATTCACTCTTTTCAGTCCCAGAGTAATCACTGATGGTCAAAAGTATTACTTGGTCACAGCACAAGATGTGACTGCAATTGTTTTCCAGTAGGTGGCAAGTTGCAGCTAGTTTATTTACCTCAAAAATAGTTTACATTATTGACATTCTACCTGATATTTTCCAAATTTACTGTCATTTACAGTCATAATGGAGAAGTCTAACGTAACATACTTTGCTGTAGCAACTACAAAAGCCTTGTGAACTCATTTGTGTGTTCCTGTGGTGAGCATCTGAATGTGGTACACACTAATGTGCTTATCTGGTTCAGGGGTGCTTTTATACTGTGTGCAGTGTTTTGTGGGCTCAGTGATTTATGGGAATTGTAGTACATTCTGTAACACGTAGGAGACACTTATAACTGAAATCAATGTGAAAGACAAATGAAAACCACCTCACTGGGTTTAGCCCTGTGGCCTTGAACGCAAGTTTTCTGGACACATTTTTTATCTGAAGATATTTTGACTGTTGTTTTGTCAGGTCTGCCCTCAGGGCATGGGTCATATCAACCCTTCATGCTCCCTATAGTTTTGTCTCTGCTACTGTGCTATGCTGAGATAGCCAGCCGAAGAGTTAGCGTTTTCACAGCTCGCATTTCCCACATGAAGACCTACAAGACACACTTGCACTTAGCCAGCAGTTAATGAGAAATTCACTATCAAGTTCAATAGTAAAGGTCTGTTAAGTTCAGTTTTCAGACAAAGTGTGTCTCTCTGCTTGTCTTCTCCATCACAGCAGAAATAGCAAGTTTTCCTGCCCTTTGATTAGCTATGCAGCTGAAGGAATAGGTGGGAGGTATGCATCCAGGGCTTTATCAATTATGGACAAAGCCAGATGCAAGACCTAGAAATCAGTAGGAAGATTCAAGTCTTTTTCTTTCTTTTGTGCACCTCACTAATCTTTATATGTGGACATTGCAGATATTACCCCATTCTGTATGGACATACTGTGCTTAGAAGGTTTTAGGTTTAGATTATGGCTTTCATTGAATAATTTCGGTTTTTAAGTTCCTGTATTAATATTTGCATTTATGAACTCAAGAACAGTCCATATACTGTTTGCAGCAGATTGATGTCCTGCTGTTTATGATTTTCTAATTTAAACTCCTGAAATAGCAAACTTGAGACTTTTATTTATCTCCTTCAGGGATTTGCTTATTCATGACCCACATTTTCAGGAACGATAATCAGGTATGACACAATCCAGCCGCACAATGCAATCATCAGGACTGCATTCAGATTTAGTTTTTATTTATTGTATATCTTGCTGCTTGACTGTTCGTCTCACAGGAAATTAACTTATTCACAGTATTATGGCACAATAGCGAGTAGAAGTTGCTGAGCCAATTGAACCACCCTGGGAATAGCGAAGCCATTTCGCTCTGGCAGACCACTTAATGGCTGCGGATGACACAGAGGGTTGAAATCCATCAGTCAGTTGGGCCATACAGAGATCGGTAGTTTGCACCCTGTTAGGAGACTTGACGGAGTAGTATCGGAGGCGTACGCAAAGTTAGAGGACTCACAATAGCAAGAATTAATGTGGATATGAATATTATAAAAATTCTCAAGACGTGTTTAATGATTGGCTGAACAAAATATTTTTTAAAATGTTGTTCTTATTATTGTTATTATTACATTGATAATTATTGCTATTATTATTTTTAATTTCCTTTATGTGTTATTGCTGGAACCTATACTGCCTGACCGCTTCATTAAGCATCATTGTCTTTGTCCACTTCATCGCCTCCATTGACCATGCCACTTACCCTATAGGAACACTGTGCACTTCTACAATTACAGTCTGTAGTCCATACGGTTTCTCTGCATACTTTATTAATCCCCTTTCGCTCTGTTCTGCAATAGTCAGGACCCCCACAGGACCACCACAAAGCAGGTATTATGTGGATGGTGGATCATTCTCAGCCCTACGGTGACACTGAAGTGGTGGTGGTGGTGTGTGAGTGTGTGTTGTGCTGGTGTGAGTGGATCAGATGCTTCTGGAATATAATCATGTTGGCTTGAAATCCAAAGCTGTGGACTACGCTGGACAATTAAGACCAAGATAGTGAACTGAAAGTAGAATAAATGGACTCGACAGCTATAAATGGACTCGACAGCTCTACCTTTGAGAAGGAAGCACCATTTGATTGACTTGATAACAACTGCTGTTTTCGCATGACGTGCAGGCAGAATATAAGTGTGCACCACAGGTAATTTGCTGCATACACAAAAGTGTGTTTCCCGTCGTGGTAATGATTGCACATGATGTGGTGCTTATTAAATGGCTTTTCAAATATGTTAATTAAATTTAGCTACTTTTTTAGTGAAGCAAGATTATCTATTAATTAAGACAATAGAGGTCTAGGCTGCTAACTGTTGCCAGTAAGTACATAAGTTATATTTATTTATATAGCACATTTAACACGACTACATCGACCAAAATGCTGTACAAAGTAAAATAAAACAAATAAAACAAAAAAATTGAAAGAGATGGAGCAGACCTAATATCCAAATGAAGACTGTTCCATAGCCTCAGTACTGTGACTGAAAAGGCTCGATCACCCCTCAGCTTTAGACGAGGCCGAGGAACAGCCACCAGTAACTGGTCAGAAGACCTCAGAGACCGTGGAGCACAATATGGGCAGAGTAAGTCACTACTATATGGTGGTGTTTGCCCATGTAATGCTTTAAAGACAAATAAAGTACCTGGAAGCTGAAATCCAAGAATGGATCCTATAATAGACAGGAAGCAGATGGAGTAAAGCTAAATCCAGAGTGATACGGTCCCTTAGTGCCAGTCAGCATTCGCATTAGCCACAGCATTTTGTACCAGCTGCAATCGTGCCATTGAGCTCCTACTTATGCCCAGGCACAGTGAGTTACAATAATCTAGGTGAGTAGATACAAAAGCATGAATAACTTGTCCCCTAGCCTGAACAGAGAGAAGTTACCTGATTTTAGAAATTTCTCTAAGCTGGAAAAAAACTGCTCCTAACAACAGAATTAATTTGCTCATCAAATCTGAAGTCTTGATCAAAGATAAAGATTTTTGACACTGGGTTTGACATAATTAGAAAGAGCGCCAAGATTTTTAGACACATCTCCAACAAATTTAGAGGGGCCGAATGGAAGAATGTCTGATTTATGTTCATTTAATTGAAGAAAATTATTGGCCATCCGTAATTGTATATCATTTAGGCATATACTATAAAACAAACAAACAAACAAACAAACAAAAAAACATAGGTGAGGCAAAGCAAGTGAAAACAAGTAAATTCACTTTATAAACTATTGAAAGCAATTAACACAATAAAAGGAAATAGAGAAACATTAGAAAATAATTACAAATGTAAAGCCACCGCACATCTGGGAAAGATGTGGTAATATTTATTCAACAGTATCAACTGTCATGTGACTCCATCTTTAGTAATTTACTTAGCAATTTATTTTATCCGATGTGCACTTAGACCTGTTGGAATAGTTTATTGGTATGGTGCATTGATATAAGCAGTGCTAAATCTCCAATTCCTCCATTGTAATTTTCTCCTTCTGCGAAGGGCAAAGCACAGTGCATGTTTGCAGAGGTCAAAGAGCATGCCTAATGCGAAAACAATTTGAACCCTACAATGTAATTTCCTTCCCTCTTCCCTTTTTGTGTTTCTGGCAGGCAGACGTACAGTCCAACTCGCTAGGAGACGGTATAGCATAACCTTGGTGTCAGCAGTCTATGCTGGCCATTTGGATGTGCAGGCACATTGCTATAGATGAAGTTAATGACCTTAGGTGCTGCAATCAGCCTTGATGATAATGCTTTGCAATATGAGGGAATTGGTATTCACTGTGTCCACTGCAAACAATGAATTATTAATGCTTGGCTCCAAGCAAACTTTCCACTCTGTGTAGATGGGGAGGATAGTTGTGGGGTAAACGGTGAGAAGAGAAGAGAATATAAAACGGCCTGCTCCTCTACAGCACATCAGTGTTGCAATTTAAACGCTGCACCCGGTTTGGCAGCAGTTAGGTCTTCATCAGTTCACGCTTAATGTAGGTTTAATTGGTTGTTATCACAAACCCAATTCCAAAAACGGGAACTGCTCGGGACAGTATGTGAAATAAAAACAGGAATTAGTACATTTTGTTTGACCTGTATTAAGCTTAAAACAGGATAACAAGATATTTGATATTTTACCTTATGAAATGTATTGTTTGTTTGTAAACAAAGGTTGACATATGGATTTGGCTGTGCATACTACAGTCTTAACTTGGATTTGTGGATGCAGGAGTGATATCCATCACGGAAGCTGTTTATAATGTGGTGCCGTCTGAAGGAATGGAAGGTCACAGGCATTCAGTTGTGGATGTTTCAGTGTCTGAATCTTTTGATAATATTAGAAGAGGGTGAAATACCTAAAATCCCAGCAGATGCTCGTTGTGGAATGTTGTTCTATAACAGTTAGACTATTTGCTGATGCATGTTTTGGCTGAGCCTTGATGAGCCTTGATTTATCATTGCTCCTAAATGACTAAGTCATTTCTGAATGCTCCTTTTTTGGTTTCTGAATATTTCTGAATATGTCTTAATTTTCTGCTGTCCCAACTTTTTCGGAACATGTTGCTGGCATCAATTTCAGAATGAACGCATCTGTTTATAGAAAACAATGAAATCAGTAAAGATAGGTCCACAACTGATGAGCTCCTTTTCTAAGTTGTTTATTGTTCTTATTAGTTATACTATACTTTCTCTTTCATTTTTTCCATTAAATACTAAATATGTGCGTGTGGTCTATTCAGTTGGTTAAATGTCATATGTGTGAATTCATCTAAGACAAATTCCCTGTATGTGTAACAGTTGTAATAAAGTGTGGGAAATAAGTTGATTCTGATTCTTAATCTGATTCTTTGTACTGCTTTTATTTCAGTACAAGTGAAAGTGGATTTACAAGTCACTGCTCTCTGTCTTGGTTTTGGAATTGGGTTTAGATTTTAGAAATGAGACCTTAAATTTTTGGGATGTTACTCAAAGTCTTGTACTCCAAACACACATCACTGTTTAACATAGATCTCTATTTAAATCAGTGTTCAAAAACATGACAAGCGCAGCACAAAATATGACTGCCGATATGCGAGTTAACTAATGCTAACTGAACTAGTTAATAACTAATGTTGTTTATAGGCATGAAAATTAGGCTAGATCATCGTATCGTCATTCCATCTACAGTGCTGTAACCAAATTGGCCAAGCGAAAAGTCTAAAAGAATATTTAGCCCTAGAAACTAAAAGAGCATTGCAAACTCTGAATGTTACACACACCAGTGTGCTTTTTGAGGGACATGTAAGAAATGGCGATATGTCAAATATGTGATCATGTGCTTGATTGTTTTTAGAGATACAGTATTAAGCCGCATTCTGAAAATTGTAGTGTTTTAATTTGCTTTCCTGGAGACTGTAGCAATCTCTCGTCCCTACCTTGTTTCATGAACCTGACCAGGTGTTTAGTTCCTAGTCTCACTGCATTTAAGGGAAGTTTAGTCTAAATGATGTGAGAAATCATCCTTTTTTTAAATTTTATTTTACTCAATTTTCCTCTTTAACTGAGTCTGGTGCAGTTCTAGCTACTGGCTAGGTCTCCGCCATCACACAGAACTACTTAGCTGGGACACGTGAAGCCAGCCGGCACGTCTTTTCTCACTGCCACTAATGCAGTGTCTTTGGAGAGCTCAGCATGCTAGAAACATGCTAACTGCCTATTTAATGTTGTGTCGGCTAACAGACACCTGTGTTGGTTAGCCTCACGCTAAGTGATGTGGGCAGAGTAACGGCAATTATGTTCTCTTGGATCCCCATCCTTGGATGATTGTGGGATTGCAGGGGATCAAACTCACAGTCACATGGCGATAGGGTTAACACTCAGACTGTTACTCCCCTTGGGAGGCCAAAAAACTGTGCTTATCTTCAAAAGGTTGGAAAATATCAAGACCTACATTTCTAACTGTATCGCTCAGCTGTAGGGACAGGTACTTTACTACACCCTGTAGTATATTATCTAATATATACTGACAATGCTGTTTGACAGTCCATTTGAAATACCTTGAAATACTAACCTGCCAGTAAGTGTTCATGCATTCATTAGCTGGAAATGGCCTCTTGCCAAGCCTTCAGAATGTCTTTGAAATTCTGATTGGCTGAGACTGTAGCACCATCTGGAAATACTTGCGGTGTTGTATTCTTGAGGTTTAAAGCCATGAGAACCAATAGTGACAACCATTACTGGTGAGTTTTTACATAGAACAGTTATTATACCATGGATCTGGCAAGCCACACACATGTCTATATGCAGTTAGCATAAGCAGGTTATAATTTTTGAGCCACTCGTTTATTCTTTATTCTTTCGATCCTCCATCTGCTCAAACCAAGCAGTTGCCACTGTGCTCCTGCACTTTATGTGTGTATCTTGCACTCATTTTTTCGGATGTTGGCGTAATGGCTGCCTTTTTTTCAGCCTACTTCCCTCATAAAAGCAAAGCGACCAAACTTGGTTTTGAAGCTTCAGGCCATTGTCTCAGAC